>JARHVA010004930.1:990000-1385479 GCA_037957365.1 Torreya grandis | reverse complement strand
TACATCAGTATGTCATGAAGAGGTCCACCAAATGATCCAAAGCTAAGGGAAATGATGGAGAGGTATAATGCAAGACACTAGCTAGTCACAATATCCACATGTGGGCTTCAATAAAAAGATATAGAACACTAAACATGACCTACATAACAAGATCAAATAGTAAATAGGTGAGATTAGGACTTGATAAGGGAGATATTTCTACCACATATGAAAATTTGACTAACATGTACAAACTATACTAGAACAATGAAACTTGAAAGTAGTATTGTATCCATCTCAAGAGGATACAAGCTCCATCTTTGCAGATTTTAGTCTTGCCCAAGAAAGGGAGTAGAGAGATACAAAGGGGATGAATTTTTTGGCTCAAGAGCCTTTATATATAACACACACACAGAGAGAGAGAGAGAGAGAGAGAGAGAGAGAGAGAGAGAGAGAGAGAGAGAGAGAGAGAGAGAGAGAGAGAGAGAGAGAGAGAGAGAGAGAGAGAGAGGAGAGAGAGAGAGAGAGAGGGGGGGGGGGGATAACAATGTATTGTAGAGTGGAGAAAAGTCATCAAGATCAAGAAGTGATGTGGAAGATTATTGATTGATTTCTATATGTGTGTTTTGATTAATAAACAAACCTCCTTTTGTCCCAATAGTCCTCAAGCTCCTCTCATTAGCTAAGAGATTCACTAAAAGACAAGGTTTTCTTAAGCATGATGACAAAGTATATTTGAATGGAAATAATGATCTTAATTACTTCTCTAACTACCAGTTCACCACCTTGGGACCCTAAGTCTACTTGATGTGTTCATGAGGATTTAATCTTTGAATCTTAAAACTAGCAGTGTCATGCTATGAATGGTAGTTTATCGATCCATGATTGTGTTGAAGGATGGGAAGCCCCCACCATATCTCATTTATTTGGCTATACATGGGAAACTAAAATTGGGTCCACTATAGATGAAACTAATCCAAATTATCAATTTTCCTATAGTTTTTTATCAACAAAATAAGTTCATCAAGTGCATGTTCTTGATTTGACAATAGATGCCACCCCCTTGGTCTATATTAGGTCTAAAAGACCTAGTTTTCCTCTATGGAGCTCTAATAGTAATGTTTGGTCCCATTCAATCATTCAAACTATTGACCCTTTATCTATATTAGGTCTAAAATACCTATTTTATCCTTATAGAGCCTTAATGGTGATGTTAGATCTTGCAATGTCCGTCTATTTCAACCCAAATTGAGATCAAGCTAGGTTCCTTTGTCTTTTACCTTGCCTAGGTTTAAGAATGCCCTATCAATTTTCATTAGAATGTCCTAGGCTTGGTATTTTATTTATTAGTTGTTGACCATGATTCAAAATGTTGACATATTGACCTCATCCATGCACCATTGATCCTATTTGGTATGAATGATCATGAGTCATTGGTCTACCTTTGACTTATCAATCTCTTTCTATGCTTGTGACACATGTCAATTATGCATTGGTCTCAATATCTTATTGTCAGACTATCAACTTATGCTCTTATGCCATGTTTCAATTACACATTGATTTCAAGATCCTATTATCATTATTCTACCTTACATGCTTATGCCATGTGGTGGCATCTAAGCTCCTTGACCTTTTGACTTGCTCACACATCATTGGATCAAAATGTATGAATCAATGTTGATTATTAGATCTGTTGGGACCTATTTTTTGAGCTCAAATGGATAACTCATGAGACCAAAGTTTGACATCTACGTGAATGTATTTGATGTTCACATGACCATCATTAATATTTTTAAACCCTAATAGATATTTATCATGTCTTAAATTTAACAGCCACATGCCCATAATTTGACATCCATGTGCCCATCATTTGACATCTACATGATCATCAAATTTTGGACCTCAATAATTAATATCCAAGACTTATCTTGACGTTATGTGAATGTCTCATTCTATAGGTTCAACTTTGAACACTTAGATCTTAAGATATAAAGCTCATGTGGACATGAACCTTACAGAGTGTGTTCCTAGCATTAATAATTCCATGGCACTAAAATATCTTGGTTGGTGATGCTTTCTAAGTGTACTTATAAAATACATAATTGAACTGGTCTATTTATTCCTATGTGATGTCTTAGTGATGGTCTAGCCCTTAAACGTTGCACAATTCATCTTCTGATTATTCTTTCAAGGTGATGATGATTTTATAAGGCTTTTTCAACCTTGTCCATCTCTTGAATTCTTGAAACACATGAGAAAATTCTTGGATCTTCTTCATTTTGCAATTTTAAACTTGTTTGAAACCCTTTAGTCCACTCATTCCATCAAACCATGCAAAAGCTTCATATGTGGGCCAAAATTGGCCAATAGGTATTTCAATAACCAATAGAGTATATACAATCTCAAGTGAAATTATATTAATTAAATATTATAATATAAAATCATGGTTTAAGTCAAAATGCTAATGATAAACAAACCCAATTTACTTATCCTATTCAAACCTTCCACAAAATGATTGTAGATAGAACAAACATTGTATAACCATGATGCCATCAAAAAAGAAAATGATTTCATTTAAGATTCAAACAAAATAATTTCAAAAATCTAAGTAGTAATAAACTTGGTAAATATTGGCATTCAAATGGAAAATAAAAACCCATTAAATATCATTTTCTCAAGTCCTTCCATATAAACAGTTTGTCATTATGTTCAAACCCTAAGGTAACAAGAATGTAGTACATAAAAATACTATGGAAGCACAACCATAGATAATGTAAATAAAACCCTAAATTTGATGGACTCTATAGGGGTAAAAACCAGTAAAAATGTAGGTTTTTAAATAAAATAAAAAATTGATTTATTTTTCATATGCACAGAACTAGATTCAAGCCATAAAGCAAAAACTCTTATATGAAAATGCCAAAAAGAAAACCTATAGTGTATAAAATTCAATAAAGAATTTACTTAGATACCTAAAAGTAAAAATTCAAATGAATGGTGAGTGTAGTTGATTCCTTTCCTTCCAAAAACTTCTAGCTTCCACACATCCATACAAAAAACTAGTCGATCCTCTTAATAAACCCTTGAGCTAATAGATAAATCCAAAAAATACTCTACATGGTTGACATGGAAAATAAATAACTAAAATTCAAACCCATAGAATCTCACAGTGTTCATGAAAAAAACTACCCCATTATTTTCCTTGGACACCATTCTCTAAAAGTTTTGGCATAGTTTCATCATGCACTAGGATCTAAAAAAACACCAATGTAAAATGACCAAGAAATAACCCTATTAGGGTTAGGAATCATATCAAATTCCTTGCATGGAGAGTCAAGCCAATTCAACCTTTTGAATGTTTATGACCAAATAAAATAACATTAACTAATGCCAAGTTTTTGGACCTTTTATCTTACCTTTCCAAGCCATGAACTGGTTGACTCAAACATTGCCAACAAGAAACCAAACAAGAGTCCAAAATATCTAAGAACCTCCATCCAATGAATAAATCTAATGATTTAAATCCTTAAAACAATAATCAAAGATTAATAACATGGTTGAACAAGATAGTCCTAAAAGTAAAAATACAAATGAATGGTGAGTATAGTTGATTCCTTTCCTTCCAAAAAATTCTAGCTTCCACACATCCATAAAAAACCTAGTCGATCCTCTTAATAAACCCTTGAGCTAACAGATAAATCCAAAAAATCCTCTACATGGTTGACATGGAAAATAAATTACTACAGTTCAAACCCATAGAAGCTCACAGTGTTCATGAAAAAAACTACCCCATTATTTTCCTTGGACACCATTCTCTAAAAGTTTTGGCATAGTTTCATCATGCACTAGGATCTAAAAAAACACCAATGTAAAATGACCAAGAAATAACCCTATTAGGGTTAAGAATCTTATCAAATTCCTTGCATGGAGAGTCAAGCCAATTCAACCTTTTGAATGTTTATGACTAAATAAAATAGCATTAACTAATGTCAAGTTTGTGGACCTTTTATCTTACCTATCCAAGCCATGAACTGGTTGACTCAAACATTGCCAACAAGAAACCAAACAAGAGTCCAAAATAACTAAGAACCTCAATCCAACGAATAAATTTAATGATTTAAATCCTTGAAAAAATAATCAAAGATTAATAACATGGTTGAACAAGACTATGACATTTGAAGTAATGCTGACAAATGTTGAATTATACTAAGAGTCAAAATCAAAACTAAATAGAGCAAGACACAAGCAAGAAGTAAAACTGACTTAAGACCCAATCCAGATATGTATTTGAATCCAAATCAAGACAAACACTTAGAAATTTAAGTCAATCATAATAATGACTCAAAGTAATTCATAAATTAGTTAAAGCTCATATTTTGCATTTTAGGTTTACTATTTTAATTTCTTTCTTATTTTTCCATCTTACTCGAACCTCAATTATAAATCTAACCTAGTTCATGTACATATCCTTACATTCATATAATAGACCACCAGTAGTATTTGGACATATAAGATCAATAAATGTAATAGTGACATTAAATAAAAATAATGCAACTAAATTGAATAATGAATCAGTAACTCATTAAGCATGAAATATCCACTGCTAAAATGAAAGTGCATAATAACCATCTCATAATGTCCTATTGATCACTCATAGATTAACAACTATATCATAACAATCATGTCCAAATAGTTTATAATAGAATAACTAAACATCAAGTAAATAAGTGCAACAAATAGGGTTATGACATTACCTTTGCAACAAATTAAGATATATGATACTTCATTATGGGGTTTACTACATTGTTCCATCTATTAAAAGGATGTTCTTTTGGATGCATTATGCATGACCTTTTTACCTATTAATGTGAATCCTCCATATTTGGTTTCTATGTTGAATTCCATCAAATGGACTGAACATAATATATCCTTTGAAAATGAGGATCTACCACCTCGAGACCTCATAAATTATTGTTTACCATTATACATTCAGGTTTGTGTGTGTAATAAAATTGTTAAAGAGAGTCCTTATGGATAATGGTTTAGGTCTCAACACTTTTAACATATCTTTTCTTTCCTTACTTGGTATTGGGCCTAATGATTTAGAACCTTCTAATATGAGCATCCAAGGATTTGATAATATTTCATGACAAGTAGCGGGGAAAATAACATTAAAAATTACTATGGGACCCCATACATTGATAAGAACCTCTAGACTCATAAATAAACTACTTACATATATTATAACACATAATACAATATTTTTTTTGGTAGAATGGAATAATTCAGGTTTGTGTGTGTAATAAAATTGTTAAAAAGAGTCCATATGGACAATGGTTTAGGGCTCAACATTTTTAACATATATTTTCTTTCCTTGGAATTGGGCCTAATGATTTGGAACCTTCCAATATGAGCATCCAAGGATTTGATAATATTTCATGACAAGTAGTGGGGAAAATAACATTGAAAATTACTATGGGACCCCGTACATTGATAAGAACCTCTAGATTCATAAATAAACTACTTACATATATTATAACACATAATACAATATTATTTTTTGGTAGGATGGAATAATTCCATAATCATTCACCATTTGGAGGGGGCTTCCTCCTTTTCAGAGCATTTGGCTTTAATTGATATATTTTTCTTGGATATATTACAATGGCCTATGCCCCTCTATTAATACTATTCGAATATATCTCACTCTTCATTTTTATGAATGTGGTATTATTATTATTCTTTACTATTCACTACTATTCATTCTACTACTATTCTACCCCTATTATGCTCTATATTGCCCTCCTTAGATATATTACATTCCATCCCCCTTGACATTTCTCCCCCTTAAAACATGCAAAGAATTACATATCAAAAATATGTAGAAGACCAGAGAGAAGCCCGTCCATGCATCCTTTTTTGCTTTCACTTCTTCCTCCTATGTTGGGAGATGACCATGCACATCATTGTGAACTCAATCACATATAGATCGATGGAGGGAATAACATATAGAGTTATTTATGGAATAACATGAATGGGAAACATGCCAACAATTAAAGAGAATAACACTAGTGGAAAATCATGGAGAACAAGTGGAATAATCCTGGTGGAGAAGTTGGGAAATTTAGATGGAAAAAGATAAGTTTCTACCAAAGAAGTGGAAAATTATGAAAAGAGAAGACAAAAGAAATCACTCTCATCTAAGTGAAATAGATACTCATACCATTCACTACAAACTTCCTCCAAATCAAGCCATGCATTTATTTCTTAATCATATTCATTCTCATGAGCTTGTTTAAGTGCTTCTGATGCCTACTCAAGGTTGATGGGTGTCAACTTAGGTACTACTAGTGGTAGCTCAAGATCTTTTAGAGGTGTTTAGGGTGTATCCAAATATGAGTCTATGACCTCCTCATGTGTTTCTATATTAGGTGGTTAGGGTGCTTCTGGTACTTTATTGGGTATGGTGGGGGACTTATAGAGGGGATGTTGTGTTGGGATGTAGGAACACAAACCATGGTGCCCTATTATGGAATTTCTAGATGATGCATTCTTATGAGATCTTATCAAAATTCACAACTTCCATCATGTTATGAGGTTTGAATAGTTCAACCTCTAGTCATATCTCATCTTTAAGTCCACTAAGGAAGCAATGAATGAAGAATGTAGTATATATGTCATTGGTTGATATTTCAAACTCAGTCTAATATTCCTTAACAGTACTAGTTTGTCAAAGTTGAGTTTATACACTACTTAAATTACTACTAGAGAAAATGGGAAGCTCCATGATTACAATTTAGTGGATGTTGGTTTCAACCAAAAATGCATCCTGAGACTTTTTTTAGCAGTAGTCACTAAAACTATGATAACATTCTCATTTCATAACCATATTATAAATTTCAAATTATTACAAAAAGTTGAACCAAGGTGCATAAAAATTATAATTTTTTTGGTGAGATTGTATATCATTGAAGAGATGTATGTAGAAGAATAGTTGGGTTTTTTAAGGGCAAAAAACATATATCTACACTTGAAATTGCAAATAAATGACAAATCTAGTTGACTTCACAATACCACAAAACTTGCACTTTTATAATTATAAACTCTAACTCTATAAAAATAAAACATATCTCTCAACCTATAAAAATAAAACCACTCATAATCTACTTTGCTACTAAATTCAAAATACCTATGAACATATCAGAAAACCCTCCCTACAACTTTACAACTGTACGTTCCATAATAATGAAATACCCAAATTATGAAATCAAATCTCCTCTTCTAAAATAATAAAGAAACACTGTTTATATCCACTTTATGATAACTAAGATCCTGTTAAGGCAAGGTGAGAGTATACGATGAATAAAACTACAAAATCCTACTTATACATCCTCCTACTAAAACAAAAAATACACAAAAATGGCCATGGAAAGATCTCTAATACCAAATTATAAGAACCACTAGACTCATAAATAAACTAATTACATATATTATAACACAATATACAATATTCCTTTTTTGCACGAAGGAATAAATCCATAATTACTTTCCACTTCGAGGGGGCTTCCTCCTTATTAGAGCATTTGGATCTAATTTATATATTTTACTTGGATGTATTACAATGGCATATTCCCATTTATTAATACTATTATAGTTTATCTCATTCTTCATTTTTATAAATATGGTATTATTATTACTATTCCTTATTATTCGCTACTATTCATTTTACTACTATTCTACTCCTCTTATGCATGATATTACCCTCCTTAGGTATATTACATACATTAACTACTTTGTGCCACAATATTCCAAATGATCCAAACTATAATATACTTTTGGGATAACCTTAGATATATGAAATATATGCAATTACATCTACTTTGCATGCATGCTTAAAATTTAGCCATTGGGGATTTATTTACACATGTTTAATGGATATTAATCCCTTCAAACATTATGCAATGGTCCAATAAAAAAATGATCCTACATCATAATCTTATATACATAATTTTATTTCTCGATATTTGTTCAATATGGATATAAAGGGTAAGAGTTGGACAAACACGAGTAATGTATAACTCAACCCATTTCTCCGATAAATAACACAACATTAGATAATACATTATTACAAAAACCTAAGCATCTTGTCTTACCTAATACACAAAGGATATAATTTGAATGCTTACCTAAGTTTATCAGTTCATTTCTCATGTGGATTGATAGCATCATCTCATATCTCTCCATCATATTATAGAGGTTGATATGAGAAGACCTATAACTAGAGGATATGATAGAATTGATTATTGTAACTATATCATCAGGGCCTTGGAAATTCTAAAAATAGATGTTTTATCTTGAAACATAAGATCCAAGACCTTGTCGATGACCAAAATATTATATTTAATGATCCTCTAAAGGAAATAGGTTCACAACTTGTTTATCACCAAAAATAGAAAATATCTAACAATCCTTTGAATGGTTATCCTAAGAAGGAATTGGAAGTGCAAATGGAATATGATACATAACAAATACTTCAAATCAAATAAATCAAATAACATTCATGAAAACATGATTTAAGGATCACCTTATTCATGGGTGGTACTTATTTTTGACATGACCATATTGATCATAAAAAAAAAAAATCTACTTGCAATATAAGATGTATTTGACAGCTTGGATTTGATTTAAAAGAATTACAAAGAAAATTTAGTTGGAAAGAGTCTTTGGTAAACATAACAATACTAATTATGTGTGGTCTTAAAGTGATTAAAACATAGGGTTTGGTTATGCCATAAAAATATCCACATGCATTTACATTGGGCACTCTTTGGTTATATCAGATGGAAGCAAAAATTAACCAAAATCAACAAGGTATTTTTAATAATATTAATACATATTTTAAATAATAATATAATATAACCATATTTAATAATATTATGATATTGCATTATATTTTTCTAGATATATTATATTATTCCATATATTATAAAATTATTATATATATATATATATATTAGAGTTATTTATACTATTATATATATTTTAATATTATATAATACATAAATATTACTATAAAATAACAATTGTTAGTTTTATAAATATTATATTACTATTACTATATTAATATTTTTAGCTATTTAATATTTGTAAAATATAGTATTCTTGATAATATATTTGATAGGATATCAGATACCAAATGACTTATATAATATTCTGAGCTTGGAAATCAAGGCAACAAGTAGATTCGCATGACCTATATCCATTACAAAAGGGTTCTTAGTTTTCAACATGGAAACATCTTTGATTGATAGTGTTCTAGTGTTAAAAGTGATTGAAGAGATCATGAACATTGATTTGATGGTGGTTAGGCTCCACATCTGATGTGCGGCTCTAATCAATATTGTAATATCATTGCTATGAGGATAACAAATTATATATATATATATTATATTAATAAAATAATTAATAAAATTTAATAATATATTAAATATAATTTTATTTAATAATACTATATTTATTTTATATATATCAATATCATATATTATTAGTTATAATCATTATTAATATATTATATATAATTAATTATTAAATATGTATGTGTCATATTTTTTTAATAGATGACTGAGGTTTGAAGGGTCCCTCACCCACAAAAATATTTAACTAAAATAAAACTAGTTTGCCTCAAATAAAAATCCATAAGGGAACCAAAGGGTCAAAACTAGGTTAAAAACCCTGAACCAACAAGGAGAAGAAAGCATCCCCAAGGTGCACATAGGAGAGCCCATCAAGGCCTCTCTTTATCTATATTGATGTGAGAGAAAATTAATATAGTAGGAGAAGCTGAGGGTAACCTCCCTTTTTTATTTTTTTAAACAAGAGTCCATTCGACCAAGGAATCAATACCACTAAAATATTTAAATGAAAAAATAGGGATACCAACTTGAGAGACACCAACCATTCTAACCTTACTAGATTTATCAATAACTTTATTATCCCCATAAAACCAATCACTAACAAACAAAATTGGACTTCCCACCTTTGAACTAGGATATTGAGAAACCCCACTAGGGATTTCATGTAAATAAACACCCAAAATAGGACCCTATGAATCCATGAAAAGAGATTCAACATCACTAACCTTGTCAAGGAAATAATAAGGGGAAAAAAAGGAAACCAAAATGTTTTCAACACAAGCATATTTACACCACAAAGAAGCCACTTTACACTTATCATAAGAATAGTAAGAGGTCAAATACCCCTATGCAAAACACTTATGGGATCTAAGTGGTAATCCCTAGTAATCTAGTGATTGAACACAATAGTGGCCATTCACATTTTATTTAATAGACACAAGGAGATCTTGAGATAAATATAGGAAGACCAAAATCTGAGCAAAGTTGGTGTATGATAAAATAGAATTAGATGCATTAATTTCTAATGATTTTCTGAGTGCATTACCAATGTTTGAAAGGAAAGAATCCACAAAAAATTAAAGTGGAAGATAAGGTAACCAAACCCACATAGGTTTGACATCAAAATTTTCACATAAGGGGTTGAAAGACGAGATCTAGGGCTTGAGAAAGAGAAGATGCTACTCCCAAGACCAAGAAATAAATGAATCCACCTTAGTATTATTAACCAAACAATAAAAAATGATAATAAAGAAACCTTTGGCACAAGGATATATCTCTAATTTTTCTTCTAAAAAGGGCTTCCGAGATTCTGATATCCAATGATGAAGGGTAGGGAGGGTTGACAAAAAATTGTCAAACCTACCAATTAGGCCCTATTTAGTAAACCAATCCTCATTTTTAATAGATTTATCCGTGTGTCAAATTTAAAGTATACCACTAGAGTGAATGTAGTCACTACAAGGGGTAAAACATTAAGAGGAGAAATCTAATTTTGAGAGGCTATGAGAACAAAGCTTTTGGGTATAGTCCTCACTGATTCCTCCAAGATTGAACCATCAGATCGATTGCAAATATCAGAAGAGAATATGAGAGAAACCTTCTTAAAATCTTACTCTTGAGGATATCCTAAACTAGGTGAGGATCGCCCCCCATTATCATCCAAAGAAGAGACCACATGTGCTTCTACCAAGAGCCGATCAGAAGCATCAGAATAGGAATAGCCCAACCCTAGAGGAATAAATGGTAAGGATAGAGGTGCTCTAATGGATCCTTGAGCAATAGACAATGAGGTATGAAGAGGACATAGGATCTAGAGTGATAAACACCATGAATTTTTAGAGAGATGTCACACCAATGTGTGTAGTATTATTATAATTTATAGTAGTAGGGCATAAAAATTAACTAAGATAGGGTCTTATCCTCATTGGGTATTGAATTAATATATTTAAATAATATTATTCAATTTTGATGTTAATAACACAATACAACAAAATGTTTAATAATATTTTTTTACAAAATAACAATAATTAAATGTAATTAAGTGGGGTGGCAGAGTAGGTATTATGCAGGGTTATGCATGTGATAATGAAGATCACAAAATAGAGTTATATACAAAGGTGTGTAGATTAATGATGCATTAGTACTTTACTATTTCACACACCATGATTCAAAATCTTAAATATATCCACCATGGTACTACTATATCTCCATAGATCATCACAATTTGTATAAAAAATCTATTTGTGTTCTTTTTGCATTATAATTTACATAGGAAATATGTTTTTGTCTTTTAAATCAACCTTTGATTAGCAAGTAAGAGGTTTGTAAATTAATGATGTATTGTGACTACACTTCTTATATCATACTTAAAAATATTAAATAAATACACCATGGTACTACTATATCTCCACACCTCATCATAATTTGTAGAAGAAATCTAGCTATGTTTTTTTTACATCATAATTTGCAGAGCAAATCTACCTAGATGTATTTTACATCACACTTTGGCTGGCATGTAGGAGGTGTGGAAATCATTGATAATTATGATCAATTTTTTTTAAAAATAATTCTTGAGATTCACTCTTATTTTGACAATGGAGTAGGAGTTTATTTATTCTACATCACATATTGTTGGGAAAATAAAGGACATTGAGGTAACTCATCTTTATAATAATATATATTTTTAATAGTTTTTAATTTTTTTAATTTTATGGACAATGGAGTAGGAGTAGGTCCAATATTTATTCCTTGATTTCTTTGTTAATTTGAATGCAAATATTATCTTTGGAAAATTTAAATGTTTGAGTTCAATATTTTAATTTATTTTTGTGTGTGATGATTTGTATGGCTGCAAGTCTTGATGAAGCACTTGGCCCTAAAAAACCTAGTCATTATTGTTATGGTCTTGCTCATATTTTTCATGTGATTATAATTTGCATTATAAATGGGAATCCAATAGGTTTAAGGTTTTAAATCCAATAGAATTGCTTATGTAACGACCCTTTTCTTTTCATTTTAAAGCTTGATGAATAGTATGAAGTAGGAGATACATAGGTGACCATCGATAATTGAGTTCCTCTAGTGGTGATCATATGAGCCATAAATATATTTTTTGTTTTATATATCTCTCTTGACATGTAAGAGTTGATTTATTTCATTGTTTAGTTTAAATTATTCTCTAATTTAATATAGTCATGGTTTTTTTTTTTTTTTTTTAAAAGCTTGGTAAAATTTTTAACGTGATCGGTGCCACTAGCTAGACATGACTAATACCGGTACCATGGGGCTAGGGAGGACTCGAACACTTGACTGATAGAGCCACAATAGAAATACCTGACCAACTAACTATGCCCCTCGACCCTTAATATAGGCATGCTTTAAAAATATAGTGTAATTCTAATTTTAATGGAGGGTAAGCCCTATGTGTAAGATTCAAATAGATAGTTTTTTTCTTTCAAGAAATCTATGTTTCAAAGAATCTATTATGTAGCTACTATAATTTTAAGCTACTAGTAAGAATTTTTTAGTCTACTAGCTATAAATTTAATAAATGAACACTGCAACTTTGTTTATTTGCATCTGAAATTTTATTTTAGTTGAGTCCTAAGAAATTTCTTATTGGAAAGTTGAAGCTTACCAACATGTATATAACTACCCATGTGTGATGATCATAGAGATTGTTGACTAAATTTTACCCTAGGTCAAATTAAGTCAACCCCCATGTATATTCAAAATTATCAAAGGGTCATTCTAGGTTTGAAATGTTCACCAAGGTCCTAAATAGGTCAAGTCATTATCTTGAAGTTCACTTAATATATTCTAACCTTCTCATATTTGTCATTTGTATTAAATGTCTTTTTTTGGCCACCTTTTGTTTATTCTAAGGAAGATGTATGTTTTTTCCAAAAAAGGACAAATGTTAAGGCTCAAGCTAATGTGTGTCATGTTAAATAATGTTAGATGAAGGTTTTGAAATTAAAACACTACAGGTTCAATGTATAAAGAAGGAGATCATCTATAAAAATTCAATTTTAGGCAATTGTATAGACTAGGATGACTCATTTGGCACATGTGAAAGCTTCAAGAAGGTGTGTTGAGATTCCCATAGGTAATTTCTAGGCTTAAGTATCTTCAAAAAATCAAAAGTAGAAAAAAATGATTTATGTCTCTTATCACTCCCTTGCATAGGTCAAGAAGGGTCAACAGTTCTCTCTTAGTCTGGAAAATAAAAGAAGAGTTAGACTGAATTCACTTGGTGGATATTAGAAGTCCTTATGACCTTCCATTTCATGGTCATCATTTCAAGTTTGATGGTGTATACTTTATGAAAAATCACTAATATTTTTAATACCTCCAAACAGCCTGTGCATTCTCAATGGCTCAGTTTTATCATTTATTTGCATTGATATATGTAAACCAAGTGATGCAAATGGTCTTACAGAGCATGTTATTCCTTTTCATACTGAATTCAAATGATTTGGCATGTGTGGTCATGAAGGGATAGGAAAAATCACTCTCTTATGCTAGGAGTGAATAATAGTGAAGGCTGAGAATAATGTTTTGATAGTTGCAGGTGAAGGTGTGAAGTTAAGGTGTGTAAATCAACTTGAGATGAAAACCCTCAGAATGAAATGTGTTTCCTAAGTCCTAGTTAATGTTACAAGCAAACTTGATTTTAGGTCATACTGGATCTATATCTTCACTGTCATACAAGCAAAATGCACATTGAATACATATGTCTCAAAGGTTGGAGGTGCCAATGGTTTGTGGAAGAGTTAGGTACATGATCTAAACCCAATAATAAGTCTCTATTACATCAAAATCCCATGACATATTCTACCCATTCAATAAGAGGGATAAGTTTTCCAAATAATAATACCAATTATTACAGTCAAACCTAGATGGAGACCTATAGGAATGAGGATATCACATAGGTCTAAGACATTGATGAGTTTTACAGAGATTCAAGAATGTGTATTTTTGGGTATAATCATAAGATAGAGTTAATATCTACTTTTTAAAACAATAAAACATGTTCCAACCTCAGATTAAGATCAAACATTTGAGTTCAATGTTCATATTTTAGGAGAAAGTTGTTTAGAGGGAAGTTTTACCTTAATTTATCTGAAAGGATATTTTAATCCATACAATTTCATCTATTGGTAAGTGTTTATGAGGTCTAGATAATCTTGATGGCTTTGTACTTGTAGCCTAGATGGAGATGTCACTTATTAACATGAAATGAGGTTACTATGTCAAGAGAGATTGATGGTTGAATGAATTGTGAGGGATGATAACATGGTCTCAAGGCAAAAATGTATGCATTTAGGTTTGATATGGATCTAGTGACTTGAATATAAAGTAAAGATGAAAAATCATTTATATTCCTAATTAACACCTAAAGTTTGGCTCATACTCAGAGTAGCTTAAGCAAATAGAGAATGCAATCTTGGTTGGTAGGCAGAGGTGTAGGGTGGAATCACCACATTGAAACCAATCTCATATTGATTTTATCATGCTACATGTGATTCTCTAAGACAAAGGAAATACAACATAGGTGGATCCAAACTAGTTTAAAACCTCAAACTTAGCCCACTAAAAATCTTGCACTTGCAGACAATCTTAGAGGCCAGTGTTAAGATAATTTGATGCTTGGGGATCTAGAGGCATCATCTGAACTTGAAAATTGGTACATAGTAAATAGGGTCATCATGACCTAAAAATATATAGATAGTCTCATTTTATATAGACTAATATGAGAAGTACCCTCTATTTTATCTCAGACCAGAGGCACTCCATAAGTAAGTAATCTACAAACCTAATACATGAGTGATAAAAAGGATGAATGTCATAATTTAAACTATATGGAAATATGTATAGGATTGTATTAAAGTTAAAAAAGTTTTTTAAGGGAACCCATATTCATTGTGAACACTCAGAGTTGGTTATATACTCAAATACACAGTCTATGCCTACTAGGCCTAAAACTAGGCATGAACCATCAAGCTTCCAAAATTAATTCATATGAGAATATTATACTTAAAATAAAATCTATATCCTTAATGGGAGATTATAAGGTTTATTTTACTCAGTAGTTTGTAGGATAGCAACTCAAATTGGCCATTTTTGGCCTAAATCTATCTCAGGGGTGTCCAGAATGCATGGTGAGAGCTCAAGAAGAATTTTTTTTCACTCATATATATATATATATATATATATATATATATATATATATATATATATATATATATATATATATATATATATATAGAAAACATGCATTGTGTCTCAATAAATTATGGTAATTTTAGGATGGTCTTGTACTCAAACTCAGTGGCATTGGTTCAAGTGTTAAGGGCTTAACCTTTATGAATCATTGTTAACAACCTAAATGACCTAAAACCCTTATATGAGCCTGATGAGAAAGATATGAATAATTATGAATAAAAGAGGGGTAAATTGACCTATAATATGATTTATACATGCTTTTAACTCTCTCAATATCATTTAAATTAAATTATTCTATATTTTCACTTGTATAGATGAATCAAATTCAGTGTTTTCATAGGATTTGAGGTGATTTAATGATGTAGAATAGAATAAATAGATGAAATTCATGGTGGAAGGTCTGTAGAGATGTGTTATAACTAATAAAACCTCATTTTAACCTTATTCATGCATGGAAACCCCTCTACTAAACTATTTGTTACAGGCAGTCATGGATAGGATAGTGAGAAACAAGGTGACTGCCTAAGTTAGAGATGAGAGTTGTGATGTTGAATCTTCTTAAGGTATACCTGATGGATAAATAGGTATTGATGAGGTGTCTAAAAAATATTAAATTAATATCCATGAGCATCTATAGGTCACCCTAGTGATAAGTGTAAGGATTCAAGCCTAAAAGGCTAATGAGTGACTGCAAGAAGGTAAGTGAAAAGTGACAAAGTGAAGGATATCAATTATGGAGCATATAATGACCTTTATAATCATGTTTCAACATTTTAAAGATAGATTATTTGTGTTAATAACTTCCAGCACAATTCAAGACAAGTTAGTAGACTCCTCTTTAAGAAGGGCAATTTCAATAAGGGTAATGAAGTGTCCCTTCACCAACTTCAAGAAGATGTCATGTTTCACATGGACACATGTTCAAGAGAACTTCATGGCCTATCCTCTATCTCTTCATCTTGAATTTTAAGTAGACTTTGTAGACACCTAAAATTCACCATCGATAACCTCTAATTAGGCTTTTGGCTAGTTTCCACCTAAATACACAATTTGACCTAAAAACATGAAAACATGTTAAATGATGTGAAACTGACATATTCAAATGCTGATTTTTGTTAGGGTATCCCTAAATGGAAAAATCCAATTTATGGGCTAGCTAAATTTGATAAGTTTATTTTGAGTCAAAATGCCAATTTGGCACCCACATGTTCTCGACTGCTCTTTCCTATCAAATCTTTTACACAAGACTTGTGCCTTTGTTATTTGTTGTTGTCAAGATTATAAATGGAAATACACATCTAACGCATTTGATGTGGACTTGAAATTCAAATCCAATCAAATTTAGAACCAATAACAAGACATTCTAATCAATTTGAGTAATTTGTGCATAAAGTGCTTAATCATGTTTAAGAGCTAATTAACCCAAATTAAGGCCTAATCAAGAATTCCATAGAAACTTGTTGAATACTTTGTTTTGGAAATGAATATTGAATATCTACATCATCAAGTGACCTCATTTCTTGGGAAGACATCCTTAGGCCATAAATGCCACAAATATCAGGATTCATGCCCTCCATGCCTCATCAATGCCTTCCATGATGCCCTCCATGCCTCTTAATTGCCCCTTTTTCCAATGCCATGATGAGGATAATTATAAACTTAATTCCAAAAATTGAATTAATCCTCAACCACACATCTCAATATTGAGATGGAAAATTGAGGTTGGTTCTAATCAAATCTATAAATCTATAAATAGGAGGTCTCTCAACATCATTTCTAAGCTTAATTAGTGCAAATTTATAATGCAAGATTGGTTCCAAAAATATTCAAGCAACTAGTGTTATAATGTTAAATTAATTTCAAGCCAAGCCAAGCCACAAGCTAAAGGTGCCAAGGAGAGATGGAGGTTGTCAAGCTTCCATTGACAAAGACTTCATGAGCACAAGCTAAGCAAGCCACCACAACAAGCATTTTGGAGCATCCAAGGAAGGTAAATTAGTTTTCTTTTGCATTTTAGTTGTGTGTTTTATTCATGATTATTAACAAAGCTCTCCCTAGTGTCTAGGCCTAGATATGTTATGTTATTAGTGTTTTTATTTCATTTTTTTTTCATTTTGGAACTAACACAATACTAACCATCCTCTCTTGAGTCAAATTCCTAGATCACATGATGGCATGCCCAGTGGGACTAAATGTATCCTACACCTAAAGGAGATCCTTTTACAACCTTAAGAAACTTATTTGAGCCATGGTTTTCTAACTTTTTTTTTTTCCATTTTTGGTTGCCATGGTTTTTACATAGTAACTGACATCAATAGAAATACCAATATCGATTACTTTACTTAACTGATGTCAATTAGTAAAACTAACATTGATCAGATCTCAGTTAGCCATAATCAATGTCAGTGGTATTGACTGACATTGACCACTATGTTTTTCAAAAAACACAGACTTGAGACCTACTTTTCCAAAGTTACTTATTTCAAATTTAAAAGGGCTTCAAAGCTAAAGGACATGCTAGTAATTTTGTTGTAGGACCAAGTGGGATATTTGCTCAAAACATGTTTGAATCACTTTTGCATGCTTAAAATTGGATTAGGAAGTTTATTTTGGTGATTAACAAAAAATTTAAGTGTTTTTGGTGAATGCTTTCAAAGTTTACAACTAAGACCAAGGGGTCAAATGAACACCACCAAACATTTCATTTGTGTTTAAAATTGAACACACTTGTCAATTTTTGCTTGTAATAGTTTCTTAGATTAATTTTGTTTGGCAAAAAGAGGTATGTTGCATGTATGGTCTTCCATTTGTCCCATATAGGGAACACTTAGAATCAAAATCACCATTCCTATTGTAAATAGCCTAGTCCAAGGCTTAGAAAGAAATTCATCTAAAGCACTCCCTAAAAACTCATCAAAGTTTGGGTGATCTTGAAAATGACCCTAAAGTCATTCTATTTTCATGCTTTATTTATTTATGAATCTTGGCTCGTGAGGGGGACTTCATCACCTCCAACAAGTTTTTTAGGGAAGCTTTGACCCAAGGTTTAATCTCTTGGAATTGACTTCATTTGACTCTTTTTAGAGTTGCACACAGGATGTAGTGGCACTTGGACATCACACTACACTGAGTGAACAACAAGATATAGTGGTTTCAAAAAGGACTAGACATTTTTGTAACAAGCTGAGTGATACAGACCCAAAATCTATGTTTTTATTTTGTAATTTTTGGCATAAAAGTCATTGTGTAATTGATTCCCCTAGATTGTTTAAAAACTTATTAGAATTTAGATAAATCCCCACTTGCCATGTAAGTATTGTTGGTGAAAGGTGCACCTCAAGGTCTATGTCATAGTACTATCATTTGAGAGAGGGGGGGAGGGTGTAAAAACCCTACTATATAATGCATATTTACTTTTAGATTAACACTTAAAATCCTCTCAAATGATGTATATTGATGGATTCCAACAGTACCAAACAACCTTATCAGTTTAGGATCAAAGGGTGATTAATTAGTTGATCTTGTCCTAGTTTAAAATCTTGTTTGGAGTCAAAAATTGGTGTAAATAGATAAACCAAACCCAACACATAGTCCAAATTTTCCTTTAAATAAAGAGGCATTATGCTACATGTGTGAGATCATCCATTTACCTTGTTCAAAGTTCATCAAAAGCTTGAGAGTCATATCATCCACTTTGGCACAGTTATGCTGCCCAATTGAGTCTAGACATTTACCAAAGTTGTTTAAGTCCTTCACTTATAATTTAATTTCAAAATTACACCTTTACAAGTTCATAGGGTTGATGTGTTAAGTGGGTTCACCATTTGCACTAAACTTGAGGGAACTTAGGTTTAATTTCAAATTTAGGTTGAAGGTCATTTTAGACTCATAATTTTTATCATCACTTGATAGATTTAAGCCATTTTGTGCTAAACACTTGCACTTTAAGTCTATGTACCACAACATTTTGAGTCAAGAAAAGTAGTGTTATGATGTCAAAATTGTGGAAAAATGTCTTTGCCTTAGAGAGTTTTTAAAATAAACTTTTTAGCATCATTACCTGCCCAAATTATTTCAAACATTATTTCATGTACCCTCTTACATAAAATCCCAAATTTATTCTTACATATTCAGATCATTCCAAGTGTACTTTTGATCCTTTGTCTAAAGCACATTTATACTATTCACCTTTGTCTAGCGTGTTTGTCAGAAAGAACCAAGTTTTATACCATTATTTATAATAAAATAAGCTATTGCTAAAGTGCCTTTTATTTCATACCTTATACCTAGTTGATCAAGTTCATGTCCAAGAATCGAATTCCTAGTGTTTGTTAGAACTATTTCAAATCTGTTAAATTGAAACTTTCATCTATTTCTAAAGTCTATCTTTTGACATCGTTTGGCTAAGAGTCCTAGCACATGCCTTGTTTGAGCCTATTTTTTGATGCCACATTTGGCCAAAAGACCTAACAACTTTTAATTTCCTAGATTAGATTGATTTGAAACACTTTAACCTTAGAGTTTTGCATTTCAAATTTTTAGTCCATTTACATGCTTACCTTTGTGTGAATAGTGAAACATTAGATACTTCACTCTAGTTTGTTTCCTCACAAATATTTACATAAACCTTTTTATCCTTTTGAAAAATCTAGACCAAGTTGAAGGCATCATTTGTTTTAGATTCTATTCTTTTTAGAGTTTTTATAACTCTTTGACCTTTTATCACCAAGAATTAACTATGGATCTTAACATGTATTCATACACTCGTAGTGGATTGATGTACAATCTAGGGATTAGTAATGTAGTTGTGTAGGAAGAAATGGTGCAAGACCCCTATGTGGATAACATTACTTATGAGATGGATTCTTATCCTTCTTATAATACTCAATCATGGGCACAAAGACAAGATCCATTAGCTAATTATTTGGTTAACACACCACCTTACATAGAATAGGACCAAAAACAAACTGTGTAATACTTAGCTACAATACCCACGGTGGATGAGCAAGTTATTCAATAGTCATAATCTACCAATTCAACTTCCACGTATGATTCATTTTTGTTTGAGCGACATTTGTTACAGAACAAAGATGAGATTTTGGTTAGGGCCATAGAGGTAGGGGATAAGTTTCTATCAGACTTCCCCTATGAAAATCTACCAATTCTAGTAAGAGTGACCCATAATATCATTTATGATCAATATGCTTCTTCTATAAATTATATGGCTCTAGTCCAAATAATGTACCAAGACCCCAATATATCTAATCTAGGCAAAAACATCATGGAAGATCACTATAACTAAATTCAAATAGATTACCAAACCTACCTAAATTTAGCATGTGATTTCAATTAGATGAACTTGGTAAGTAAGCCTCTCATTGACCTAGTTCCTTCAACAGGGGTGTTGATGGAATTAACTAGATAAGAGAATCCAAGTTCTGACCCATTTGTACAAACTACTTCAATAAATAACTTGATATATATGCCAGTTATTGAAGAAATGTCTTCATCTTCTACATTTAATAGTAAGTCAAATATAATAGACAATGTGCAAATAATGTCCAATCTTGATCAAAGTGGTACTAACGCACAAACAACTAGCTAACAACATGTGCCTATAGCTAATCTCATGAGTAGATCATCATACTAAAGAATAGTAGTTTTTATACCCTAGCCTCAACTAAATATTTAATCAAGTGTAAAACCTATAGGATTAGATAATCCAATAATGGCTAATGTTACACCTCAATGATAGAATGTGATAAATCCTACTCCTCCTCAATAAGTAGTGAGTGGTATTTCACGACATCAAACATAGTCTAGTGTATTAATGCAACATAAGATGAGTACATTGCCAGCTCAGTTAGGGGAAATTAATATTCCACCTCATTAGGTAATGACAAACATACCTCTTCAACTGTAGAATAATATGCCAATCTAAAACCAAGCAATGACTAGCCAACAATATGCAAATATTGGTCAATGACATATGCTAAATCTATAACATGCTCTCAATTTTTTGTAAGGATTCATGCAATAAGGAGGTCTCCATGTTTCTCAAATACCTACTAAACAACTATTGGTTCAAAATGTGCCACAAATCTATAGAAAAGGTCTTGGTTCATAAGTCCCACTCAATAACAAGGTTTGATTAGTTGGTAGCGTGTCCCTTTTTAACCATAGTAGGCATAGTATAGTTATATCCCTTCATCCCAACCATAAAATCCTCCAAGTAAAAACTTTATTATCAACCCAAACCATAATATCACACAACCAAATGTGCAATTTCAAGTACATCCCAGTCCACTTATGTGTATTCTTGATCCATTCCCCAACCAAGCCAATGCATCCCAATAGGTGTCTCCATCATACCATGGTTAAATGTCCCACTTGTGACCTCCCAACCATTTATCCAAACCAACTTTATCCCCCAACCCAATATCCCTTCCAGTTTCCTATCCTAAGAATTACAATAGATGAAGGATGCAATTACTGCCATTCAGGTGGGGAAGCAAACTAAGAAGTTCAAATTAGATGACATGTGTTCTTATCCATTCAACATGGAGTATTTATAGATACCATTTCCTTTGGGATATGAACCACCTAAATTTGATAAGGACAAAGGGAAAGGTGACCTTAAGGTCCATTTAACTAAATTCTTTGTTGCATGTCAACCAGTGGCATATAGTGACATATGCCTCTGATTGTTGTTTCCAAGGAGCTTGGCTAGACAAGCCTTAGAGTGGTTTTTAAAGTTTTCCAAGAATTCATTAACAAAATTTGATGATCTTTCTGATAAATTTGTGAAGCACTTTTCTTATAATCTCAAGCATGAGATTTCATTAGTAGACCTGACACAAGCAAAACAAAAGGTTGGGGAGAGTTTTGCAAGTTATTTACAATGATGGAGAGCCCTTGCAAGCCATTTCACTCATAGTTTACTAGATAAACAATTAGATATTATGTTTACTAAAAATCTGCATAGTGAGATAGCCTATCATCTAGAACTGCAATGTGCACATACATTCAAAGAGATCATTGATAAAGGTTTATTGATCGAGCAAGTGATCATCAATAAAGGAGTCATCAAACCTAATTCTACCAATCAAGGAAATAGCCAACATCAATATCCTAATCAAGCATAAGCATCACAACTAGCAAAGGCTAATAATCATGAAAGAATGAAGTAATTCAATCAAAATAGGAATGTTGTGGGAAATGAAGTGACCAAATCTCATCATGTCCAAACTATGTAGACATCATCTGCACCACCTTTTTATCTTACTCCTACCTAGAAACCTCTCTAACCAATGCCACAAGTGTAACAACCAAGACTTACATAAAAAATACAGTAGTCTTTAACATTACAAACCCCTCCTCCTAGGAGAACCATGCCTGCACATCATGTCTTTAGTGACCTAAGAGAACATATTGAATATATATTTTGAAATCTTGCTATTTCTAATTTAATTAGTTGGCATATAAAAAAGCATTATCCACAAGGCATTCCTTACCCTGATTGGTACCATGAAAATGAATTTTGTGACTATCATCGGGTCAATGGGCATAATCTATGAAGATGTGTCCAAATTAGGAATTTAATTAAAAATATGTTGGAAAATGGGGATATAAAACTAGATAATGGTGCTTCCACTTCCAATCAAACTCTTGGGATCTATCAAAACCCCTTTTCTTGACATAATAATCAATAGCATCACAACAATTAGCAACAATAACAATGGATAGTGCAACAACAAAATAAATAGTATCAAAATCAAAGGCCAAACCAAGAAAACCAACAAAATTAGTAGTAGAATCCATAACAATAAAATAATGGACAAAACCAAGGTCAGAATAGTAACAACCAATAAACCTACCATGCATTTGCACATGATTACAATAGGGTTGTAGGTCATATTGCATGGGGTAGCATTAATACCATCTCCATTAATCCTAGACCAAGCACTAATCAACCTAGACCATTTCTAAACAATAATATTTAGTCAAATCACATGGATAATCCTTCTTTGACCTAGGAGTGCATATAAGTAGACTAGAAAACTAGGACTTCCACTTTTGAATCTTATAGTGACAACTTATTCTTACCATGTGACCACATGCAAGTGCACCGGAAATTGAGACTTGTCCTATCTAGTTCCATACCATTTCCAACCTCGATTAGAAATAATGGTCCTATATTTAATCTTGATTGTGCAATCATAATTTAGAGGTTAAAGATTATTTTCCTAGGCCCATAACCATATACCATTTTGCATATCATCCAATCGGCCGTTTAGCCTTAGATTAAACCATTCACTCCTGACCAAGACAAGAAGTTTGATATTGTGGAACAATTATAGAAGACACCAGCACAAATTTCCATTTTAGATTTGCTACGAATGTCAACTATTTTTAGCGACATATTCCCTGATAACTTTCAAGATTTGGTTGGACACCTAGCTCTAGCCCAATAAGTCACATTCAACCAAAGTGATATGTCTTCCCTTGGCCCGCTCCATAATAACCTATTATATATAGAATTTTGTATCATATGACATAAAGTGAAATGTGTCCTTATCAACAATGGATCTTGTCTCAACATAGTGTCTCTCAAGCTCATCAAGCTTCTTGGGTACATGATGATAGATCTCCAACCAAAAATAATAACTATTAAAGCTTATGATAATCAAGAAAGAGAATCATAGGGCACCATTAATTTACCAGTTATCATTAGGCCTTTGACCCATTATACACTTTGCCATGTGCTATATCTTGAGTTATTATACAACATACTTCTAGGTAGGCTTTGGTTACATGAGATTCATGTAGTTGCGTCAACATTGCATCACTGTATCAAGTTTTCCCACTCAGGGATGGAGGTGAGTATTCCAAGAGATTTACACCCATATGAACATTAAAAGCATCTTGAGGCTGAATTTCAAAGTTATAACTATTAGTGTGGTATGAATCCCAGGTTCTAAGTAGGATAAAGAAAAAGTTATACTTATTGATCCTTCAATAGATAATTTCATAGATCCTAATACCTTGGATTCCCTTTCCCACATACCACCTCCTGAAGCTTCCAATCATTTCACCATTTCAGATAATGGACTGGGAAAATATGTGACCCATGACACATTTCATATCACCAATCTTCCTTAGAATCTAAAAACCTTTGGGCAAGCTAAAATCATTCCTCATATGCATTGGCAACAAAAGAACAAAGATAAGGGACCTATCACCTTTGTACCAACATTTGGCCTAGGACTTGGCCCTCTTGAAGGGAATGAATCATGGTTATAAAATGATGACCAAGTTGATTGTTATAAAAATATAAAGTGTCATATTCCCAATAGGATTATGGAGCATCAAAATTATGAAGCAAGAGGTCTCAGACTGAATCAACAAGGAACCATCGAGTTATTTTCCATGAATAAATATGAAAGACCTTATGGACTTGGATTTAAACTACCTAGGGGTGACCCCACATATTTTATTCAAACTCCATCACCAGTGACTAGTGATGATGATGTTGACAGTGAAGCAGAGTCTGATCATATCCTTATCTTTGATAACCTAGCTAAAACCAACCTATTTGATAATAATGCCATTTGTACCCTTACCCAAGCTGTTCATCACAATCCATTACCATTATATTATCCCCAACTAATGGATTGAGACCAAGAAGAATCCAATCTATTGATTGATGAGTTCCATAATGATGAGGCATTCTATGATTTCTTAGGCCTTAAAGACAATGTTTCATTGTAAGATCACAAATTAGGATTCTCAATCACATTAGATCCTACAGCCTATTTTGGAGTGCAAGTGAATACCCTTAAGCAAAAATAAATAAGTAAAACATTGAGGTCCCAAAGTGAAAACCTCATTGACGTGCTCTTTAACCAGGGAAAAAGTAAAGATAAAGGCCAATCTAGTGGTGAAAACTTGTTTCAGGTGCCATTAGATGGGGGTATTCATTCTTCTTTAAATTTAGACCAGGAGACTACCAATGATGAACTTGCATGTGGATATAAGTTCAATTTTTAGCAACAAAAAGTATTTGATCAAATTGTCCAAAAAATTTTGACCATTTTTTTTACATGGCCAAATATCCCATTAGGAAACTCAAATTCATCATACCTAGGAGAAGTTGAAGATCAAGTCTTAACAGAGGACCCTAACATAGTCCAAAAGTTCAAGTCACTGCCTACTATCCTAGAAGATGGTTCAACCCTCCTAGTCAAAGATACAATAAAGGTAAATATCAAGACTCCATCAAACCTAAAATGGATAAAATTAGGAGTATCTCTCACTGAGGAGTAATGCTACATATTTATAGCTTTGTTGAAATATTTTGTGGATATATTTGCATGGGCCTATTATGACATGTCAAGATTAGACTTTGCCTTGGTTTTTCACCACCTTGTGGTTAATCTTGATGCCAAACTAGTAAAACAAAATCTCTATAAGATGCATACTCACATTTTTGTATTATTAAATAAAGAGTTAGAAAAACTCTTAGAAGCAGGATGTATTCGACCCATTGACTACTCAAAATGGATCTCTAATGTAGTACCTATTAGCAAAAAGCCTAATTTATACTAATTTTTGGGACATCAACAAAGCTTATCCTATTTATGATTTTCCCTTACCTAATATCAACATTATTTTCAAATCCATGGTAGGTTATGAAATGCTTTCAATCATGGATGGATTTTTAGGATACAACTAGATCAAAATAGCACCAGAAGCTCAGCATAAAATAGCATTCACCACTCGATGAGGAAAATTTTATTATTAGGTGATACCATTTAGCCTTAAGAATGTGAGAGATACATATTAAAGAGCCATTAATGTCATATTCCATGATATGATGCATGATATTGTTGAAGACTATGCTGATGACATATTAGGAAAATCCAAGACTAGAGCTGACCATCTAGCAGTGTTGTAGAAGATATTTAAAAGACTATAAGAGTAAAAAGTTAGACTAAATACAAATAAATGTGTGTTTGGGGTTACTTCAGGTAAATTACTAGGCTTTATCATGTCTCATAGAGGTATTGAAGTCAATCCAGCTAAATTCCATGTTATAACTGAGATGCTGCCACCAACCAATTTGAAACAACTTCATAATTTACAGGGTAAGATCCAGTCCATCTGATGTTTCATCTCTTATTTAGTAGATAAGTGCCATCCATTTACACATTTTTTTAATAAAATATTTATATTTTACTAGGATGATCACTGCCAAACAACTTTTCAACAACTCGAGGACTATCTTGTTAATCTACTTGTTTTATTACCTCTTATGCCAAGAAAGCCATTCTTGTTATACCTAACAGCTATCAATTATGCTCGGGGGCACTCTTGTCTCAACATGATGTGAATGGATTGAATCATGGTGTTTACTACCTAAGCCATACCTTGGTTATATATGAACATAACTATGCACCTATTGAAAAAGCTTGTCTAGCCATGGTTTTTGCATCTCAAAAACTATGTCATTACATGTTGAATAATAACACCAAGGTTATTTCAAAAGTAGATCCACTCAAGTATCTACTATCTAAAATATCTTTGTAAGGTAGAATGGCTAAATGGATCATGATTCTTAGTGAGTTTGACATAGAGTATATCAATCAAAGGACAGGTTCTTATAGATTAACTTGTTGCAGCACCTCTCATGGACACACAACCACTCAAGTTTCCATTTCATGATGAATTCATCATGACCATTATTGATACACCCCTTAAGGAATATATCTAGAAGCTATATTTTTATGGATCATTCACTACGCATGGATTGGGGGCATGCCTATTGTTTATTACACCACAGGGGGATCTAATTCCTAAATCATTCAAAATTAGCTTTCCTTGTACAAACAACATGGCCGAGTATGAAGCTCTTGTTATAGGACTTCAACAAGTAGTGCATTAGAATATATCTCATCTTTAATTTTATGGTGATTCTTAGTTAATCATCAATCAGGTCATAGATCATTTTTAGACCAAAGATGATAAGCTGGTTCCATATAAAGCCATGGTTGACACTCTTAAAAATCAAATTACTAACATTCACTTTGAGCATTTATCGAGGGCTAATAACAAAACTGTAGATGCCATGGCTACTATTGGTTCTCTAATTCAACAAATAGATAAATCTAGAAAGTGTCAATTTTTTGTCAAGAATTTGTCAACACTAGCTCATGAACCTTTAATTGTTCCATGATTTGTGATATTGTTGGTCCTAATTATATCTAATACTTAGATCTTTACAACTACCTTCATGACCAAGTTATACCACCTAACTTATCTCAAAAACAAACCAAAGCCTTCATTCATCATTCCACTTGTTATACTTTACCTGGAACAACCCTTTACCGCCATAGTTTAGATGGAACTCTACTTTGTTATTTAACTTTAGCAGAGTCTACATTAGCATTAAAAGAAGTTCACAAAGGAGTATGTGGAGCCCATTATAATGGGGTAGTCCTATCCAAAAAGATCTTGAGTACTAGTTATTATTAGCCCATAATTGATGGAAATGCCACAACATATGTAAAGAAACATGATACATGTCAATGGCATGCTAATTTGATTTATGCCTCAACAAAAACTGTGAAATTGATGTTGACACCATGGCCATTTTCTACATGGGGACTTGACCTCATTGGGAAAATTAACCCCACTTCATCTGATGGCCATAAACATATTCTTACCACCACCAAATATTTCACTAAGTGGGTTGAAGTTATACCCCTCACTTATGTGACTAAAAAGCAAATTTCCAAATTCATCTTCAACCACCTCATCTGCCGCTACGGTATCCCCTCTGACATTATATCTGATAATGGAGGATCATTCAAGAATAAAGATGTAGACCAATTATGTACTAAATACAACATCACACAACACTTTTTTATAACATATTACCCTCAAGGTAATGGTCAGGTTGAGGCATCTAGCAAAACCATTATCAACATTCTCAAAAAGATTGTCAATGATGTCAGTCATGATTGGCACCTCTAGATATTCCCTACCCTTTGGGCATATTGTACCAATAATCATACCCCCACAAGAGCCACCCTATATTCACTTATTTATAGTGCTAAATCCATCCTTCCCATTGAGGTCAAATTGGCTTCACTATGCATCTCTTTCAAGCATGTCCTAGATGATCATGACTATCAATTAACTCACCTAGAAGTGCTAGATCTACTTGATGAAAAACACATAGCTGCACTCAACAATATTCAAGCATATCAGAATCAACTCAAAGGCCACCACAATCATCATGTGAAGTATCAAACATTTGAACTTGGTGATCTTGTTCTTGAAGAAAATCAAAAAAATACCACGACTAAGAATAAACATAAATGGAAATCCAAACTAGACTAGATAGGGCCTTTCATCATCACTATAGATTATGGATCAGGAGTATGCAAGCTTGCCACACTAGATGGTGATGAACTTCCAGAGCTAATGAGTATTATTCATCTCAAGTGGTACTATGCTTGAATGCTAAGGTGTATTGTATGTAAGGACCATTTTAGTTATGCTTTTTTGTCACTATTCCTCTTTGTACACATACCATTCTTATTTGTCCTCTTTGTTGTATCCACTTTCCATTTATACCCTATCAACCCAACGTGTTCTAAATCCTAGCCCATTTGACCTTGGTTTGTGTCATTCATTATGTAGTTATAGCATCAAGGTATCTAATCAATTCATCAGTTGGTTTAAGAACTTTAGATAGAGATCATATTTTGGGATAGTGTGACAAAAGTTTTGGCAGTTGCATCTTATATTTGTTAGTCCTTCTTACCACTAGTCATATTGCTAATTATAACCACCTTTGGTAAAATTAGTACCATTCATCTATGCTATTATGTCCTAATTATAACCATATATGGTCAAACTATGGGCAATACTAAGCCTTGATGTACCAACTTGCCACTTCCTATGCAATATTGTGTCTTTTTACCAACTATGCCTATTTTGTTAGAATTGGCTACTACACTAGTCGAATTCCTCCACTATAAAGGTGGAACTATAGTGACTTGAGGTCTTATTCTAGGACTATGTAGGTAGTGCTCAATAATTATTGAGTTCAGCTCAATCACTCTTTTATGAATTCTCTCATCATTTTGTGAGTAATCTAAGTTTAAACACTCTCACCATTTTGCGAGCAACCTAAGTATGAATGTTCTCACCATTTTGTGAGCTTGAAAAATTTAGTGTCTTGTCACTCTTTATTGAGTTGTGACACTCCAAAACACTTCCAAAAACATTTCAAAAAATCATTATAAAAGAACAAAAACATTGACCACTTCGTTGCCTTAAGAATTCTGGGAACCCTTACTAAGTTACAATCAAATCACTTGCCATTTAGTTTCCCCATCTTTTTTGGCCTTTTTATCTCATGCACTTGCAATTTTTCAAGACCATTCCTATTCTTATATCACATTCATTCTATTTGTCTCATCAGTTATCACATTCTTCCCCTTCCTTGGGAGAACTACATTTAGCCTAAAGTTTTTATTGGATATTACATCTATGAAACTATGTAGGCAACATCCACTTGCCTAGTGCATATGGAGACAGCTCGGCCACCCCCTTCCTTTTCTAATATTCCCCCATTTATCTCATTTGTTAAGTTATTTCCTATTTTATAGGGGCAATGTTCATAGGATTTTTATTAGATTGTTTATTTGTTTATTTTTGCTTATTTTATTTGTTTGCCTGCCTATTTTTTTGCTTTTAGCACTGTTGCCTTGATTCAATTTATGTGTGTTCATTGGGTGATTCCTTGTCCACACTTACACTTGAATCCATCCATATTCATATGTTTACATTGTCATCATGGTTTCTATCATTGGTACATTATTTTCTATTTTGAGTATTAGATTATGGCAATCAATCCTCATGCATATTTTGGCCAAGTCTTTATGGTGTTCTATCATGAAGCCTACCATCAAATTCTAAAACAAAACTTAGCTTCAAGGAATATATTTAATAATGGCAACATCTCTTCAACATTGACATCTCAATTCCATCCTAATGATATCCCAAACAAAGTAATTAACCACAAAATAATTTCAATCTTTATTAGTTCAAATGAACATCTCCCTACTAGTAGGTTGTTCTAATTCATCATTACCCCTATGTCAAGTTATCATCATCCTCAACCAATTTTATCATGTTTTCCATAATCGAAGTCTAATGATTATAACTGCCTATGGGCAAATCATTGCACATCGTCCCACCTATATTTCTCAATGATTATAACTGCCTTTCGGTAAATCCTTAAGTTGTCACCATTTTACTTTTTATACCTATACATGGGCATGCTATTATCTTTTTTTTTTCCTAACTAAGGTAGCTCCATCTTCTCAATGATTATAACCACCTTTGGGAAAATCATTGTGTTATCATACCACATTGCCACTATCGAGGTACAATGCTTATAACCACCTTTGGGCAAACCATTATGTACTATCCCACTTGTATTCTAAATGATTTTAAATGCTTTTTCACTATCATTATGTTTTCACCCCATCATCTTTCCTTTCTTTAGTCCCCTCATTTTACTTCTTTCTTTTTGAGGGACCATTTGCTGACCCACTTGTGCCAATCATTCCCTCGAGGGGGCATCATATAGTTAGTATATCATCATTGTATTTGTAGGCATATAGGACCTTTTCATTATTTGATAAGATGTTATTGTGTTGATAGATTTCAATGCCTTCCCAAATAAGGGAAAACTATAGAAACCTAAAACTAGCCACCGATAACCTCCAATCAGGTTTTTGGCTAGTTTCCACCTAAACACACAATTTGACCTAAAAATACTAAAACATACTAAATGATGTGAAATAGACATATTCAAATGTTGATTTCAGCTAGGGTATCCATAAATGGGGTGATGTAATTTATGGGCCAGCTAACTTTGATCATTTAATTTTGAGTCAAAATGTTAATGTTACACCCATGTGCTCTAGATTGATCTTTCTTATCAAATATTTTCCACAAGACTTGTACATTTGTTATTTGTTGTTGGAAACATTCTAAATGGGAATACACATCTAATGCATCTAACGTGGACTTCCAATTCAAATCCAGTCAAATTTAGGACCAATAACAAGATATTTTGATCAATTTGAGTAATTTGTGCATAAAGTGCTTAATCATGTTTAAGAGATAATTAACCCAAATTAAGGCCTAATCAAGAATTACATGGAAACTTGTTGAATACTTTGTTTTGGAAATAAATATTTAATATTTGCATCATCAAGTGACCTTATTTCTTGGGAAGACATACCTAGGCCACAAATGCCACAAATATCATGATTCATGCCCTCCATGCCTCATCAAATATCAGGATTCATGCCCTCCATGCCTCATCAATGCCTTACATGATGCCCTCCATGCCTCTTAATTTCCCTTTTTTCCAATGACATGATGAGGATAATTACAAACTTAATTATAAAAATTGAATTAATCCTCAACCAAACATCTCAATCTTGAGATGGATGGTTGGATTTGGTTCTAATCAAATAAAATATATATAAATAGGAGGCCTCACAACATCATTTCTAAGAATAATTAGTGAAAAGTTATAATGCAAGATTGGTTTCAAAAAGCTTCATGTAAATAGTGTTATAATGCCAAATTGATTCCAAGCCAAGCTAATCCACAAGCCAAAGGTGCAAAGGAGAGTGGAGGTTGTCAAGCTTCCATTGCCAAGGAATTCATGAGCACAATTCAAGAAAGCCAACACAACAAGAATTTTGGATCATCCAAGGAAGGTAAAAGAGTTTTCTTTTGCATTTTAGTTGTGTTTTTCATTCATGATTATTAACTAAGCTCTCCCTAGTGTCTAGGCCTAGAGATGTTATGTTGTTAATGTGTTTATTTCATTTTGTTTTCATTTTGGAACTAACACAATACTAACCATCCTCTCTTGAGTAAAATTCCTAGATCACAGACTTCAAGCCTTGACACTTGGCATTGTGACTATTCAAATTTACTATTTCTCTCTCCTTTCTTATGCTTTATAAATTTAAGCCATTTTGGCATTATAAATAATCCAAAATTGGTATGGTGAATCCATACTAGTTTGACATCTTGTTTTGCCTTTGAATAAATTTCTAAAGCTGATTTAGTCACTATAATTCTTGCCTAAGTATGCCAAGTAGTCCATTTGGATGATAAATGATGAATGTTTTCTCCTTACTTCCATTCTACTCTTGTATGCATTATGTTAGTAGCTTTTCTTATAATGGGTCTCATAAAGTGTATATGTTTGTTAGGTGTATTTTGAATTGTGAAGGATATTAACAGTGTCTATGATCAGACCTCCTATTCACCCACCTCTAGATATGCATAGTAATCTACCTCCATGTAGAAACACCTATGCTAGAAGAACCTTTGAGTTGAGATCAATTTTAAAAGTCTTCTTTCTTAGTGTAAATGCAAGTATGTTTTTGGAGATATATTTGGATTATCACCTCTATTAGTATAGGTTTATTCATATTTGTTTATTCCATTTTAAACCCCAATATTGATTAGTCTAGTATAGTGTGTGAGTTTAAAACATAGATCAAGGGAGCTAGCCCATAATCGAGAGATCTATCTCTTATAGTAGCTTATCTATATGCAAAGATAGTTTCATGTTATCCAAAATTTGAGAAGGTCTAATTGAATTTTCTAGGGTGAAAATTCAAGCTATAATAGTTTTGGCATGCCCAGTGGGATATGAAATCCAAGAAGGTTATTCAAGGTAGATGCTAGCTTTGATAACAAGGAGGCTATAATAGTCCACTTCTTATAGTATCTAACGACTCCAACAATTGAATCTTGGTGGCAGACTAGTGCACTATTTCATGCCTACTCACTAAAGGCATTAATTTTGAGTTCCAAAAGCTTCCTTATTATTCATACAAATCAAATAGATTTGCTAACACCCATCCTTACCCAAATAGATCTGACCTTGCTCATAAACTTATAAGAAAGTTTTTGATTGGCCCATTCTTGCAAATTCTCAAAATTATCATGAAAATGATCCAACATTTTATTTTATTCAATGGCTATAGTCCTCTAAGACTTTCCCATTGTGATGACATTCCCATATTTTCCCTCAAAAGTGTTCCCTCATACACTGGTTAGACTGTCATTACCCCTATTGAACATATTAGAAACATTGCTAACTTTTGCAATATACATCACATCATTGAAGAAAACATAGCAATTAGATTTTTGGATGTCTCTTTCAGAGGGAAATATATTTATTGGTATGGTACATTAGCCCCTAAATCTATCACCACATGAGATGAGTTAGGAGATGCTTTGAGGAGAATATTTGAAGATAAGAGTGACAACTTATCATTAACTGAGGAGCTAACCAACATTAGGATAGAACCTCAAGAAGTTATTAAATAATTTAATAAAATATTTAGAAGACATGGGATAGGATCACATCAAGCTTTATTTTATTATCTTAAGGATTTTGAGAGTGACGTTTCTATGATGATACAATCTATGGGAGGAATCACATTGCCTAATGCCTATGAAGTTTCCATTAGGGTTGAGAATTGTTTGATTCAGGCTGGGAAGATTTTCCCAAGACCTCCCATGCCTCTATTTCCTAATTTTCAAACCCTTATGCCTATTTTTGATCCCATTCCTACACCTAAACATAAGTCTATTGCCCATAGTCAACCAAGTAAATCCAATGAGATAGAAAGTATGAGATCTCTTAAATAAGAGATTTTAGGTCTCAATAGGATTATACAATAAAAAAAAGTGATGCCTTTCCAAAGCCACTACCAACATAATCAGTCCTAACCTAACTATCAAGGTAATAGACCCTCCTTTCAAGGTCATCCTTAAGGTCAAGGATAACTAGTTCAAGTAAAAGCCTATCATAGATAAAATCCCAATGCTCCTACCTCAAAATCATTAGTTCCTACTCAAAATAATCTTTCCCAAGATCACGAGGGTTAGCCTCCATGGGATCAATCTCATTATCCATCTACCTATGTTAATGAGTCCTTCAATAAAGCTTTCATGAAAAATTTGGGAACTATGCTAGCCAAGACTCAAGATTAGGTACTTAATGGAGGAGAAAATAATGGAAAGAGTACTCAAGTGGGGTATACCTTAGTAAATTGTATATAATATGACTCATGTGTTGTTAATCAACAAGGGTAGTTAAGCAAAGATTTAAGTCCTATAGTTGCAAATACAAGAAGAAAAATAAAGGTAATTGAAGAGGTTCAATTGATTGCTAATGGTTCGTAAATGAATGTTTAAACATCCCAAAGGGAAAGTATGTCTAATATAGTCTCAAATGTAAAAATTGATCAAAGAATTCAAAATTCTAGGAATTCTTTTACACCTCAAAATTCTCAAGGTATAGCCAACATCATTCCTACTAGTGGACAAGATAAGATTAGTGGTTCTTTCACTAACATTATAGAGAAGATGAACACTCATGTGAATATATCAATATAGGATAGATTAGTAATACATATACAAGAAAAACTAATTCAAGAATCATTGTCCAAACTCAATTTGATAACCAAACAGACTAGTGGGAAGGAGACAACCTTGACAAACACATTGAATCCTAGAGAAGGATAGTCAAAAAAAGTTGAGAAAGTAGAAAAACATACTCTATTATATTTATCCATCATCATTGGAGATGATTTGGTTCAAAAGTATATGATTGATAGTGGATCAAGTACTTTTTTCATGCCCAAACAAGTAGTTGATAAGTTGAACTTGAAGTATGAGGCTCATTCTAAGGGAGTGCTACAATTAGATGGGTTAGATGCCAAGACTATTGTCATAATCAAAGTTTTTTAACTTGTTCTTAATGATTTTCCTACTTCTAAAATTTCTCAAGATGTTGTGGTTATGGATGTACCACCTCATTTTCCCCTTTACTTGTCAAGAGAATTCACTTATAAGATTAGAGGATATTTGACTTTATATTGGTCCTATATGGCATTTAAGACTAGGTATGGTTCTAAGGTGTCAATCAAATTTGAACCTCTATCTAGTTTTCATTTGAATCCATATGTGACTTATAACTCTAACATGAATTACAATATTAGTGATGAATAATACCATCCTACTTATCAAAAAACTCGAGCCCTTATTGATGGCATAACTAACTTATACCTTGATGAATGGGGAGTTGAACATTATGGTTTTGAAGAAATTGGTTTTGGTACATGTTGGATATTTTGACCCCTTGGTCAAATAATTCAACCCCCCATGTAGGATCAAATTACATAGCACCCCATAGGTTGATAAATGTCCACCATGGTATTAAAAGAGGGTAAACATTATGTCTCAACCTTATTCATGTTTGTATAGTTAAACTCATGTCATATCATGCCACCTTTGGGGCCAATTAGATGAATTGTATGGTTTGTTTCCTAAGACAAGTGTTTAAAACTATTATTTAATATGCATGATGTTATAAAGTGTCATTTTTAAATTTTGTAATTGAATTTGGTAGGTTTAAACATTAAAAATAAAAAGATCTCTTGTAAAAAGAGGAATTTCTAAAGTTGTATAGATTGTAAAATAGTCTTGGCATGTGTGGTAGACTTTAGAGTGACCCTTCAGCTCCCCATAACTCTTTTCCATCTTCATATTTCCTTGACAACTCTAAAAGTGACAAAAAATGGTTTACCTTCTCCATCACTTTCTCATGCAAGGTCAAACAGGTCATCAAGTTTTCTGTTGGTATGGACTAGAGGGATAGAGTTGAAAAAATGAATTTAAGGGATTAAATTAGTATTTTTGAGATCAAATACCATGGTAATATATTTAATATTTATGGTTTTTACTTCATGAACCATCTCTAAGAAGGACAATAACTCCTAGTTGACTATGCATTCTTATCACCTGGAGGTTTTCTCTTTTATTTATATGATCTGATGTTTTCAAGTGTTGAAAGAATTCTTTTAGGGAATGTTATTCATCCTCAAATGGTTTTAAAGGATGTTTAGAATGCGTGTTTAAAAATTAAGGTAGGAAACATCTCTTCTTGTTGGAAATGGACATCATAAGTGATATGCATAATAGTGTTTCCAAGTTATAGAGTTTCATCTTCTATAAATGGCCTTAAATCAAGCTAATGAACTTATTTTTCACTTATCAAAACATAAAAGGTCAATTTTTTCCATGATAGGTTTAAATTGGAGTCTTGGAGGTTGAATGAGATGGGCTTATCAAGACCATGAACAAATATTGTTATAATTTCAAAAGACACAATCATATATAGGTATGTACGGATCATGGATATCATCTAAAGTCCAAAACATAGGTAGTGTTCAATTAAATAAAGTGAATGATCTTTATCAAGTTATTTAGGTTCATTATGTTTATTATAGACCATTACAAGTAATTTTTTTGGTGTATAGGTTGAAAATTTATCTAAAGGGATGAGTTACCTTAACTTCTCTGAATAAGGTCTTTCCCTTACAAAGTGCCACCTATTGGTAAGAGTTGATGAGGTTTGATTAAGTATTATAGCTCCTATCTAGTAACCTATACTTAGATGTCACATTTGAACATGAGAAGATGTTATTTGATGAGAAAGATAATGGTTTATTTTGATCTCAAACTTAGTCAAACTTATAATAAATATGTTCAGTAAAGCTACAATATATTTGAACCTATAACATGTAATACAGAGCTATAGTACATTGTTAGTAGGTGAGTGAGAACATGGATTGAAGAGAATATTTGAGCTCATATAGGTGTTTATTAGTATATAGTGACCTAAAATAGTTATGTAGGTCTGAAACACAATGATAAATGCATGAACAAACACCTACAGGTCTCATAATTTCCTTAAAGTGCACCTACATTTTAGATTGAAATTCGCAGGACCAGTCTATGCTAAGGAAGGATGCAAGTTTAGGATAATGGATGGAGATGATAATGTATAAGTATGAATGGTAATATTTAATTCATATCAAATTGGAGGTGTGAAACATGGAGTTATGAATGAATATACACCTATAGGAGTCCTTGTATGACTAGGTTGCTACCTATAGTCTGACTGTAGACTAACTCATGCTAAGGAGGATTACTTGATAATTTGGTAGAGGTATATATTGAAAAGGATCAAGTATAGGTTAATATTAAAATGAAATAACATTTTCATATGATCCTCATAGGCAATAATTAGAGCATAGTTGACCATATAGGTTTTTAACCTTACCTACAGTCAACTGAACATTACACATAGTCATATACCAAAAAACCAGTTTGAGGAGTTTAAATGTTTAAGGGTTATAGAATCACTAAAAATATTTGTAACGTGACATATATGGTCCTCATGATATAATTAAAACCTCCACTACCTCATCTAATTCATATGGATAGGGGAGATGCTCTATGTTGTGTCACAAATAAATAACACTCCGTAGTCAATAAAGCCTATAAGACTAGTATGTGAGGAGAGAAAAAATGATTGGAAGGGTCATGATATCATGATTTAATGTTTTATAGGTTTGAAATAAAGATGAAAAAATCATTGAGAGACCCATATAACCATTGAATATTTCCAGGTGGTCAAATATGTAGTCAAGCACATATTAGGTCTATTAAGCCTAGACTAGGCCTAAAACCTCATGGCATCAAAATCATCTAGATGAATTCATGGACATATACAAAACATTTTAGGAAATTCAAGGGAAATTAAAATGATGTTAGGATCTATTTTTTTGCAGATAATATCACTAGGTTGTGCATTTTGACTTAAAACCATGTTAGGCCTACTCAAAATGCATGTATTAAACTCGAGGGCCACTTTCTTTTATTCAAAAATATATGGAAGGACTACATGAGACACTAAGGATTTGGGAATAGTTGAAGGGGGATTTATATCTCAAACCAAGTGGGATTTTTTTAGAGTTTCAATGTCAGGATTTTATGACCAATCCTTAATAGTCCAGGACACTAGAAACCCTCCTAAAACCGTCATTTTTACCCGATGGTGAATACATGAAGGATTTTACATAAAAAAAGGGTTATTTTATTAGGGAAGTGTTTTTAAATAATTTTATACTCTTCTAGGATCTTCACCAACTAATTATTCCATATTGTCTCTTATACAGATAGGTCCAATTCTAGTTTTCTTATAGAATTTGATGTTTTTTATAGGAGCAAAAAGGACTTGTTGAATGAGATTAATTGAAAGAAATATTTATAAAATTGTTTCATCTCTCCATACTTATTTATAACCTAATCCAAGGATGGAAATATTTATTCTAGACCTATCACTTTAGGAAGTCTAAGCTAGCATAGTGAGAAAAGACATGATTGTCTAAGTGTGAAAATGAGAAGAGTGATGTTGGATCCTCTTGGAGTATATGATAGACCATAGGATAAAAGAGTATTAAAAATGTGTCCTAACACATCTGTAACATGTTTACATGAGCAACTATACGTCATTTTGATGACAAGTGTGAGGATAGGTCTAGAAGGGCTAGTGAATAGTCATAGATAGTGAATGATAAATGGTGCAGATGAGTCCATTAGTTAGGGAGTGTATAAGGAATGTTACCATCAATATTACACCTTTTCATTATATTTACAATGTTTATAAAACACATATGTAAGTTCAATAAATTAATGGAAGTCTTTATCATCAAGATAGTTTTTAAGAGGAAGGCAAAGAGTTTTTATGTGACTTTGAAGGAAGATGTCATACTTGTGATGGAAACTTGTCCAAGAGGACTTCCTAACCTATTTTCCACCTCATTCACTTGTATTTTAAATATTTTTTATATTTGGACACCTATATTTGTGACCCTTACACTTATTTTCTTCTCTCTCCTTTCTAATGCTCTATAAATGCAAGCCATTTTGGCAATTATATCAAGGACACACCTAGTATGGTGAAGCCCTGTTGGTTTGGCACCTTGTTTTATCCTTTGGATAAGACATAAAGTTTGTTTTATCTCAACAATATTTTACGTAAGTGTGTTAAGTTGTGTACTTTGAGGTTAAGTGATGAATACACTCTCCTTGTTTCCATGTTGCCCTTTCATGTTTTGTGTGATGGATATCACTTCTATAAAGTCTTATAACATGTATATGTTTGTTGAGTGTATCTTGAAGTGTGAGAGAGACTAGTAATGTCTATTATCTAACCTCCTTTTCAACCACCTTTTAATGTGCATAGCAATCTTCCTCTATAAGAAATACTAATGCTAGAAGGCCATAGAGTTGAGGTTAGTTTTGGTAGTTTTCATTCTTAGTGTAAATGTAAGTGTTCTTGTGGACTAATATTTTAGTGTATCACCTCAATAATATAGGTTAAATTTATGCTACTTTATTCCATTTTCACCCCCAAGTTATTTATCTAGTGTAGTGTACGATATTAAGAGATAAATAAAGGGAGCTATCCCTTTAACCTAGAAGTTTACCTCTGCTATAGGCAACCCATAGGCCTAAAGGTAATCCCATGTTGTCCAAATATGGGAGAAGATTTAACACCCTCTCCTAGGGTGAAATATTTGGATACAATATTACATACATCCTTCATAAATAATATGATGGAACTCTTGATGAAAATACTAATGATACTCTAGAATAAATGGCATGGGGAAATTACCTTTTATATATGGATGATGATGTTCATATCCTAGATGTGACAAAGCATGAGAGTCCTAGTGATTAGTTAGTTTTGACTTCCAAGGAAGAGAACACTCATAAGCATGAACATCATGAAGAGTTTGATAATATGTGGAAATAAGTCAATGCCATTGTGTAGGAGTTTGAGGAAGTAATTAGGTTTACAACTCTTTAAAAGGAATGTAGACCTAATCATGAGGTCAATCATGATCCATATGAACAAAATAAAGAGATTGGTGTCTCTATTGATCAAGAAATAAAATTTATGGACCAAGAAGTGTTTGGTGAACAATAATATAACCTTTAGGACTCCCAATAATAGACATGTCATGATTCAAATACACTTGGAATTGGGAGAGGCTTCATGACTCTTAATGATCAAATTAAGGAGTGCCAAGTGGACATGATGGAAGTCAAGAAAGATACAAGATAAAAAAATCCTCTTGGAAAGATATATGGATTTTTAATGATATATCCAAGTGATACACTTTAATTCAATATAGGATATAACAATGGTAAGTCTTTTGAATATCTACATAAGCAAGTGTTCATTGAAAAGTATGTATCATATGAGGGTTTGTTTTTTTGGTGTAGCAGTGATGCTAAAATCACTATCTTTGACCCTATTTAAAGAAATGAATAATTTATATTTCACCTAAAAAAAATTTAGGTCTTGTACATATTAGGATAAGTTTGTGTTTCATTTTGAGTTATTTGTGTGTTTTCCCTAAGTGCTTAGAGAGCACAAGTGTGTGTTTTGGTTTCTTGTTTTGTGTGTGTGTGTGTGTGTTTTGTATTGGTGTCTATTTATAGGCATATCAATGTCAATTTTAGTGTATGGGTGACTATATTAGCCAATGATAAGAGAAGAAAACTGGTCCTTAGCATAGAAAGCATGTTACCCCTTAGAAATTGCCAAAATGTTGACTAAATTTTACCCTAAGTCAAATTAAGTCAACCCCCTACATATTCAAACTTGTCATAGGGTAATTATAGGTTTGAAATTTTAACCAAGGTCCTAATAAGTTTAATTCATTATCTTGAAGGTCACTTAATATATTATAACATTGTCATATTTATCATTTGTCTTAAATGTCCTTTTTGGCCACCTTTTGGTCATTTTAAGGAATTTATATGTTTTTTTTACAAAATGAAAAATGTCAAGGCTTAGACTGATGTGTTTCATGTTAGATAATATCAGAGGAAGGTTTTTAAACTAATACACTACATGTTCAATGTATAAATAAGGAGATCAACTATAAAATGTCAGTTTTATGTAGTTGTATGGACTCGGATTACTCATCTAGCACATGTGAAAGATTCAATAAGGTGTGTTGATATCCCATAGGTAATTTATAAGCTCAGGTAGTTTCAACATATCAAAAATGGAAAAAATTAGTTTTTCTCTCCTATCACTCCCTTGGATAGGTCAAGAAGGGTCAATAGTTTTCCCTTGGTATGGATAGGAGATGAAAAGTTGGACTAAATAAACTTGGGGATGTTATGAATCCTTATGACCTTATATTTCATGGTCATGGTTTCAAGTTTTATGGTTTGTATTTTATGAATGATTACTAAGATTTTTAACACCTCTAAACTACCTGTGCATTCCCAATAGATTGGTTATATCATTTGTTCGCATTGATCTATGTGAACCAAGTGATGCATATGGTATTGCATAACATGATCTTCATTTTCATGTTTTAGTCAATTGATTTATAATATGTGGTCATGAATGGTCAGGCCTAATCACTCTCTTGTGCTAGGAGTGAATAATACTGAAGTCTAAAAATAATGTTTTGATAGTTGTATGTGAAGGTGTGGAGTTGAGGTTTGTAAAGTAACTTGAGATGAAATCCCTCAAAGTGAAATGTGTTTCATAAGTCCTAGTTTATCTTGCAATAAAACTTGATTTGAGGTCATATTGGATCTATATCTTCAATGTCATACATGTAGAATGCACATTGAATACGTATGTCTCAGAGGTTGGAGGTGCTAATGGTTTGTGGGAGAGTTAAGTACATGCTATGAAATCTATAATAAGTCTTCATTACCTCCAAATCCCATGAAATATTCTACTAATTCAAGAAGAGGTATATGTTTTCCAAATATTAATACCACTTCGTATATTCAAACCTAGATGGTGTCAGGAATCTAGAACAACAAACATGCTCTGATCCCACTTGTCAGGATGCGAAACCGGAAACATACAATTGATTACCAAACTTCAAACAACTTAATATGCGGAAATAAACCAGATTCACCAAGTAACTAGAATTCAGAATAACACAGCATATGAGAGAATACACAACTTGTATTAACACTTTATACAGAAAAGAATACAATAAAGAAGATGCCACTTCTTCTCCACCACCTTACAGAGGTTTCCCACACCTCAAGTGAACAGTACTTCTTCTCCCCAAAGCTCTCCCTCTCACAGGTCCCAACACACAACTCAAAAACAGAGTTGGTGTTCACCTCCCGTGCTCCACGCACAACACAAGTGCTCCACGCACTCCACAAGCACTCCACGTGCTCCACAAGTACTCAATGTACTTCAAGTAGATCTCCCATGAACCTGCAACAACCTGCAATTCAATAGACCATACTTATGGAAGGAACTCCCTTGCCTTCCTCTCTTGCTCTATCCGAGTACACACCTATACTCCAAGTAGATCCTGCCTGATACTGCTCCCTGTTGTGTTGATGTCTATATGACCTTGCACACCTGCAAATCAAACAATGGTTCTGCTCACCTGTGAACCTCGACCTTGCACACACATACACCTGCAGATCAATGATCTTACTTACCATGTAGATCTCCTATATAGGCCATGCAACTGTGACCAAGATCTTACACTCCTGAAGAACCCAGCTGGCTCTCCAATCCAGCACCAACACACTTGGTACTGTGGCACTAGGAGGAACGCACCATTGCTCTACCTCACACACAGAAGGAGCTTATAATTATGCTCTCTTACTCCCTAGCACACTTTTCCAATATAACCATGAGTCTATTATATAGATCTCATCCAAACAATAATTAGACATCTAATTACAATAATTAGATCCGTAGCTCTCAGTCTAAAATTAGATCTCTTCATGCAAACACTTGGTTCGTTAGCTAACTGCCCGTAAATAGCTCACAGTCGAACCACACAGGTGACCGACGTCGGTCCCTGTCTGCCTGGAGGTGACCGACGTCGGCTGATATATGACCGACGTCGGTTGCTTCCCTTTGCTATCCTGCCGACGTCGGCTGATCAGACCGACCCCAGCTTCTCTGCAACTCAGCAACCTTCAGCAACCTCCTCTCCTGTTTGCATCAGTGAAGCTTTTAGCTCCACAATCCTAACAGATGGAGACCTATAAGAATGAGAATATCACATAGACCTAAGACATTGAGGAGGTTGAAAGAGATTCAAGAATGAGGATTTTTGTTTCTAATAACTAGATAGATTTAAGATGTACTTGTTGAAATGGTAAATATATTAATAACTCAACCTAAGATCAAAAATTTGAGTTCAATGTTCATGGTTTAGGAGAAAGTTGCTTAAAGGGAAGTTTTACCTTAACTTCTCCGAAAGGAGATTTTGCTCCATATAATGTCATATGTTGGTAAGTGTTTATGAGGTCTAGATAATATTGATGGATTTTTAATGTCATCATAGATGGATATGTCACTTATTAAAATGAAATTAGGTTGATATTATTCAAAAAAATATAGTGTTATTGAGCCCACATGAACATGTAAATTGCAAGTGACCTATATTGTGTTTATGGAGAGGGATGATATCATGGTCTCAATGCAAAAATGTATGCATTTAGGTTTGACATGGATATAGTGACTTAAATATAAATTAAAGGTGTGGAACATATTATTAAAACATGTATCAACACCTACAATAATCCTTTATATTCCTAATTGACACCTATAGTTTGGCTCATACTTAGGCTAGCCTAAACAAATGGAGAATGTAAGCTTGGTTGGTAGTTAGAGGTGTAGGGTGGAATGAACACATTGAAACCACTATAAAAATGATGTTATCACAATCCATTTGATTCTATGAGATAAATCAAATGTAACATAGGTGGATCCAAATTGGTTCAAAACCTCAAACTCAACCCACCAAAAATCCTACACTTGTAGACAATCTTAAAGGCTAGTCTTGATATAATTTGATGTTTGAGTGATATAGATGCATGATATGGACTTGAAACTTGGTAAATATGGTATTAATTAAATAAAAATTATCACAATTATCTTATTTAGGTTATAATAATAGGGTAAGCACCCTCTATTTTATCTCAAACTAGAGACACTCCATGAGTAAGCAATCTACAGACCTAATACATGAATGATAAAAAGGATGAATGGCATAGTATTGAAAAACCATGGGAATATTATAGGATTTTATTTAATTTAATTTTTTTTTAATGTCACCTAAAGTAATTTTGAACACACAAAGGTGGTCCTATACTTAAATACACAGTTTATGTCTACTAGGCCTAAAACTAGGCATGCACTATTAAACTTCCAAAGTTAATTCATATGACCATATGATCCTTCAAATAATCTTTATATACTTAATGGGAGAGTGTAAGGATTATTTTAATTAGTGTTTTTTAGGACAAAAACTAAAATTAGCCATTTTATAGCCTAAATCTATCTCAAGGGTGTCTATAATGCATGGTGAGAGCTCGAGAAGCATTTTATTTCACTCATATCTATAAAAAAAAATGTACATGGTGTCTCAAGAACTTAGGGGTAGTTTAGGAGGGTATTTTAATCAAAATTAGTGTCATTAGTTCATGGGTTGAGGGCTCAACCTTTATGAATCATCGTTAACAACCTAAATGACCTAAAACCCTTATATGAGCTTGATGAGAAAGATATGAATAATTATACATCCAAGAAGGGTCAATTAACCTATAAGATGATTTATAAATTCTTGGTACTCTATTAGGACCCTTTACATTCAATTGTTTTCTATTATCACTTGTATGGATGAAGCAAATTCAATGTTTTCTATAGGATTTGAGGTGATTTGATGGTGCAAAAGGGAATGAATAAATGAAAGTCATGGTGAAAGGTATATAGATATGTGTTTTTATTACTCAAACCTAATTTTCACCTTAGTCATGCATGGAAACCCTTCTATTAAATTATTTATTATAGGCATCATGGATAGGATCATGAGAAATAAGGTGACTACCTAAGTTGGAGATGAGAGTTGTGATGTTGAATCTTCTTGAGGTCTAACTAATGGAATATAATACAAAGAGGTCTTGATGAGATGTCTAACATATCTTCAATAAATCTCCATGACCATCTATAGTTCACCCTAGTGACAAGTGTAAGGATTTAGGCCTAGAAGGCTAATGAGTGACTAAAAGAAGGTAAGTGACAAGTGACAAAGTGAAGGCTATCAATTATTAAGCATATAATGATATTCACAATAATGTTTTCAAAATTTCAATTTAGATGGTATGTTTTAATGACTTCTAAGATAGTTCAAGACAAGTTAGTAGACTCTTCATTGAGAAGGGCAGTTTAAAAAAGGGTGATGGAGTGTCCCTTTGCCAACTTCAAAAAGATGTCATGTTTTAGATGGATACATGTTCAAGATAACTTCATGACCTATCCTCTATCTCTTCATCTTACATTGTAACTAGACTTTAATCCTTGACACGTGACATTGTGACAGTTCAACTTCACTCTTTCTCTTTCCTCTCCTATGATCTATATATTAAAGCCATTTTGGCATTGTAAAGAATACATAATTAGTATGGTGAATCCCTTATAGATTAACATATTATTTTTATTTTGAATAAATTTTTGAAGCTTATTTTGTCTCTACAATTCTTGCCTAAATATGTCAAGTAGTCCATTTGGATGATAAGTGATGAATGTTTTCTCCTTACTTCCATTCTGCTCTTGTATGCATTATGTGAGTAGCATTTTTGATAAAGGTCTCATGAAGTATATATGTTTGTTAGGTGTATTTTGAAGTGTGAAGGAGATTATTAGTTTCTAAGATCAAACCTCTTGTTCATCCACTTCTAGATATACATAGCAATTTGCCTTCATATAGAAACACTTATGCTAGAAGAACCTATAAGTTGAGATCAATTTTAGTAGTCTTCTTTCTTAGTCCAAATACAAGTATGTTTTTGGAGATATATTTGGTGTATCACATCTATTACTATATTTTTCTTTCAGTTTCCTTCTTCCCCTCTCACCCACAATAGTGATTAGTCTAGTTCCATGTTATCCCAAATTTGAGAAAGTCTAATTGAATTCTCTAGGGTGAAAATTTGGTTTATAATAGAGATCATGAATGATTTGTGTAATGCCTAATGATACGTGTCATTATGTAAATAGCAAAAAAAAACTTTAGAAAAATAGGTAGTATCTAAAGCAACCCTACACGTGTAAAGAATCCACAATGATGCTAGATGAAGATGTGCTCAAGATTCACCAAAGAAACACCTCTAACATAAAAAAATAGTCCACCAATAGTCACCTTAAATATATTATGTAGCCTTTATCTTTGTGTAGTAATTCAAAGGGTAGCTAATTAAAGTTTAAGACTTTAATTTTATGGATATTTAGTCTCTGTCAAAATATTTTAAAGTATATATTTATGTTTTTTAAAAATAATAAAATGATTTTAAAAATTAAGGATTGTAGTAAATATATATTTAGTCTTTGACATTTTATTTTTCAAAATTGAATGGTCTTAAATTTTAAAGATCAATGTTTTATTTGGTATGTTATAAGAGTAGTAAATATCTAACAAGGCCATGAAATTATAAATCATATTGAAGAAGAGGTTATTTTTTGGAAGTCATGGAGGAATAAGACTCTATGACATGCTGAAATTTGATTTGATTTAGGAAGAGAAAATTTAAAAAAATATATAGAAAGATATTATTGACAAAATTATATTAATAGAGTCCAACACTTGAAGGGTCTACAATCACTCATCATATGATCTTTCATTGAGTCTAGTTTTGAGTCAAACATAAACAAACAAAGTAAGGATAGATTAAATGTGAATAAATTCCATAGTATAAATTTATAGTATAAATTAAGTATAATGTATTTTAGTAAATCATATTCATGTGTGACTATGCACTAAGTATCATGTGATGTAATGTGTACTTCAAAATCATTTTTTCCTCTTTAATATGAAAAATATGTTTTTTTCATATGTGGTAGTGCAAAACCCTGGTAGAAAGGATTTATTGTACATAACTATAATAAAAATATTTTTTTTTAAAAAGTTTCCATATATCGATCGCACATGTATCAGATCTAACATAATGTTCCCCTGAATAAATTCTTAAGGATAACAATTTTGACTATGCAATATTTGTACATGTATAGAGAGTGAAATTCTATCTCAAACATTTTTGGAATATTAAAAAAATAAAGGATAATTTATAGTTTTAGTTTTCAATGCCTTCATGTTTTAGTTAATAAATTTTAACCATCTTATGTTCACTACAAAATCAATGTCCTAATTTTTATTTTATTTTTAATTTTTATGGAAATAAAGAGATGAATCAAATATTATAAGAAACTTTAACATAATTGATAAATATCAAATTCAAATTATAAATATTGTTTAGAGAAATAGTTAGTCCCCTCCTATCTAAATTATTCAAATATTATTTTTGCAGGAACATGAATAAGGAAAGTAAATCTCTTAGAGATTTTGGTAATTGAAATTGCCTTAATGTAATAGTAATAAAAATTAAAGAAAAATTTCTATCTAGATCCTATATATATTCAAATTTTTAAAAAACAAATAATTAGGGGCTTATATAAACAAAGTGTTTTAGTCCTTCCATAAATTCAATAGTCCTAAATGACACTTAGTTATTTAAGCCACTAATTTATAGCAAATGAATTCATAGGAAATTACCAATAACTAAATTACAAAATTTATAAGAGTAATCCTCCATATAAGCTATGTTTATCAACAAATGATTTTCAAGGACTTTTTCTGCTTCCTCAAGGGCTAAATCCATCTCCAAAAATGTTCATGAAACATCTCCTAATAGAACTTAGGCATGTTCCAAATGTTTAAACGAATAAATTATGTGATTGTTTATCTCATAATCTTGGATCTAATGATAAACATTGACTTCATATTTTAAATTATCTAACTTCTTGTCCATATTGCCCTTGAATATTTTTGGGGTTATCCATTTTTCATTTCCCCCTGAAAATTAGGGAATAGAAACAAAGAAATCAACTCCCAAGTTGTAGATTTACATGATTCAAGTGTATAAATTAATTATTCATATTTTATTCATACTCATCCCAAGGCCTATGAATAATGACTAACATAGTTGAGAACCATATTTTATCCAAATTTCATGAAGTTAATTATAGTTCTCTTTCTTCAAGCTACATCAATAACTTTAATCATTTACCTGACTGCCAATAATTTATTCTTGTATCTTTCCAATATTTTTATATTGGCCTAAATTGGGACATATAATTTTGTAGGTTTAGAAATATTTATAGGAAATCAACCAAGGTAAGATATAATACTTTTGATATATCCCTTTTCATTACATTTATGTCTTCAAAGCTTCCCTTAATTAGTATCAAATCTTCTTCTAAATCAACAATTGTTTTCTTGTACCACTCATAGTCCTCTACCACTCTATCAACAAACACATCATTAAAGGTTTTAAGCATGGTGATGGTTATTGGATTTTTTATTTTGGCCAAATCCACCAAAACCCATGTTTGTGTAACTATTATAATTTCCTCATTCCCTCTATTTCTTTTACTCATTTTCATTGAATCTATTTTTTTGTTCTCATATTTCATTTTTATTTTAGGTTCCTTAGTAATTGTAACAACCCCACTGGGTTCTTCCTGGAAAAACATGGATTTTTTTTTAAACAAAAAAACTATTAATATAATTCACCACAAGAATTTAAGTAGAGATCATACAAAAATACATCAAGAGTGATAAATGTAAATAAGCATGTGACATTTAACAATCACTAATCACTATCAATATATGAAAATACATCATAATAAAATTATAGAAAGTAATTACAAATATTCAACCACTGTTAGTATAATACACAACCATTGATGTCAATCCATAGTAAATAGGTAATTGTAATTCTTCATGATAATATTTCTAATAGTTAATATAATATAATGTACAAAAAATAAGATACAAGGATCCTTGGAGCATGAGTTTACCAGCCTCTCCAATATCTATGGTAATATCATGAGTCATTTATGACGAGGTAAATCATCATCCAAGTGATATTCCACATAAACCATAGACCAAAATTCCCCCACACTAATCTCATTTGGTAATGGCCCTCCCTTCACATATGAGTAGATAATGATGGCATGGGAATCTAGAGGAACAAGAAAGTATCAATGTGTGTATTATTTCTAAAACTAAACATGTAGTGTATAATAAAAAACCTATTCTATTGTAAGATATGACACAAACATGTAAATCATACTCATGAAATGATAATGTCTTACTAAACATACTTTTAATATAAACATATAATTAATAGTGATCTATACATTGTTCAAATTCATACACATCACTTGATCAGGTTGCCTTCATCTAGCATTATGATGCTAGTAACCTAGTGAAGTTTGTCTCCCTCCTTACTCAGTATCAACAAAGTGAGATTGGTCAAACATAATTTAACCATAAGATTCATATAATTTACATATTACTATAAATCACATCACATGCTAAAAATAGGAGTAAGCAAAGTATACATTTATTTCATCAAATGTATGAATGAATCTTATATTATTATCTAACCCATACTAGAAATAATGACTATAATTTATACCACCCAGGTAAAATACACATTTAACTACAAATTATAATGACCAAAATAAGTTCCAAATATAATACACCTCATGATAACCCATATTACCATAGTCTAGTATTCTAAGACATAACTTCTAGTTTTTCACAATCATTCATACAAAGTAGTCTTAAATACATGGAACCATAAGCTCCTATTCAAGAAACTAGATATAACCAAGGAAGTCATAGTTACCATGATCACATAATAGTCTAACCTAGCATTCGTTACACTCTCAAAGTTGTATGCAAGCATACATAATGTCCTATTAACTATCATAAAACATGTTATTCATAGTAATAACCAATATGCATACATTTAAACAGTCAAATGTATGTGTGAGTCTAGACATATAATCACATTCTGTACCACTCAGGTATAACTTATTTTAGACTATATTTTTTCAAACATAAAACACTCTATGACATCCCATAATATCATATTTTATTGTATATGAGCACACTACTCAATCACAAACTACAAGTCTTATAATTTCAAGAATCAAATGACCCATAATCATAAATGATAATCAAGACACTATGAGATTATACCACCTGAGTATTTCCTATGTTAAGACTACATAAACTAACCTATGCATGTATATTTAAATATACAATATATTCTATGACATGTAAAATATCATAGTCTTTTGTTTATAAAATATGTTATATTTTAGGAGGCTATTTACATAAGTAAATGGTTTTCCATCTTTCAAGAATCTATAATTTAGTCCTTATAAAACAAAATAACTATAAATTATAGACACACATTATGATGCACTATTTTAATCCATGTATGCATAAGTATATATATATATATATATATATATATATATATATATATATATATATATGTTTCGCATACTAGTTTTCATTATTGTATGTATATATACTAACAGTCATTCATGCCATTTTCAAAGAGTCTCATAACCAAGTTATACCATAATTATTTTTTCATTTAGGTGACATATTACACTCTTTAGATGTTCGGTGCATGTAAGTATAATACCAACATGCATACATTTAAACAATCAAATATATGTGTGAGTCTAGACATATAATCACATTTTGTACCACCTGAGCATAAATTATTTTAGACTATTTTTTCAAACATAAAACACTCTATGACATCCCATAATATCATAATTTATTGTATATGAGCACACTACTCAATCATGAACTACCAGTCTTATAATTACAAGAATCAAATGACTTATAATCATAAATGATAATCAAGAAAGTATGAGATTATACCACCCAAGTATTTCCTATGTTAAGACTACATAAACTAACTTATGTATGTATATTTAAATATATAATATATTATATGACAAGTAAAATATCATAATCCTTTGTTTAGAAAATATGCTATATTTTAAGAGGCTGTTTGCATAAGTAAATGGTTTTCCATCTTTCAAGAATCTATAATCTAGTCCTTATAAAACAAAATAACTATAACTTATATACACACATTATGATGCACTATTTTAAGCCATGTATGCATAAGTAGTTATATATATATATATATATATATATATATATATATACATATATATATATATATATATATACATATATATATATATATATACATATATATATATATATATATATATATATATATATATATATATATATATATATATATATACATATATATATATATAATGTGTTTCACATACTAGTTTTCATTATTGTATGCATATCTACTAACAGTCATTCATGCCATTTTCAAAGAGTCTCATATCCGAGTATACCATAATTATTTTTTCATTTAGGTGAAATATTACACTTTTTATATGTTTAATTCATGTAAGTATAATACCCTATCCCTCGAGACTCTGTGACTTAGTTCACTAGCCAAAGTCTAGAATTATAGGCATGCTTTTCAATGTACATATATTTTTATTATTTTCCCTAAAAGAGAACTTGTGAGCTTTTAATAATTATTTAAAATTTCACAACATATTCTCATAATCATATAGATAATAAATTCAGCTCTTACTCTATCCCACTTCTAAAGGAGTTGCTTTAAGCAAAATTTTATCTTAAGCTATCTTTAGCCTTTGCATGAAATTTTATTTTCTTAATTTATTTTATTCTATTTTCCTAAGTTATTCCCACAACTTGAACCTCATCTCTTAACTTGGATAATATAAATCATAAGAGCATGTAACTAAGTTAACTAAATACAAATCCCATATCTGTATCATGAAAAGTATATGTATGTTAATATGCATGTAAACATAATTACTAGTATCTTTAAAATTATCTGCATGGGTTATCGATTTCACACTTTACTCTTATTTTATATCTCATATTATATTCTTAAGTTATATTATTATATCATATCTTCATTAATTATTCACTACGGTATATAAATCACTCAAAATTGTTATACAATTTTACATAAATGCAATCACCATTAATCCTATACTTATACTATATAACAATAATATTTAATACACTATTATACAGTAGAAATCACTACATATTAATTTATTAATTCAGCATGGTATTTTAATAAAATCATTGCTTAACATTATCATATTCTCTACCTGTTATTATCATAAACACATCTCTAAACTCTACTTGCATCGTTGTTCCATAATAATTATTTTATTTTTGTATTTACACGAAGTGAAGCTCATCTCGTTAATCATCTACAATGGTCAAGAAGACTATTATTTAGAAAATTCAATGGTTTTTGATGGAATATAACTCTTTCTATGATCATATATGTAACATGGACATCATTTTTAAAGGATGTTTTACATTGATATGGCTCTAATATTCAACAATTTATAAACAGATAAATATAAGCTCAATGCTTTAATTCATAAAAAAATAGTGCTAGAGTAAATATAAACTTAAAAAATTATTTAAAACAACTCAACATTTAAACTAAATAACTCAACAATTTACATTTTTTTAGTTATCTATAAATATCTAAAAGAGGCATCTACTTTTATTCATCATTTATAACTTACTATGGGTGGGTTGACGCTTATAATAATTTACTAAGTATTAATATCTAAGATGTTGCTATCTCCATTCCATTGACTATTTAGATTAAATAATTTACCATAACACTTTATTTCTATTAAAGTCACCTAAATTTTATTCTACCAGCAAGCACAAATAAACTCATCTCAATTAAAACACAACATGTAGGAATATTTAAACAACTCTGACATGGAAATAGGACTTTCTTCACATCTATCTATCCTCCTTTGTTAAATCATTGTCCTTCTTCTTTCTTTCCTCATTTTATTCTCCTCCCTCTCCCTTCTGTCATACACCATTCTATCACTTAATATCATCTCCTTTTAAATATTCTTTCTCCATCCAAAATTATTGCTTCTCTCACTTTCTAGTTCATTGTAATTCTTCTCTACATTACTATATCCCTTTGTATCACCCCCTTCTCCCTTTTTATCTCCTTTCTCTTTATTTTTTGAATTAATTCATGTAAATACCATCACCTCTCTATATTTATTTTCAAAATATTCTCTAGATTTTAATTTAACTCAAAAGTCATGCATGTTTATTACTTTACTTCCAAATCAATTATCTTCACTTGAGCTTTTAATTCCCAAAACCTAGCGACTTAACACTGAGTTCAATTTATTTTCATCTATCATGCAAAGGTAAATACTATTCCATTTCACTTATAAAATCTCAAAAACTAATGACTTCACATGGGGTTCCATTTAGTTTTCGATTCCAAAGCATCGACTCATCTTTGAGTTCACTTTATTTTATTAAATTATGCATGTTAATATATTTTTCTAAAGCCAAGATAATTACTTGTTTAAGTTCACCTATATTATTATTTAAGTGATAATTTTAGACTTTTGATTTTCAAATAATCCAAGTATTGGTCTTTAGCACTTAATTTAACATTGTCATCATAGTTAAATTTCCTTAATTTAATGAAATCTGGTAATTATCTCAATATAAGATAAATCAAATAAATTAGTAATCCAATTTATATCATGAAACTAATACCAATTACATTTAAAATATTATAATTATGATTAATATAATTAATAATAATTTTATATGAAAATACATCAAACTAAGACAATGATATTTACTAAATATCATTTAAACCCATCACTGAGTTAGGTAACTAGATTAGTGTCAACATCAACTACATGATCATAAAACAACATTTGTATGATAATATATATGCACTATAATAATTCATGCTATCATAAAATCATATAATCATAAGAATCAATCAAAACATGATCATATTAGAAGTATATTAGAAGTAAAAAACAAACAAACTATACAGATCAAACAAAAAAGTTGAGTTATTCTACTAGGTAGAGAATACACATGTTGATCAAAATATGGTTGATTATACATACCAAATAATGATGATAAGGAACTTGGTTTGCTCATACTAGTTGATGAAAACTTAGATTCACCATTGGTGTTTGTACACATACCTCTAAAGGCTAATTGGATGAAGATAACACCAAAAATCTTCACTCAGTAAACAATGTAGTCCCATCGAGTGTGCCTAAAACTATTGTAGGATAGAATTACACCTTTGTGGGAGATTTTTTTAGGCTATCTCACTCCCAAATACAATATTGGAATAAACTCAAGCTATGGGTATCTTATAGTGAGGTTGAACCTCCAAAGAAGGCTGACTTCCTCTTGCTAGATCACCTAAAACAAAAGCTAAACTAGTACTCCATGGGGAAAAGGGTTAAAAAGGGGATAAGGGATCCTAAGAAATCTAACTAGGTGATGCACCAAATTAAAATGGGAAAATCACATAAGATTAAACCCACATTAGTTATGCAGAGGACAATACTAATTTACACAACCTCAAGATCAAGCTAGATGCATTAATATTTCATAGAGGAGGTTCAAGAAGCAATGAATGCAAACAAAGAGGAGTTATAAGACTCACTAAAAGTTCACATTAATGGTATAAAGAGCACTCAAAAAAACCTAAAAATAGTGTTTAAAAACTCCCTAAACAAGGTTAGAAAGGAGGACCATGGATGAGGAAGATTCTCCTTCATACAATGCCATGGTACACAACTCAATAGACACAAATCCAATGCAAGAGATAAGCAAATAAAATCCTTTATTTATTCAAGAGTTAGTTCTTACAAATGCTTGTTAGGGTCAAACCTAATCAAGATGAGAATATTTTTAAATATCTCAAAGAGTGTCCCATCTCCCAGAGAGATGGAAAAGTCTAAAAAATTTAGGAGCCTCCCAAAATGAAAAAAACATGAGATATATATAGAGAAAGGGAAAAAAGAGAGAAAGGGATTAAGTGGCAGAATGAAGAACGGAGAGAAGAAGTCATCAATGATTGGGACCACTATTTTTTTACTCAATCTCTTTTATATTAAAAGTATGAAACTACTTTGACCATGAAATGAACCATGTAAGATCACCACAAATCTCTTTGAGCCTCTTATTGATTAGCAAACATGATAGAATACAAGAACTTATCTAAGAACATATTTAATGTTCAAGCTACCTTTTCTAATCACCTAATCTTCACCTTTCACTCCCATGCCATATTTAAATTATATTGCACATATAAGGACAAAATCCTCATAACTCTAAATCTGGACCAAGCCATGTTGCTTCTACATTGAACAAATGTCTGTCAGAGATGATGGCCATGTCGAAGGATGAGGAATTCTCTATTAATTTCACCTACCATCTCTTGCCTTAAAATTTGGACCAAATATTTCCTATAGATGGAAAACCAATATAAGGACATTAATTTTCCTATACCCATTTATGTCGATGTAAGTCCATACAAATCCAAACAGCTAATTATAGGGGTTTAAATTTTGACATTTATGGGCCCGTCATGGGATATTTGAATCCTAATGGCTATTTTTTGAGCATGAACTTTGACATTGGCATGAACGTCATATTTTTTTTGGGCACTTTCTTATAGGCCTCTTTATTTTAGGCCTTTTCTTTCAGATAATTTTCTTGAACAATTTCCATGGATTTTTTCCTAAAGGAATTAAACTTTGGACTTTTTTAGAATGACCCTTTAGATTTTGAAAAGTCCTTTGGATAAATTCCCCTTCTGAAGGAAAATTATCTTTCAACCACCTCAAAAACTCCCCTTTCCAAAGGGGAAATACCCTTCAGAACTTTTGTAAATGTCCTTTGGTTACTTGAAATGAACTATCAGATTTTTGGAAAAGACCCTTCAAACAAATTTGCTTCGACCACCTTCCTGAAAGAAAAGTATTTGAGACTTTTAAAAAGGTATAATTCCTCAAAGGATACCCTTTAGAAATGTTACATAAGACACTTTGGCATGGAAATGAATATTTATAAAAGGTGTTTTGGCCCTTTGCTTTGAAAGTGCCCTTTAGAAAAAAAAGGTCACCTTTTTGCTGAGAAAATTGCCCTTCAAATTTTTTGTTTCAACACTTCTTCCTAAAAGAATTCCTTTCGAAGAAATTACTTTGTATTTTTTCCTTTGGCATTTTGAAAAGAATCCTTTGGATTTATAAAAAAAACCATTTCATTAGAAAAAAACCTTTAGGGAATTAAAAAGTATCTTTCAAAAATTATTTTAGATAAAAGTCTGAAATAATTTCTTTCACTTAGTCTCCATACAAAGTTTGAAAGAATGAACAAGTAAAGAATTAGTTGAATATAATATTTTTCACTTAGCTTCTAGCTTGCAAGTTTATCCTTGAACACTACTACTGGATCCTTAGAAAACCTTACTTAGATCATCTCTATTTGTAAAGTTTGGATCCATTTCTAAGCCTTTGATCCATTACTTCATTAAACCATGCAAGAGATTTATATTTGGGACAAAATGGCCAATAGTAGGCTCAATTAATTGGGTGGCTTCTAGGATTTCAACTCTAGTGCCATTAGAATCCCCTGGAGCATCCATTCTCTTGCGATTAGCTCCTTTTGCCTCCACTATTCTCCTTTCTTCTTACTCATTCACCATCTCCACAATCTAGGGTTGGAAGTCCTCATTAATTTTGATGCTTTGAGTCAATGCCCATGAATGGGCCATGGATGGAATATTTGGTAACTTCCCATAAATGAACTAATCAAGAATGATTGGCCCATGGATAGGGAACTCATCACTAAAGAAGTTTATTTCTTGGGCTAGATGCACAAATGAGAGTTTTGGCCTTTTGGAACTAGTAGGGACAAGTGCCAACTCAACCTTCCTCTTCCTTTGACTGGTAGTTATGGCTAATGTTAGCTCATGTTATTTCCCTTTATCCTTCTCACCCCCTCCAATTGTCTAGGAGTCTCTACAAGTTATCCTGCTTAGGTAACATGGTCTTCATCTATTTCCTCCTTATCTAAACTATAAACCTCCTCAAGAGATTTGAAAACCTCTTTCACTATCTCATATGGCTCAAGAGTCACCATGTCTACCAACTCCACCAAAGGTGGTGGTTGTTGTGGAGGACTTGAAGATGATTCTCCCTCTCTTGGTATTTCTTCTAATTACTACTTACGAGCGTCCTAAGGAGGTGGCAAATCTTGTAGTGTGGTCATTTCAATTATAACAGGGAAGGGATGGAGGAGGCCCATCTTATTTTCTTTGCACACTCCATCAATTTCATTAAGGAGTTGGAAAGTAATTTCTTGCTCAGTAAGCTTGGGTGTCCCATAAATAGGTAATCTAAAAGGTGAGGACATGGTTCCCTTAATCCTTATTACTATATAGTCTAAATAGTACCATACATCCCCATCATCTACACATATCTCTTGATCAGGGGGTGTATCCTAGGCATGGGAAATCTAGTGATAGTCTCAACCAAGGAGGGATATATATTATCAAAAATAAATTACACGTGGTTTCTATAATTGAAGATATAGAGTTTAGAGTAGTGGTGAGAAACTAAGATTCTAATGTTGGGAGACCAATTCTTGATATGGGGGAACTTAGTGGAGGCTAGTAAGGCATCAAGTAGGTAAGAAATCATAAAAACTTGTTTGATGGTCTTTCTCTTGATGGCTATGAATTGCCTACCTAGGTGAATACTTATCATTTCCCTAATGGGAGGGGTGAGTTGTTACTTTATTAGTAAATATACATATGAAACCCAAGTGAGGTTAACATAAGTAGTTGTGGCAGCCCTAGAGATTATATTTAGCAAGGTCATGACAACCCTAATCCCTTCCCTAAATTGGGAAATTGGAACTCTACCATGGAAATATCTAAAAGGATAGTTTTCCTAATTAAGCCAAGGTCTAAAGATAATATCTAGGTCATTTTTGGTGGTCCAATCCTTAATTATGGGAAAATCCACATGGAATTGAGGGAGCTTATAGTAACCCTCAAAGGCTACAAGGGAAACATAAGCTACTCTCTTAGATGTGCCATCCCTAACAATCCAATCCTCATCTACTTTACAAACTATAAAAAGAGGAGCAAACACATCAATGCAATAAAATACCTCTGGTTTGGTAGACGCATGGTGGAGATTAGCCAATTGTATTGCTACTAGGTCCTTGTATCTGATTTTGATTGCTTCAATTCTTCTTTCACTCTAGGTAAGGGGTTGCATCTCATCGATGGTGAAGAAAAACTCAAACCAATTCTTGTATTTATTGTTAAATGCCCCAGTGTCCAACTTTGTATCCTTGAAAACTTAGCCCAAATGGTCCATAGATAGGTATATTTCAACCTCTTCCCACCATTATTATCTACTCATTACCATTATTTCTTGAACCTTCAAAAATGCTTAGCACTAACTTGATAGAAACCTCTAGATTGCTCTTTTTTACACTCAAAATTGATTAACAAGATTCAATTATAATTTGACCACTCACAGTTTCCCCTTTTATGTAAATTTTAAGTCTTTTGGGAGATTTAATGGTGAAGGTGACTGGGATTTAGGCTCACTCATGCCTCAATATCTGATTGAGACTTGATTTTATACCTTTACATTTCTAGGTGGACAAAATCCAAGTCCTGTCATATTTTACCTATGTAGATCTTATGTGGCCTCCATCAACTTCCTTTCATGGAAATTTTCATATTTTTATGAGGGATAACTAGCTATTGGTATTTTAATTCCTTTTTTGTTTTTCATCGTTGGATCAAGATTTACATATTCAGTGCAAACCATCGATCACAATCCTAGTCCTTTTATCTCATTGGTCGTTATAAGTCTTAAGTCCTAAAATTATGCCAATTGGCATGTTGTCATGTCGTTGATCCCTAATCCCTAAGATTTTTCCATGTGTTGAGATTTTAGGTCCCCCAAGTTCTGCAAAAACATTTTTCACTATTGGATCAAGTTGGTATGATCATGTGAGGGCCATTGTATCGTACAAGATACATAATGTTTAAGTTAGTTCAAGGGTTTGATTAAACAATTAGGTTAAAAAAATTAATCTAAGTTTAATCAAAATATAAATGCAAGGCTCATTAAAACACTCAAAACATGCCCCCTGCCTAGGTAAAAATGTTGGATTAACTTAAATTTTATGGTCTCACTACCATCATAGATGTCTTCATAGACATCAAATGACGTGAACACAAATGTCAAATTTAAGTTGATAATGTCTCTATGGTCTAATGTAAAAGTGATACATGGAAGCCTCATGGATATTCCTAAGATTAGGCACTTAATGTTTTTCATTGGATCAGAAGAGCGATGGTTGTTGGATCAAGATTCAAGGCACTACACATGATTGGCTGAGTTAATTAAGTGGTACCCTTGCTGATGTAGTTTGGTGTGAGTGAATGCCACTTGGAATCCTTGTAGGGATTTTAAATTTCAACCCTCAACTCACACCCTCAGATTGGACCCCATAATGAAGCAAAAAGCATTGGATCTTCCTTTGTTGCGCATCATCAGATCGAGTTCCATGATCAAGCACAGGTCGTTAGATATTACAAGATGCAATAAGTTAAAGTTAGGACCTTCAGTTAATAAAACTTAGTCTAATATTTTATTATAAGGACCCATTAATATTAATAAATATGAAGGGAGTCTTAGGATAAAGAGTTAGGCTAAATTTTAATTAAAAGGGGGCCTTGTCAAGGTACTTCATGCGGTGGTTAGGATAAGTGAAGATATTTAAAATAATATACGAGGACTTACTATTAATTTTATATTAAGGTTTATTAGTGTTAATAAACATGACTAAGACAATATAAAATTAAGCTTAGGTCTAAAATATTATTTTAAATATTCTTACCAAAATACTCCTGCCAAAATTTGAATTCAAACTAGAGGGTTTCAAACCTAGGATTTTAAACTCAAGTTTTCTTGAAAAGAAGGGATCAAGGTTAATCCTTAACAAACCAACTATTATTAGAACTCTGACAGATCCTTTACCTGGTAAAAAACTAGTATTTATCCATGAAACCTGCATTTCTTACAAAACAAGGTGAAATATTAGAAGCATTTAGCATACTAGGATTTAAATAAAAAAACCACCTTATCACAATGGATGATCTTAAAATTTTACTAAAACCTAGAAGCATGTACAAATTAATAATAACAAGGTTTAAGAAATCTCAAGGGCCCCAATTTTAAGAATTAGGGGTATGTTGGCCCGAAAAGGACATACAGATGATGAATAGGAAACATACACTCTATAAATCAAACTTTAATAAGCACACTTAGCATTTAAGTAGAATATGAGATGTCTTATATTCCTTCAAAAGAGTTTTACAAAGTGATTTTGGTAGAGCTTCACTATATCAAGCCTAGAAATCCAAATCAAGAGCTGAAATCTTGAATTTATATAAAAAAAGGTAAGATAGAGAAATTGGTGATGAAGGGGTCATTAATGGGGCCAATTCCACTTATAAAAACCACCAACATAATCCTTCTTGATCATTCTCCTACATTAATGTCACTATATCATTTTTTGTCATGATGGAAAATATGAAGATCAAGATCAGTTCTAAGAAACAATCCCCATCACCACATGAATCCTTCTCAAGCTCCTCTACATTAATTCCCTTCACTATCTTCCTCAATCATGTTTGATGTTCTTCATGCTATTGGGTAGTTACTTGGGATTTCTCCTTGATGTTTTTTATGAATTTTTTTGCACAATCATCATTCTGCCATTACTTCTAAATCTTGAATATAGATCTATTATGGATGAAAACCAATCACCCTATTGGTTTTCATATAGTCATGATTGTAAATAAAGATCCATATGCCAGGGTTTTTTGAATCTAGATGAGACATAAAACTTATGTCTAAAAGGTTTTTAAAAGTTTTATAGTTATTTTAATGGTATTAGATGGTTTTGCAGGGTCTATTCCTAGTTATCTAGATCATATTCGATCTTGCATTTATGTGTTTACCTATCTGGGGTGGTGAAAAATCATATTCTAACATGTTTGCCTTCATGGCATCTTGTCAAGATGATTTCTCTATTTTGACCTTAGGTCATATGTTTAACTTCTATTAAGTCCCTAACATTCAAATTTTGACATTAGCCATTGATCTTGATTTATGTCCTCAACATCATGCCACTTGGCAACCCCACTTTCACCCTCAAGATCCATTATAAATTTCATCTACTTCCATGGTTATACCATGTGGTGTCTTGGAATTCATTTTTATCTCATTGAAATTTTGACCTCATGCACACCATCGATCTACTTGGTCTGATTAAACATGAGGCATCGATCTCCTTCTGCTTAATCAAACATGCACCGTCGATCTACTTGGTCACTATGATCATGACACTTATCAGCCCCTCACTTAATTTGATGATCTACTAAATTTTTAAATTAATTCACATCATTGATATTTGGATGCATAATTGAATGCATGTTTTTGGATCTTCAAGACCCATTGACTCTATTTGGTTGTCGCTTGCCATTGATCTACTTAGTATGATGGATTGTACATTATTTATCTACTTTGGACCCACTAGCTTTGTCAATCATCATGCATAATTAGATATTGACTTGAGATCTCATAATATTGACACTTATCATTTGTGCATTCATCCTTGGAAAATTTGTAATCAAATGGCTATTTATCACAACTCAAATTTGATGTCTGCATGCATGTCTCACTCTATAAGTTCAAGTTTGAAGACCTATATCTTGAGTTAGCAAGATTATCAAGATATAAATTTTTTAAAGAAAGATATAGGAATGAAATACATCATGTCCATGTGATCTTGTGACCTAAGAGGCTTTCTAAATATTCTTATAAAATGCATAATCAAGTTGACCAGTCTATTTCTTGCAAGACATGTTATGATGTTCTTGCTCTTCAAAGCTTGTTTGAATATCCAAGGCTTGAATGAACTTTTGGGGCTTATGAAAACCTTTTTCATGTGTCTTAATGCTATGATCACCATGGAAACCTACTGGTCTTCTTCGCTTTCCAATCCTAGACCTGTTTCCAAGCCTACATCTCAAGGATTAACAGATTACACTTTAAACTTTCTTAAAGTTTTTAAAAAGATTTATGAGTTGCATGTGATATTTGTACCACTCATTCCATCTAAAAATATATTTATATTATCTATTCAAGTATAAACTACTAGTATGAGGGCCAAATTAGCTAACATTTCTAGTGACTCAGCTGGCTTGACCAGCTTGCTAGTCATGGAACCTAGAACTTGATCAAGCTTGTTCATGATGACTAGACAAATGAAGCATTGCTTACAAAAAGATTTTTCTTGACTCTTGAAAATACTTTGAAGAAAATAGACAAACACAAATAAAAATAAAACAATAAAACACACCCAAAACTACCTAAATAACATAAAATAACAAATATAACAATGTGCAAGAGCACTTGGAGGTAAAGATAGACCTTTCTACCAATGTATAAAGATCATGAGACAACACTAGTAGAATAATTTAAGATACCTCCCATTGATAGGTATGGGAAGGATCTCTCCATTCAACCTACAAAAATCAAAGGCATTATTCTCCTTACAACCTATGATAACATAAGGCCCACTCCAAAGACTATTAAACTTAGAGTGATTTCCTAGTTTTTCCTGATCCTTATCCTATTTGAGGAATATATCACCTTATTAAAATGTCTTTAATAATATCTCTTATAAAATTAAATCTTCAATTGGTGTTTATTAGACCACATAATGTGCATATCAGTGTCCCTTGTCTCCTCCAACTATCTTAGCTCATTTAACCTTATCTGCAAAGCATCATCCTTTATGAGCTCAAGTTGATGTGTAAGCTCTAATGTAGGAAGTTCAAGAGATATAAAAAGTTTTTAATCTTTTCCATAGATAAGAAGGTATTGGGAATATCCAATATCTTTCATAGGTGTCACTCTATCTACCCATAGGGCAGTCCTTAGTCTAGTATGCCACTCACTCTAACCATCTTCCATAGCTCTCTTGATAATCCTCAACAAGTTCTTATTTGTGGACTATACTAGTCCATTGCCCTATGGGTAATAGTTATAGGATTCCTTGAGATAAATTCCATGTGAAAGAGCCCACTCACATACCTTGTTGCTACTGAAGGCCAATTCATTACTAGAAATGATAGTTTTTGGCACACTTAGTGGGACCCAGAGACATTCTCCTTGGCATAATTGATGTTTGGAGATGAGGAGAGGTATTTTTAGAAGAAGACATCCACCATCATCAGGAGCTAAAGATTATCCAAGTTTTAGAGTTCATAGTATCATATAGATAGAACCTCTCATACCAAAGGTTACTAGGAGGTCAGCTAGAAAATATATTCCCTTTGAGTTCATTGAGCTACCTTATACTTCATATAAAAGAGCAAGATTCAAAAGGATAAGTCCTTATCCCCAAAATAAATATTCATCTCCTGGTCACCCTATTTTTTTAAGTAGTACAACCCCCACTATGTAAATGGCAAGACCTAGAATGAGAGATTTTATACCCTTCAATGGTGGCAACCCTTTAAACCTTTAGCAACATGATGATATCCCTACTACCTATTTAAAGAATCTACCATACTTTACAAGAGAAAAATACACCACCCTTGTAGATCACATAGCTAACATTGCAAACCTTTATTCAGTTCATAACATTATGCAAGAGAATATAGCCATGAGACTACTAGCCACATCCTTGAAAGGCAAAGCCCTACAATGGTATAGCGGTCTAGCTCCTACCTCAATCAATACTTGGGATGAGTTTAGTGAGTGCCTATGTAAACATTTTGAGGAGGGAAGTGAGCATGTGTCACTTTTTGAACAACTCACCTCAATCAAGAGGGCATCCCAAAAATCTATGGTTGATTTTAACTATAGATTCCAAAAGACTTGGGATAGGATCCTTGTCATCATTAAACCCACACCCAATTATGTTTTTTTACTTTTTGAGAGCATTGAATTCAGACATTGAAGTCATGATCTAATATTTAGTTGGGACAACTTTTCTTGGGGCTTATGAGATATATATAAGGGTAGAGAAATATTTAATACAATTAGGGAAACTCATGCCAAGACCTCTCATGCTAGTTTTTCTTGAGCTTCAGCCAACTCTTCCTAGGGATTATGAGATATCTATAAGGTCAAATAACTATTTGATACAAGTAGGGAAACTCATGCCAAGACCTCTCATGCCACTTTTTTCTGAGCTTTAGCCAACCCCACCTACCATTTCTCCATTACCAACTCTAAATAATCAAACCCAACTTGATGATAATCAAGTGGATAAATTTACAAGGATTAAGAGCTTATTGAAGGAACAAAACAAAAAGCTAATGGCTCTAGATAGATAATAATAGACTTCATATATGCTATACAAGGGCCATTTCTAAGCCTAATACCTTACACAATCCTATAATAAACCCCCTTATCCATAAAATCAATAAGCCCAAAGCCAAATTACTCAAGGTGTATCTTATAATAGTTACAAGCCCACAACTACAAGTAGCTTAAGAGATTTAGTCCCCACACAAAACAACCTTGCACAAAAGGGTCAATGGAAATTAGGAGGGTGGTCTAATGAGATAGTAATGGATACAAATGGATACATGTATTAGGATCGTATTTGGTAGCATGTTCCTTCATTATAAGTCCATGACATAATGCCTCCTCCACCATAAGGCCCTCTAATGAATCAAGGTAGCATGCCTATCATGACATCATCAAAAGCTCAAATTTAATAGTAAGGGAACATTGGTAAGGCACTAGCTAACACCATGTGCATAGATTTTAAAGAAGGGGAGTATGTTTGAGCATGTAGTCATAAACATGGGATAGAATACACAAAGGGAAGATCAACCAGTTGTAACCAATACAAGGGCTAAGAGGAGGATGTTGGATGACAATTTGGGGTATCCTAAGGCTTCTTTAGCACTTCCACAAGTTAGTTAGCAGCCTACCACTTCAAATATAGATTCTAAATCTCTTAAAACTCAATAAATACCTTAACATCATGGATAGAAGTAAAAGTCTCCTTTTTTTCCTCATGTCACTCAAGTACCAAATGATACTTCTACTCCTATGGTGAAGTTTAAAGGTACTAGTATTCATTTCAATATTTTGGATCCTATGTAAAAAGCTAATGTCACTATGTCTATGTATGATGCTTTGTATATTCTAGGATATTAAGAGATTATTCAACAAGAGCTCTTTAAGCCTTCTCATGTAAATGAGACAATTGATAAGGTGCACATTACCTTTACTAATAATAGTCAGCCTAGTCAAATTCAAGTTCTTAGTCAAGATTCTAGTCAAGGTCAAGTTCATAATGTTATTCATCCCTCTAAGGTTGTCAAGCCCCCTCTATTCTATTTTTTGGTCATCATAAGGCATTTCTTAGTGTATTATTGTATGATAGATTTAAGAACTTAAACCTTAGTTATGCCTAAATCCATAACATATAAGCTTGAGCTTAAGTTTGTGCCTAATGAAAAAGGTGTTCTCCAATTGGATGGTTTCCCCACTAAAATAGAAGGTATATTGAAAGATCTTAAAGATCACATTGGTAGCTTGCCCAAGTTGTGTCATCACTCAGGATGAAATGGTTGTAGACCTACCCCTATATTTTTACTTATGCCTATCTAGGGATTTTACTACAAAAATTAGGGTATATTTGTCCTCTAACTAGTCATACATGGTTTTTAGGACTAGATATGGGACTAGGGTGACTATTAGGTCAAAACCATTTAGAACCCTATATGCCTAACCTTGAAAATGTCAATTGTACCATATTAGATGAGGATTAAAATACTAGTGAGCAAGATCATCATGACCATCTTTAAGGCATTTTAGACCTATAATTAGATGAATGGGTAGCTAAAAATCATAGATTTGATCCCTACACTAATATTGAAGAAGCAGGTTTATTAAGGGTGTATTGTATGCATGAGGAGGGTGTTGTTATACCTTGCCTAACTAACACCGTACAATAAGAAGATGGTCTATGGAATTTATTATTTTATGGATCAATTTTTAAAAATGGTAGTGGAGTTGGATCCATGTTTTTTTCACCTTCTGATCACAAGTATTATTCAACTACAAGATTTCAATTCAGTTGCACTTCAAACATAGATGAATATGAAGCTCTTTTACAAGGTTTTCAAGAGGCAAGAAGAATAGGTGTCAAGCTTATTCAAGTCAAGGGTGATAGTGAGCTTGTTATGAAATAAGCAAGAGGCATGATTTTGATCAATAAATATCATTTAAAAGCTTATAGGCATCATGTATGGGATCTCATAGATGACTTGGAATTCAATATACAATCCATAGCAAACAAGACAAATTAACATGTAGATAGGCTTGCAGCCATTGGATCTTATTATGAGGTTGTATAAGGAGTCAAAGACAACCATATTTAAGATAAGATCAAGGTCATATGTAGGCCAATTGTACCTAACAATGAGGTGATTTGGTAGGTGTTTGATAATGATGACCAGATTATATGTTTTTTGATGCAAGAGGTAGAATTCTACCATAAGAATCAAACCAAATTCCAACATTAATATGATGATCAGATTATTAAGTTGAGATATAAACATCTACCTAAGGGTCTTGTGACATTGGAAAACATATTTAATGAAAATGACCAAGTGAGAAGAGGCAAGGCATGTATTTCATCCAAGGAGGAGCATTATGAAAGGATAGAGATCTTCAAAGATAAATTGCTAAAGTTAGGAAAGATTAACATAGTAGAAAAAAGATATACATTTTCTTATTTATGATAATATTTATTTGATGTATTCTCACGGGAATATAAGGATTTTAAGGTTTTTGATCCCAAACTTACACAACATACCATTGAACTAGAGAGCAATGCAAAACCAGTTAGGAAGAAATGAAGGTCTGTCAATCCAAAAGTGGAGGAGTTGATGATAAGGGAGCTATTTAAGTTGGTTTAATAAAAGATAATACTACCCATTAAAAATTCCTCATGGGTGGTAAAATTTTTGCTAGTGAGGAAGAAGAACGGAAAAATACAACTATGTGTTGACTTTAGGGATCTCAATAAAGTGTCCCTAAAAGACCATTACCCACTATCCTCAATGGATCATATTCTTCAAAATATGGTAGGTTATTATATATTTTCATTTTTTGAAGGCTAATTTAGTTATAATAAGATTATGGTCAAGGAAGAAGATAGGCATAAGACTGCATTCACCACAAATTGGGGCACTTATGCATATATGAAAATGCCTTTTGGACTATCCAATGCTAGGGCAACTTTCTAGAGGAAAATATATGTTGAATTTGAAGGTTTTATTAATTAGATGGTGTAAATTTACCTAGATGACATCACTATTTTATCAAAGGACCCAACTGATCACATTTCTCACTTGAGGTTAGTATTTGAAAGATGCAAAGAATTTGGTGTGTCATTGAATCCTTAAAAATGTATATTTGGTGTTCATGAGGGTAGATTATTATGAAATGTAGTGTTTAAGGATGGTATTTCCATAGATAATAAAATATTTGATTCCATATTATCCTTAACCTTGCCCAAGCATAAGAAGGGTCTATAGAGTTTCTTGAGAAAGATTAATTTTAGAAGAAGGTTTATCCCAGGCTTTGTAGAGTTGGTTAATCCTCTTACTCATATGTTAAGAAAATTCAAGGAGTTTACATGGAAAAAATAAGGTAAGAGGAGTTTTGGGGCCATCAAGGAGGCCATCTTTCATTCCCCTACACTTCTTAATCTTGATTTTAACAAAGAATTCTACTTGTATGCCTTATCTACATTAGATACAATCTCTGCCATGTTAATGCAACATAATTAACAAGGTTTTGAATAGCCTATTGCTTTCTTTAGGTAGGCCTTAGAGGGGTATGAGGAGAGGTATATATTTGTATAGAAACATGTTCTTGTAGTAGTGAGAGGTTTTAAGAAATTTAGGCACATGGTCTCCAATAGTAAGATCGTACTCATGGTGGTACACCCAAGTATTAAAGAGTTTATACTCAATAGAGACCTCAATGAGAAAAGAGCTAGATGGGTGACAAAATGCATGGATTATGACATTGAAGTTAGAGTTATAAAACTTTTAAGAAGAGGTTTATGTGAACACCTTGTAGTAGATATTAAAAAATATAAAGATCAAGTGTTGGTAGTCCATGACAACCAATAGGGAGTTGCAGACAACACACCTTTTAGTTGGACACATGATATACCCAAATTTATTGAGTTAGAACAATTTCCTATAGGAATAGATAGATCCAAGAGAAGTAACTTTAGGTTGTAAAGTATACCTTATGTCTTGATAGATGGAGTGATTTTCAAGAGAGACATAAGAGGCATGCTTTTGAGGTGTGTGGAATCATGCCAAATAGACAAGCTGCTTGACCAGTTCCATGATGGTCCAGCTAATGGGCACTTTGATGCCAAGACAACAACCTCTAAGATCATTATAAATGGGTAATTTTGTCTCATAATTCTTAAATATGCACAATCTTGGGTAAGGAAATGTCTAAAATGTGCAATGTTTATTGACAAGTAGAAACTGGTTGCCTTTCCCTTGCAACCCATACAAGTAGAATAACCTTTCATGCAATGGGGCTTATATTTAATAGGGATGATACATTATCATTTAATTAAAGTACATAAATGGATCATTATATCTAAAAAATACTTCACAAATTGGGTTGAAGCAATTTCCCTCAAGGAAGCTAATGAAGATTCTATTTTGGACTTTTATGATAGCCTTGTGACCAGAGTCAGTGTGCTTTGTACAGTCATTTTTGACAATGTATTGGCCTACAACATAAATAAGGTATGTGAGTGGGATATTTCACATGGAATATATCTCAAGGAAACCTCTAACTATTACCCATAAGGCAATAGACTAGCAAAGTCCACAAATGAGAACTTATTGAGGATTATCAAGAGAACTATGAAAGATGGTCAAAGGGAGTGGTATACTAGACTAAGGATTGCCCTTGGGTAGATAGACTAACACCTAAGAAATATACTGGACATTACCCATACCTTCTTATCTATGGGAAAGAAGATAAACTTCCTATATCTCTTGAACTTCCTACATTAGATATTGAAAATAAATTTGATTTCTTAGAGGATGATGCTTTGTAGATAAGGTTGAACAAGCTAAGACAACTGAAGGAGATAAGGGACACTGATATGCACATTATGTGGTCAAATAAACACCAAGTGAATAAGTCATTTGATAAGAGATATTCCTCAAATACATTCCTACAATCCTCAAATTTAGTAGGCTCAATTCATGGGATAACCCCTATGAAACTTGTCCATCGCGTATCCCATAAGCTCTAGGCATGTAAAATGAGGCCAATCATTGCCTTCTTACATTATTATTCCTTCAAAAATTTAGTATTTTTTTATATTTTTTCATCTCTTGTAATCCAAAGAATTTTTTCTAGACTACACAAATCTTGTAATCCAGAGAATTTTCTTCAAACTATACCCCTTATGCAAGGGCAAAGAATTTCTTCATTCCTGCACATGCAAGGTCAGATAATTTCTCCACCCTTATATGCTAGCTCACCATGGTATGTAATTAATACAACATTAATTATCAATAGTTATATAAATATTTACAGTGGTTAATTTATTTTTACCTTTTGATTTTTTTCTCCTTCCTTTACTATTTTATTGCTTGTGTGCATCCTTCTCATCACCGTTATCTCTCCAACTTGAATTCAAATTTATCCCCTTTGGTAGATCACATGTATGTTTTTATTTCTATATCTTTTATTCTTCATCTTGCCTTAGTTTTATTTTTCCTTTTTGTTTCATTTTAAACCCATTTTGTGTTTGAAAATCTTATAATAATCCTGGTAATTTCTTTGAACCTTGTGTTGTGTTTCCTCAAACCTTGTAGAAAGCATCATTTCATTTTAAACCTTGCTTCATATATTTTGACAATTTCATTAGATCCTTAACCTCACCATGTTTTATTTAAATTCTTGTGGTCCCTTTTTTCATCTAAAATCATGCTACATTTACAAACCCTGTTGTATCATGTGTGTTGACACTTGAACCCCATCCTCAAAGCCCTACCTTATCTTAGTATGCTATGTGTTTCAAAGATTTTCCTTAGTCAACATAGTCTTTTCACTACCAAGTTTACTTTAGATAATTTTTTCTGAAGAGAATTTGGCCATCCTTTAAATGGATGCACTTTGGAGAATTATCTTTAAAGTGCACCCAATCCCTTATGTATTTGATTTACACTTGAGTGTAGGCCAAATAAAATTCTTTGTCCAAGAACCTCTGACTCCAAACCCATGTCATTTGGAAAATTTTCTTTGGATTACAGAAAAAATGTAGTTTAGAGAAAATTCTCTAAACTACACCTGTAGACCTACCTGAGGTGTATCCTCAAGAATTTTCTTTGGACTATACCCAAACCATTCAAACTTCATGTAGTTTAGAGAATTTTCTATGAACTACATAATCTCCAAGCACATGCACAAGCATAAGCACACTTTTTCTCTGCTTCTGCACTTTCCCTACTAAAAGAAAAATATACTAACTCTGGAGGATTTTAATGCTCTCATGCAGTTTCTCAACAAATGATGAAGGTTTCTCTTGATAAGAGAACCATAAAATACAAATTCCAAGGAGTGGTCCCATTATCTACAATTAAATCCAATGTGGACCAGATAAAGGATAAAAAAAATGGTCATGTAGACATGATGGAATTCTTATAGAGACTAAACAAGGATCCAATTGTACCACATATGAAAGCAATCTTAGATAGTGGATTTCACTTGGTAGCTACATTCCCTATTTTAGCTCAAGATTCAGAGTTTGTCTTAACAATTACTAAAGTTGTCATCCATCTTGATGAGGAGTATTTCAATAAGATCTTTCATCTCCCTAACATATAAGAGTATTCAGATATTAACATGAGGTCATCCCAAGAACACTATGACAAAATTTTTGATAAATGCAAGAAGCACATCAATTCCCACTGGCTTAAGACTCCTCAGCCTACCATTGCTAGGTGGACAAAGAACATTTATCACAATCAATTATTGGAGGAAGTAGGGGATTTGATCACTCTTTTGAGCAAAGTTAAGGGGTTGCCTATGTCCAGCATATTTCAAGAGTGGATGTATCATTACATCTAGGTCATTAAGAGAAATAAGTAGATGATCTTCTAGGTAAAATAGATCAGCGATGCCATTTATCACTAACTTTCTAAGGTAACTTCTTCTCTCAAGTTCTTCATGACCTCTTATCTAGTATATACTTTAGCTATTATGAAATATTTTCCAGGTCTGACTGGCAATGGTGATAGAAGGTAATTTTTTGTGTATCCATAATTAACTTTGAAAGAAAGCTTAAAACATTATAAAATGGTTAATGTGATGCCTTCTTTCACAATTACATTTGTACTTTTGACAAAGACCTTAAGAAGAAGAGAGTTTTAGATGCAACATAGGAGTAAGTGAATAAAGTTGGTTGTATATTCTTGCAATTCTCAAACTTCACATACATCAGAGTAGGAGGGTTCAGAGAACAACCCTATATATTGCCCAACTATTCGAGTGATAAGATAATTATAATAGAGATGTGTTAGGAGATGATGAACATACATAAGAAACAATCAGTTGCCCATAGCTTGGTTTCAAGTTCCTAATGGAAAATGTACTACAATGGATCACTCTCAAAAGGATTAAGAACTTAGAAGACTCTGACTACATGAATATGAAATAAATGCTCAAAGGTAATTACACTTACATGCATAAAGTAGAGGATATTTGGGCTGAGTGTAGGATAGAGAAAGATGTCAGAAAGCTTGACTACAACTATCTCACTCTAAATCAAATTATTAATTTAAAATTGGATGACATTCCTAAAGGATTGAAAGATGATGGAAATACATTAGACCCTCTATATGAAACTAATTAGGTGGCTTCTACTCCTCTTCCCATAATACAATTGTCAATAAAGGAGTGTAATTATTTAAGAGATAGGTTCCTAATCATTCTCACTAAAACCAATGCCTAGTTAGAGGGAAAGGATATCAAATTGAAACCATTCAAGACTAGCTCAGAAGAGGAGTACAACGATGAAACTTCTAGAAAGTGAGAGGAACTCAAGACAAAGAATAAGGGAGATACCTATATCTTAACATAGAATGTGAAGTTCATTTTTAAAATCAAAGGTAAAGGTAAAGGCAAGGGCATCGACATAAAGGAGACAACTGTTCAAGTGAGTGTAGAAGAAAATCCTACTGTGAGTGAAGCATCAGTGTAACTGGTGACTTCTCAAATAGAGGATTCTCAGGTAGTGTATTCTACTCTCCCCTTGTCACTCTTAATCCATAAATTGTTTCTACAATGCCCTTACAAACTACTTATTCTTCTCCTTCCTCACCAACTAGTGATACACTCTTTTAAGTTCCTTCTCATGGAACTTTGGACCAAGTATTTGGGTCCCTTTCTAATTTGCCTATTCCTTCAAAGTCATCAGGATCACCTACCAATCTATATTTTACACAACAAGATTGAAAATTTTATGTATACTTCATCTTCCAAATTGGAAACTCAAGTCTAATCCACTCCCATGTCTAATTTGCCAATATGAATCAAAGTTTTTACCATACCAACCCAAACACCACCTATCATTACCACCACTCCATTGGTATCTATTCCATTACTAGATACCTCCATTCTACTCACCTCACAAAAAATTGATACTCTCCCATCATACCAATCATTTACATCATCTATACAATAAGATTCATCTATCCTTCCCCCTTGATTGATGACTCAAATGCCTAAGAGGAAGAAACAAACTATGTCACTAGATGATTTTTGACTTTGGTCAAATTAAACCAGTAAAGCCAAAAAAAACAAAAAATGCCAAAATAATATCAAGAGTGATTTTTGATTTTGGTAATAAGTATGCCAAAATTATGGTTCCTCTATAAGGTAAAAGCATTAAAGATATCTAAGCATCTAACTATGCAATTCGATGGATAGATCTTGGTAAACAAACACACAAAAGTGCAAAAGAAGATTTATGGGAAATGATGACATATTTTCTTGAGAGATATGACAAGGATAAGGTGATCAAGGATAAACTCAAAGCACATGTAGAATAATTGACCTCAGTTTTACTAAAAATCATAGAGCTCATTGGGAGTGAGTCTACTAAAAAATATATTAAATACATAGAGAAGATTGGGTTATAAGGTCATGTAGTTAGTGCCTAGATAGAGAGGGTATTAATGTAAGGTGCTCAACAGATACATTATACTATTGAGATTCTTAATAACTTGAGAGAAGTAAAGATAGAAATGCAACAAACACTTGATACACTCTCTCAAGACTTGAAGTTAATAGATAATGATATTCATACATGGACCCAACTATGCCAGTTCAAGTTGGAACTTTTGGTTAAGAAAAGAGTGATTCTTATAAGGAAGATGTTTGTAGAATATGGAGAGGCAATGAAGAATAAGAAAGAAGTCCTCTAGAATCTGATTAAGGATATTGAAAAATCCCAAGACTTATACACAGACAAGGGATTAGACCTTACAGAAAAGATTGGGGAACTTACTTGTTAGGTAATAGATGACCTTCAAAAAATCTTTCCTATGGAAGTAATTATTCAAGAGTTCACTTCCTTCTTCCACACTAAGGTCGAAACAAGAACTTTCACATTGGAATCCATCAACAAGCTAGTTTAATTCCAAGTAATAATGGATAAATTACTAGATAATATTGGATAAAAACAAAGGTGTGCCAATTGATCTAGAGGACTCCATCACAAGGGTCCTCACCATCTCCAAAATACATCAGGGTCAGATAATAATGAAGTTTAAGTATCCCTAAAGAGATACGAAGCATACCTAGAGAAGAATAAAAAGGAATAAATTCCTGTGTCAAGAATAAATCAAAGTAGTTATGTTTTCCCTATTTTTTCATAGATCCTATCTATAAATAAGAAGATGCTCTTTTGTAAAAAGGATCACAAGGGCTATAGAAGAGAAATGCTACTGAATTGAGAAGCAACTTTTGAAACTTTGTGTTCAAATTGTAAATATTTGATTCAATCAATATAAAAAATCAAGTGATCTTTCAATATTTGTGTTGGAATAAAATTGTGGTGTATTTTAAATGTTTTTACATCATTTCCATTACATTTTGTTATGCTTTTGATTAAATTGTGATGTGAATGTCTATAAATTAGAAGGTGTTAGGAATCTAATTTTAAAGTCTTTTGAGCTAGAATATCATTATTATGTTTGTGTTTATTGGAATTGAACATGGAGACTTTGGGCCATGAGTTGTTTTATTTGGTTATATAATCTTAATTGGAAATAAGGTGGAGACTTTGGGCTACACTTTGTTTCATCTATTCATGTTACATCATGGTATTAATCTAGTTATTTTTATGTCTAACTAATTTGAATATCAATTATTATTGCTCCAACAAGTAGTTTCATGTTTTCATGATACATTGTAAGAATCAAAAAGACTTATAATATAATATTGTAAGTGAAAATCAATTCTAAAAAAAGAGAATTGGATGATATGGAAACACCCACATGGGAAAATTAGTGTACATAAGTGTAATTAATTACTTGTTGTTTTAATTAACAATAAGAAGGGTACCTCTCCTTTCTTTGAGGAGAGATTTAATCTCATCATACTATGGTTGAAAGTACCATTTTTTCATTAAAAAAATATTCACCCAGTATTTTTTTGGTGACTCCTCTAGGGAACGAACATGCAATCGAGAGATACACTCGTTCAGTTGAAATAGAACCAACACCTTACTATTCATAGTTTTTTTACTGTTGCTAATTTCTTTTTTTTTTCTAGATAAATTCATGATTTGGTAAAACAAAGTTACACCCATATTAGAAGGGCAAGATGACACATTGATCCTACATTTTACTTTTGAAGAGCATAATTTTTATCTTTTTTCAGTATGTACATGGTCACCTCTTCAGCGTAGAAGTTTTCCTCCTATGAATAAAAGATCTCCTATACCAAGGGAAGCTTCCAATGTTTGTAAGGTCTTGCCTATTTTACCTTTGTAAAGGTTTGTTATTCCTACATATAACCCACATAGAATGGTTACTCAAGGTCCATGGGGAACTACTTTTGGTACATTGAATTTGACACCACCATCACATGAACTACCTTGTGGTTAATGAAAAAATTTCCCCAAGTTCTATGGTGATGGAAAGCAACATCCAGATGAACATATTGTCATATTATACATTACATGTGGAGTTCTTGGAGTTGAACATGAATATGTCTCTATAAGGTTATTCATAGAACACTCCAAGGCATTGTTGTTTATTGGTTTTACCATCTTGTAATAAGAACCATCACAATTTGGGCAATACTTAAGGATAAGTTTGAAGCAAGGTTCAAGCTGATAGAAGATGTTCATGCCTTGTTGGCTCAACTTACACAAATGAAGAAATAAACACATGAGCCTAAGTGTGAGTTCATGGCAAAGTTTAATAAGCCGAGGAACAAGATCCCAATTATTATACAATTGACACTTGAAAATTTGAAGTGCTTCTTTGTTAATTCTCAATTGCTGAAGGTTTGTTTTCTTTTGTGAAAAGTAGCCCCAACTGATCTTGATGTTGCTCAAAGCTTGGCCACTAAAGTAGAAGATGATTTTATCTTGGCAAGAAAAGTGAGAACCAATTTAATCAAGCTTAAAGGTTAGTCTTCTTCAACTTCACCTTTTAGTAACACCATTGATCCTATGGTATAGAAGCTAGAAAATGAATTGCTAGCACTCAAGATGCAAATGTCTCAAGGCATGTCCTTTTATTCATACAAGGATAATCCAATAAAAACATGCCCAAATGATTCTAATTAATCCAACAATTCTATGAGGAAACAAAATTAGAATAAGCTTCCTCCACCACAAGCAAGGTTTGTATTGGAGGCACCACTAGATAATGCAAAAATTGACAAGTTGAAACCTAAAAATGATGATGTTCTAGAGCAATAATATGTTCTAGAAGATGATGCTAATCCATTTATAGGAGATGAAGAAAGAGAAGCTTGTGACTCTAATATAAAGTTTCTAAACTTTGAAGAAGAATCTGAACAAGAGGAAGATGCACACAGTGAGTCTTATGTTATCTTCACCCATTCTTAAAACCAACTAAATCAATAATACAAGGTTGATAAAACTAAATACAAGGATGAACCATGTAAAGAGGTCATGATTACCAAAATATGAACTCTTTTACTAGTTTAACCAAAGGACACAGAAGTAGATAAATGAGTAAATACACCTCATCATTCTACTTCTCCTTCTACATCTAGATCTAGTGCCCAAAATCTAAAACCTCAAAATAAAAATTATTCATCTTCCTTAGCTACCATGTATCCAAATTTTTATATCATAGACTATGCTAGGAAGACAAAAATTCAAATGTCTAAGGTTGAACACCTCCAATCTAATCCTAATGAATTTGGAAGATTGTCTAAGTTTGTTAAGAGTAAAGCATTCAATTTTGATCAAACCTCATCTAAAAGTGCACCTAATAACCCTAAACTAAAGTCAAAGCAAAATAAATTGGTTTTAACTCTTCAATTCATCTCTAGAAAAATAGATCCCTTCTATATTTCCCTATTTGTCAATGGTTACAAGCTCAATAATTACATCATTGATTTTGGTGCCTCTGATAATGTGATGCCAACCAAAGTATCTAATGTCTTCAGGTTAACTCTGACAAAGAATTTTGGCCATTAATTTTCAATGGAAACTAATCAAGTACCTCTCATAGGCCAAATCAAGGATGCACAATTTGCATTTGTCATTTTTCTAGAGAAAAGATAAAGATGATGGTTCTTGTAGTTGATGTTCTTACCTCATATGGAGTTTTATTGGGATGTAACTTTTGCAAAGATGTTGGTGGTGAAATCAACATGGATTTTTCTAAGGCAAAAAATTCATCCAAAGAAGTAAACAAAGTATACTATGACAAAGATGAAGATCCAAAAGATTAGATTCTCTTTGAAACCTATGAAATGGGCACTTATTTCTTAACCACAGACAAGGATCTAGTATCATCAAATGATATTTCAGATGAAGGTCAGGGAATAGATGAACCACCCTCTTCAAATAATGAGGTTTTAGATTTTGAAACTATCAAAGTAGGAAGTTCGAATGACGTTTGGACTTTATAATTTGATGGTAGTTGTTCTTGAACTAGATCTGAAGCTGAGATAGTCCTCATATCTATGGAAAGAAATATCTTCCCATTTTTCTTTCAAGTTACAATTTGATAATACTAAAAATACTACTAAATATGAAGACTTGTAATTAGGGATGGATGTAGCACAAAAGAAAAGAATTAAAAATATCCATGCTTAAGGTGATGCCACGTTAGTCATTTGTCAAGTTAATAATTTATATTAGACAAAGAATGAAAGGCTAAGAAATTATCACAATCATATTTGGGATTGTATGGAATATTTTGGTGATTTTAATATATCAGTGATCCCAAGAGAATATAATGATAGGGTAGATTCATTCATTGTTTCAGCCACCCTCCTGATTCCTCACAAGGATTTCTAAGGAAACAAGTATACCATTGAGTTGGTTTTCTGACCCAATGTTCCTAATAATGCTAATCATTGGCAAGTTTTCAACAATGATGAGTAAGTAATCACCTTTTTGGAAAATGCAAAATTTTTTAGTGAGCTATACTTTGAGGGGAGTGATTCTACTCCTCAAGAATCAATCTCCAAGAAAGATGAGGAAACTAGTGAAGAAATATTTTAGCTGAAAGGGAATAAGATTCCCAAAGGATTAGTTTCTCTAGAGAGATTATTTGATAAACATAATCAATTTATCAAATGATAATAGTCTAAATCAGATTCATCAACAAAAATTGAGCAAGTCAATCTAAGAATAGAGCATGATTCCAAATGATAAATATTGGGAAGTGTTTCTCATTAGAGGAAAGAGAGAAATTGGCGACACTTCTACATCAATATATTAATGTATTAGCATATTCACATGTTGATTTGAAATCTTTTTGACCCAAATAAGTACAACATGATATTCCTCTTAAATCTGGGTCTCAACCTCACAAGTAGAAATAATGACAATAGAATCCCAAAATCTCAAGTACCATCCTTGTCAATATTTAAAGATGTTGAATGCTAGAATCATCTTCCCATTCACTCAATGTGGATAACTAACATAATTCCTGTGAAGGAAAAGAATGAAAAAATATGCATCTGTGTTGAATTTCATAATCTAAACCAATCATCACTAAAAGATAATTACCCATTGTTGGTAATGGATCAATTACTACAAATAATAATGGGTTGAAAGATGTTATCTATGCTAGATGTATTCTCAAGATACAATCAAGTGGATGTGCGTGATGAAGATCAACACAAGATGACCTTCACTAATCTATTAGGCACCTTTACATATCATAGAATGCCTTTTGGATTGATTAATGCTGGTACCACCTTTTAGAGGGCTATGGACCTAGATTTTTAGGATGTTGTGGGTAAGTTCGTTGTGTTCTATCTTGATGATTTAACTTTTTTATCAAAAAAGAGTCAAGATCATTATGATTATTTAAAATAAGTACTTCCAAGATGCCATCAACATGGGATATCCCCAATCCCAAGAAATTCATTTTTGGGGTTACTAAAGTTAAACTCCTTGGGCACATTATGAACAAGGAAGGAACAAAGATTGATCATGAACAGGTCAAGTGTATTCACAATATTACTCTGCCATCTAGTAAGCAATGAGTGCATTGTTTCTTTAGGAAGGTTAATTTATTATGAGGATTTGTACTTGATTTTGTTGAGAAGACACATTATATTGTTGATATGATGAAAGAGAGGTCAAGTTTCCATTGGAATGTAGAAGGGAAAGCTGCCTTTCATGAAATAAAGGAAGTAATTGCTCATTCTCTAGTCTTAGTCTACCCTGACTATACCAATAACTTCATCATGTACAGTTATGCTTCCAAGCATAATCTATCAACCATATTGGTGTAGCTAAATAAAGAGGGGATTGAATCTCCTATAGATTTCATGAGCTACCCCTTAAAAACCCATGAGCTCAAATATTCATATATGGAGAAGCATGCTTATGTTGTGGTGAAAGGATTTAAGTATTTTAGGTATTACATCCTCAATTCTCACACCATCACACTGGTACTAGATTTTATAGTCAAGTCCATCCTGACTCAACAAGAATTTGGAAGCAAAAGAGGTAATTAGATTCATAATATTCAAGAGTATGATATCAAAATTAAACCTATGAAGTTAGTGCATGGAAAAGGTTTGTGTCAACTCATTGTAGAAAATAATCTAGAAGAGGTATCTAGTGATAAGGGAGATATAAAGGAAGAGCTTCCCATAATATTGTTCATAAACACATTGAATGAGTGGTATTATAACATCACTCATTTCCTCACATACAAAAAATATCCAGAGCATTTGTCTTAGAAAGATAAGAGGACAATCAAGCTTAAAGATGTGAACTTTGTTCTTTGGGATAATAGTTTCTACAAGTGAAACATTGACAAAAAATGTATATGATTTGTAGACAAAGCATAACAAGCCAAGTGTTTGGAGTCTTTTCACAATTTGGTATGTGGAGGACATTTCTCAGCTCTAGTGATATCTCACAAGATTTTTCAATCAAGGTACTACTGGCCAACACTTTTTTAAGATGCATACACCTGGGTGCATAAATGTGAGAAGTGTCAACAATTTGTGGGTAAACCCAAGTTGGAAGCCATACCACCAAATCCAATAGTTATTAAATAACCTTTTTAGCAATGGGGTATTAAATTCATTGGCATAGTGAACCCATTATAAAGTATAGGTCATAGTTATGCTCTCAAGGATATTGACTACTTTACCAAGTGGGTGGAGGTAATTCTAGCCAAAACATGCCACATCAAAAGTTATTTATAACTTCATCAAAGAAAACATCATCTCAAGGTTTGGAGTACCTAAAAAGATAGTTACAAATAATACTACTTGTTTCTCATTGTAGGAGATAACTAGGTTTTATTTTGAATATGGGATCACTCTATCTCACTCATTTGACTATTTCCCTTAAGTAAATGGTTAAGATGAGTTGAGTAATAAGAACTTGGTCACTATTATCAAGAGATTGGTAGAAGAAAATCATATATCCTAGCACAAGGCATTGTATGATGTATTATGGGCTAATCGCATCACTCCCAAGTAGGTAATTAGTATGTTCCCATTTTAATTTCTTTATGGTTTGAATGCAGAAATACCTATCACATTAGAGTTGATCACTCTCAGATTGGCTAAATAAATTGAGAATTAAACATTTGAAAGTTCTATAGACAAGTGTATTATGTTCATTACTGAACTAAATGAACAACATACAAAGGTGGTGGATCACATTGCTAAACATCAAAGCCAAGTCAAGAAGATTTTTGACAAGAAAGTCAAGCCATGATATTTCCAAATTAGGGATCTAGTTTTGTTATGGGACAAGATAAGATAGCTGAAAGGAATAAACAAAAAAATTAATTCCTTGTGGAGAGGTCCTTTCCTCATTCATCAACCTTATGGAGAGAATAGTATCCTTTTGGTATACTAGGATGGAACATCATTTCCATTGCCCTACAATGGATAACATTTGAGGCTTTTCAATCAGTTAAGTTCTAGATAAGTTTGTACATTTTGTAAATATCTGTATACTATTTTTGTTTTGTTTTTAATCTTGTCTGTCACTTGACTCTATGCCTTAATGGAGAAAGGCACTTAGAGTTCTAGATTTTTTTTCCCTCAAGCATTTCAAAGAATACTTGAAGGAAATTCCCCAGTCAGAGCAAGCTATTATCCTTGAATTTAGTAGGATTCATTCATGGAATAACCCCTATGAAACTTGTCCATTTCATAACCCATAAGCTCTAGGCATGTAAAATGAGGCCAATCATTGCCTTCTTATGTTATTCTTCCTTCAAAAAGTTAGTCTTTTTTGATAAATTTTCATCTCTTATAATTTAGTGAATTTTCTCTGGACCACACAAATCTTGTAATCTAAAGAATTTACTTTGGACTATAGCCCTTATGCAAGGGTGGAGAATTTATCCACTCCTACACATGCAAGGTCAGAAAATTTCTCCACCCCTGCATGCTAGCCCACCATAGTGTGTAATTAATACAACATTAATTATCGATAGTTATATAAATATTTATCATGGTTAATTTTTTTTAACTTTTGATTTTTTTCTCCTTTCTCCACTATTTTCTCATCTACGTGCATCCTTTCTGTCACCATTTTCCCTCCAACCTGCATCCAAATTTATCCCCTTTAATATATCATAGGTATGTTTTTCTTTCAAGTTCTTTTATTTTTTATGTTGTCCTAGTTTTCTTTTTCCTTGTTGTTTCATTTTAAACACATTTTGTGTTTGAAATCCTGTAAAAATCTCAGTCTTTTTCTACAAACCCTATACAAAGCATCATTTCAATTTTAACCTCACTTCATATATTTTGAAAATTTTATCTGAGCTTTAACCTCACCATGTTTTGTTTAAATTCATATGGTCCCTTTTTGCATCTAAACTCATGTTGTGTTTGCAAATCCTATTGTATCCCATGTGTTGATTCTTGAATCCCATCCCTAAAACCCTACCTTATCTTAGTATGTTATGTGTTTCAAAGATTTTTCCTCGATCAACATAGTCTTTTCCCCACCAAGTGTACTTCAGGTAATTTTATCCAAAGAGCAATTGGCCATCCTTTAAATGGATGCACTTCAAAGAATTTTCCTTGAAGTGCACCCAATTCCTTAGGGATTTGATTGACACTTGAGTATAGGTTAGAGAAAATTCTTTGACCAACATCCTTTAGCTCCAAACTCATATCATCTAGAGAATTTTATCTAGATTACACAATAAACTATGTAGTCTAGAGAAAATTATCTAAAATACACCCTTAGACCTACTTGAGGTGTAACTCAAATAATTTTATCTAGACTACATCCAAACAATTCAATTTCAAACGTCATGTAGCTTAGAGAATTTTATCTGAACTACATAATCTCCAAGCACATGCATAGGTGCAATTTTTATTCACCTCTACACTTTCCTTGATAAAATAAAAAAAATATTAACTCTGAAGGATTTGAACACTCTCATGTAATTGTTCAAACTGTTGTTCCCAAAATCTGTCACTTGTTTTTGGGGACAACATATAAACTATTTTGGTCCTGTAGGCCAAAATTCTCTCTTCCCTTCTCAAAATATGTTATGAGCACTCCAATTCTTCAATTATTCAAGCATTTTTAGCTAAGGAACTCATAGGTTCAATGAGTTCAACAATTTCAACAGGCGAGCTCTCACAAAGGAACAAGTTCCAAACACTTAGGCAATTTCAAGGTTGGTTCAACATTGAGGTTCAACCAAAAGGTGCATCGGTAGGCTTCAAACAAAAGATTGAACCATTGAATCATTGAACCCTGCCTCCAAAGGTTCAAAGGTTCAATGGGTTCAAAGGTTCAATGACATCGATAGACTTAAAGAGTTAAGTGCCTCGACAAGTTCAAAGTTCAACCGCTTTGGAAAGTTCAATGGCTTCGAAGGACTTAAAGAAAAGAAGACTTCGAAGAAGGAAGATTGAACCATTGGACCATTGAAACTTGAACCAAAAGAGTTTAAAGTTTAAAGGTTCAATGAGTTCAATAAATTTCAAGAGACATAGAAGAATAAAGGATTCGAAGAGCTAAGAAAGAAAGGTTAAACCGTTGAACCTTGAACCTCAGAAGGTTCAAATTTCAAAGGTTCAATGAGTTCAATAAAGTTAAGGATCCAGAAACTTTGAAGGACCAAAGGATTCTGAGAAAGAGAATGAACCATGGAACTTTGAACCAAAATGGTTCAAAGTTCAAAGGTTCAAAGGTTTAAGTAATTTCAAAGTTTGAAAGGAAGCTTCGAGCAAAGGAAAGAAGCGGAAGATTCTAGAGACAAGTTAGAAGAGATGGTTCAACTAATTAAACCAAGGAGCCGATTGAACCAAGGAGCCAAAATGGACCACCCGAATCATTGAACCATTGAATCAATGCACTCTAATGGTTCAAAGGTTCAAGGTTGAACATGGTTCAAGAAACTAAGTGACCATGATGCCCCCGTGGATGTCAAATTTAGGGTAATGAAATGCCCATTTATTTTCAAATATGGCATGGAACCTGAAGAACAAACTTAGCGACCAGTTGAAGAAGAAGTTAAAAGAGGTAGAAAAAAGGGAAGAGATAGCCTAAGAGCTTAGATCATGAGGAAGAGACAAAATGTGTTAAGGAAAGAGGGAATGATGCAGAAAGACTAGAAATATCTGTGCAAGATTTTTTTCTAGTGGGTGAAATAGTCCACCAGGTGGACATTAGAGAGCACAGACACTCAAGGATGCAGCCTATTTTTCTCCATCAAGTAAAGGCAAAATGGATAGCTATGCACATATCAGGAAGAGGACCAGGTGGCCCATACTTTGAAAGGAGACATTTGAGATGAATTGAAACACCATAGTTAAGGTAGATGCCCTATTCCAGCATGGCCCCTTCATAGAACTAAAAATGCATTCAAGGCATTGAATGTAGCATGGGCCATTCCATGAAACAAAGTGCCCAAGTCTTTCTTGGAGTGCTATATATTATAATCTCTTATTTTATGCAAAGGAGATATTTTTGTTATTAGAAGTAAAACTCTACCCAAATTGAAAGACATTACTGAGACTTTGAGCTCAGATTGTTAATCATATTTCATTATTTGAATGAGAAAGCAAGTGACCTTTCAAACTTTGTGCTAGAATAGCTTGTGTTGTTGAGGAAATTGTTCTTATGTCTATTTACTGAATGCATTCTTGTCCATTTAATTAAATAAGTAGAAATAGTGAAAGTAATTAGGAAAGTGTCCTGAAGCCGACTGTGGAGAGACTTTATGCTACCATAATTATCTTTAGTATGTTTATTTTCTATTTCTATTTAAAGGATCTTGGGATGACTTTGTGCGTCCATTGTCCTTTGTATATTTCACTCTTTGGAAATTAAGGTGGAGACAAGTGATACACCTCATTATATTGTGTCACTGCATCCTTTTACTTATCACTACTAGAAAGAATTCTTGTTGTTTACTACAGATCACTTATGAAAGAAGAGAAGTGCCTTGAATAATTTTATCAGAATTCTCCTATGTTTGTGAACATCATCTCTAAAAAAAGAGAGATGGGTGGTGTTATCCTACCCTGAGTGTTATTTTTAACTTGTATTTATAGCATATTAATATATATCATAGTTATAGGGAACATCCCCTTGATGAGAGGAGAGATTTTTCCCCTTTTGATGTGGTAGACCTGCACATTTGGCCGATCAATCTCCTTATGCTGTGGTTGAAACAACCTATTTTACCCATCAATTAGCTAGTGACAAAATATTCACCAAACAATTTTTGGTTACTCCACTCAGGAAGAATGCACAGTTTAAAGCCTTAGGTTTCAAATTAAAGTAGTTTCAGTTCTTTCCCATTTTTAATTTTTCCTCCTAGCTTCATGCAATAGTTTTTGGTGACTCTACTAGGGAAGAACGCATGGTTTGAAGCCTCAAGCTTCAAATTGAAGTAGTTCCTATCCTTATCCATTTTAGTTTTACACTTTGGCAAATCCACGATACACTCGAAGTCAGAGAGCTAAAGGGATTGTTGACCCTGTAATCGAGTTGGCACAACAAAGTGATTTTGACTTGTTTCCTTCTCCATCTCACCTTCAGTGAACCAGGAGTTTTCCTCTTACAAAAATTAGGTCTCCATTACTAGGCAAAGCATCCATTTCTAATGTTAGTAGAGCTTTGTCAATACATACCCCTCAAACATTTTTTATCCCTCCCTTCAGTAGTCAAATTATGGCAGTTCAAGGTCCTTAGGGAAACTCTTTTGGTCCACTCAACCTAACTGCAACTCTACATGAGCTACCTTGTAGTTTCAGGAAGAATTTAACCAAATTCTATGGTGATGGGAGAGTTCATCCTGATGAACATATTGCAGCATTCAGCATAGCCTATGGCATGATATGTGTGGAGTATGAGGATGTAACAGTTAGGCTATTTGTAGAAACATTACAAGGTGATGCTACAGACTGGTTCTATCATATACAGGCCCAGACTATGACTGACTAGAACACCCTCAAAGCCAAATTTGAAGCCAGGTTCAAGCTTGTAGAAGATGTGCATGCCCTGCTAGCCTAGCTCACATAAATGAAGAAAGAGCCTCATGAACCTAAGGAGGACTTCATTGCCAAATTTGACAAGTTGAGGAATAGGATTCCTATAATTGCTCAGCTGATAGTTGAGAATCTCAAATGTTTCTTCATCAACTCTCAACTGCCTAAAGTGAGTTTTTTGCTAAGATGTGCTGGACACATAGACCTTACTATAGTGTAGGATTTGGCTACTGAGGTGGAAGATGACCTCATCTTGGTAGGGAAGATAAGGAGAGATCCTAACAAAGGTAAATATTTTTCATCCTCTAAATATCCATCTATAGGTACCACTGATCCTATGGTGTAGAAGATGGAAAATGAGTTGCTAGCTATCAAAAAGCAAATGGTGCAAGGGATGTCTTCTCCTCCTTCATATCAAGATATATCAAGGAGGACATTCCCCAATTAGTCATATCAAGGTAATGCTACCAGAAATCAAGGGCAACCAAATTGTCTTCCTCCCCCATAGGGAAAGCTCGCCATTGAAGCAACTCTAACTATCTCAATAGTTGGTTATCATGAAGCTGAACATGATTTCTCTTTCCAACCTAAGTTTAATCAAGAAAATGACACTGATCTCTTTGCAAAAGACTAAGAAAAATTAGTTGGTGACTCCAACATTGGTTTCTGAATTACCAGGATGAACCCAAAAGTAAAGGTGAAGCATTTTATGGATCATACGCTGTATTCACCTAGTCCCAAAACTAGTCAGCCCAGCAAGCTGATAAAAAAATAGAGCGAGCTCAACTAGTAATTTTAATTGCTAAGTGGGGAACCACTCTACCTTTTCAATAAAAGGACTTGATGATCGCTAAAAAAGTAAGTACTTCAAACATTCCTGCACCTTTAAATTCAAATTCATAGACTAGTACCCCCCCCCCCAAAAAAAAAAAAAACTAGAAAGATGAACTGCCTTCCCCTATTTCTAATTCATTTTAGTCATTTGATATAATTGACCATGTTAAGAAGGCCAAAATTCAAATGACTGAGTTTGAATATTTACAAGCTAACCCTAAGCAGTTGGACAGGTTGGTTGAGTGTGTGAAGAATAAAGCTATCCCTGTAGGACAAGATGTTAAGAAGGTAACTCATGATCCCCCAAGGGACACATCCACCTAGAATAACCTTGTCATTACTCCTCCAGATGCCCCTAGAAAGATAGAACCATTTATATCTCCCTATTGATAAATGGACATCATCTAAATAATTATGTCATTGATTTTGGAGCTTCAGACAATGTCATCCCTACCAAAGTGGCAGAATCTCTTGGAATCACACTAAACAAGACCTTTGGGAGATGTTTCTCTATAGAGAACAAATAAGTGCCACTACTGGGACAAATCAAGGATGCCCAATTTGCATTTGCAGCATTTTTGGAAAAAAAAAAATTAAAATGACAATCCTGGTGGCCGACGTCCCAGCCTCATACGACATTTTACTTGGGTGAAATTTTTGCAAGGACGTTGGTGGAGAATTGAGCATGGACCTATCTGAGGTGAGGATCCCTGTCAAGGGCATCATGTAGAGGTTGCTCCCTAAGGAGTCAAAGTACATTGTCACCCAAATGTCATCCCCTGAAGCTCAAATTTTGTTTGAGTCTTCAGGTAGGGGTAATTATTTTTTGTCTACTGAAGATGTTCTTGTTATAGCAGATGAAATTCCTATAGGTGGCGATCCAAAAATTGATTCAAATAAGACATCAGAAGAATTGGTAGGGTGTAGTATAGATTAAAATGGATCTTCCCTCTCTAATGAAAAAAAATTGATAGAAGATTAGTTTTTGATGATGTTTGGATCCTAGAATTCGATGGCAGTAATTCTTCTACTGGCTCAGGAGCTGGGATTGTGTTAATATCTCTTCAAGGAGATATTTTTCCTTCTTCTTATAAGTCACAGTTTAGAAATGTTAACAACACTGTTGAATATGAATCTCTGTTACTTGGGTTGAAAGCAGCCCAAGATAGAGGTGTCAAGCTCCTTCATACCAAAGGAGATGCTGAACTAGTGGTTTGTCAGGTGAGGAACCTGCATCAAACCAAGAACAAAATATTTTGACATTATCTCAATCTGGTATGAGATCAAATTAAAAGTTTTGAAGCTTTTAATATTTTTATAGTGCTTAGAGAGCCTCATAATTGTGCAAATTTATTGGCTATCCCTGCAACCTTCATGGTTCCTCACCCTGATTTCAAAGATAATAGGTACACTATCAAACTGGTCTTTCGACCAAGTGTGCCTAATAAATCTAACCATTAGTAGGTGTTTGATGCTGACAATCAAATCATGTGCTTCATTGGACCAAAAGAGCAACAAGCTATGGTAGTGGACCATACTGTTGCATGCCAAAGTTATGAAAATAAACTCTTTGCCAAGAGAGCAAGGATTTATGGTTTTTAGATTGGAGACCGCATCTTGCCATGGGGAAAGAAGAGAGAACCAAAAGGAGTGCATAGAAAATGTGATTCCTGGTAGAGAGTTCTATTTCCCCATCACTGATTCTAGGGAGAAAATGGTTTCTTCCTAGTTTATCAAGATGGAATGTCATTTTCATTGCCTCACAGTGGGCAGCATCTGAAGCACTTCAATTCTTGAAGTATCAGATAAGTCTGGTTGTATATATGTATAATTTTTGTATAGTCTTTAGTTTTATTTTGCATTATTCATTTTCATTTTTTGGTGCCTTTCTTTTTTGGGTAGCATGAATCCGTAGCCAAATGGCATACTTACAGGCATTGGAGATTTTGGATTCTACTCCCTTCAATTGTTTTTACAATCAATGGAAGTTCCCCAACTAGAGCTAGTTGTTGTTCCCAAAATCTGTCACTTGTTTTTGGGGATAACATATCAGCTATTTTGGTCCTGCAGGCTAAAATTCTCTCTTCCCTTCTCAAAAAATGTTCTAAGCACTCCAATTCTTTAATTATTCATGCATTTTTAGCTAATAAACTCTTAGGTTCAACAAGTTCAACAACTTTAACATGCAACCTCTCACAAAGGAACAAGTTCCAAACACTTAGGCAATTTCAAGGTTAGTTCAATGTCGAGGTTCAACTAAAAGGTCCATCAGCAAGCTTTAAACAAAAGATTGAACCATTGAACCCTACCTCCAAAGGTTCAAAGGTTCAATGGGTTCAAAGGTTCAATGACATCGACAGACTTAAAGAGTTAAGTGCCTCATCAAGTTTAAAGTTCAACTGCTTCAAAAAGTTCAATGGCTTCGAAGGACTTAAAGAAAATAAGACTTTGAAGAAGGAAGATTGAAACATTGGATTGTTGAACCTTAAACCAAAAGAGTTCAAAGTTTAAAGGTTCAACAAGTTCAATAAAGTTTGAGAGACTTAGAAGAATAAAGGATTCGAAGAGCTAATAAAGAAAGGTTGAACCATTAAACCTTGAACCTCAGAAGGTTCAAAGTTCAAAGGTTCAACAAGTTCAATAAAGTTAAGGATCTAGAAACCTTGAAAGACCAAAGGATTCTAAGAAAGAGAATGAACCATTGAACTTTGAACCAAAATGGTTCAAATTTAAAAGGTTTAAAGGTTCAAGGAATTTCAAAGTTTGAAAGGAAGCTTCGAGCGAAGGAAGAAAGTAGAAGATTTCGGAGACAAGTTTGAAGAGATGGTTCAACCAATTGAACCAAGGAGCTGATTAAACCAAGGAGCTGAAATGGACTACTCGAACCATTGACCCATTGAACTGATGCACTCTCATGGTTTAAAGGTTCAAGGTTCAATGTGGTTCAAGTAACTAAGTGACCATGATGCCCCATGGACGTCAAATTTAGGGTAATAAAATTCCTATTTATTTTTAAATATGGCATGGAATCTGAAGAACAAACTCAATGACTAGTTGAAGAAGAAGCCAAAAGAGCCAGTAAAAAGGGAAGAGATACCTGAGAGCTCAGATCATGAGGAAGAGACAAAGTGCATTAAGGAAAGAGGGAACGATGTAGAAAGACTAGAAATATATACACAGGAGTTATTTCTAGTGGGTGAAATAGTCCACCAGGTGGACATCATAGAGCGTAGACACTCAAGGACGCGGCCTATTTTTCTCCATCGAGTAAAGGCAAAATGGACAACTGTGCACATATCAGGAAGAGGACTAGGTGGCCCATACTTTAAAAGGAGACATTTGAGATGAATTGACATGCCACAGTTAAGGCCGATGCCCTGTTCTAGCATGGCCCCTTCACAAAATTGAAAATGCATTCAAGGCATTGAATGTAGCATGGGCCATTCCATGAAACAAAGTTCCCAAGTCTTTCTTGGAGTGTTATATATTGTAATATCTTATTTTATGTAAAGGAGATTTTTTTGTTATCAAAAACAAAACTCTGCCCAAATTGAAAGGCATTACTGAGACTTTGAGCTCAGATTGTTAATCATATTTTGTTATTTGAATGAGAAAGCAAGTGACCTTTCAAAATTTGTACTGGAATAGCTTGTGTTGTTGAGGAAATTATTCTTATGTCTATTTCCTAAATGTGTTCTTTTCCATTGAATTAAATAAGTCGAACTAGTGGAAGTAATTAGGAAGGTGTCCTGAAGCCAACCGTGGAGAGATTTTGTGCTGCCAGAATTGTCTTTAGTGTGTTTGTTTTCTATTTCTATTTAAAGGATCTTGGGATGACTTTTTACCCCCATTGTCCTTCATATATTTCACTCTTTGGAAGTTAAGGTGGAGACTTTGCACTACACCTCATTATGTTGTGTCACTGCGTCCTTTTACTTATCACTACCAAAAAGAATTCATATTGTTTGCTACAGATAACTTCTAAAAGAAGAGAAGTACCTTCAGTGATTTCACCAAAATTCTCATATGCTTGTGAACATCATCTCTAAAAAAAGAGATATGGATGGTGTTATCCTACCATGAGTGTTATTTTTAGCTTATATTTATAGCATATTAATATATCATAGTTATAGGGAACCTCCCCTTGATGAGAGGAGAGATTTATCCCCTTTTGATGTGGTAAACCTACACATTTGGCTAATCAATCTCCTTATGCTATGGTTGAAACAACCTATTTTTCCCATCAATTAGCTACTGACAAAATATTCACCAACACGACCAATGATAGAGTTTTCGTGAAATAAATTTTTTGAGTGGTCCCATTGTCCATAGTTAAATCCAATGTGGACCAGATCAAAGATATAGAAATTGGTCATGTGGACATGATGGAATTATTATAGAGACTAAATAAGGATCCAATTACACCACACATGAAAGTAGTCTTGGATAGTGGAATGTAGGGGGATCAACCAACAATAGATTACAATTGTGAAAGCAATAAACGCGAAATTAAATCAGATTGACAAGTAATTAGAATGAGATAATAGCAAGAACAAGAGATACAAGAAACCACCTTGAAAAATTGCATTAACAAACTCTTTACAAAAGGAATACAATTGAAGAAACTTCTTTCTTCCACACCTCTCCTAGATGTATAGATCTCTCACTGGATCTCTATTCCTCAAGAGCTCTCTCTCTCAAGAACAATCAACTCCAACAAGCCTGGATTGATTCAATTCTATACTGTTCTTCTCATACAATGAATTACAACAATAATTCACAATAACTACAACCAAAACTACTACAATAAGCTAAGAAGATCTAATTCTACATATAGAATTAGGAGACTTGAGCATGTACTTCCAACAAGTAGTTAAGCCACTTAAACAAGGGCTCTAAAAATAGTATTGCCAATAATAGAGGCGCGAGCTTGAGACTACAACTCAAACTCATCATGCAAAAACTCGCTTCTATCCATGGAAATAGCTTTCTGGACACGCAGGTAACCGACGTCGGTTCCTGCTGCTTGCCTGTGACCATCGTTGATCGGCCCTCTGCCAACGTCGGTGTCTCTGCAACTGCTCCTAACTGACGTCGGTCGCTCCTGACCGATGCCGGTGTCTGTGTAGACCTAAAAATGATAAGTGTACTCCTTGGTGAATCTTTTAGCTCCACACCCTAACAATCTCCCACTTAGAGATAAACAGCTGCACCAGTACCTGTACAACAACATCTTCTAGCTCCTCCATCTTCAACTCAATCATGAGGACCAACAGAAGTTGAATGAAGATTCAACTTCTCCTTTGTAACCAGCTTGGTTAACATATCAGCAGGATTCCTATCTGTATGGATCTTCTCCAGCTTCAACTCACATCTTCCAATATCTATCGTATAAAGTGATACCTTAGCTGTATGTGCTTTGTTCTTGAATGAAAGGCTGAATTCTTAGCCAAATGGATTGCACTCTGACTGTCACTATACAATCTGCAACTCTCATGCTCCCTACCAAGCTCATCCATGAACTGTGTCATCCATATCATCTCTTTGCTAGCTTCTGTGGCTAGAATATACTCTACTTCTATAGTTGACAAGGTAACAACCTTCTGCAACTTAGATATCCAGCTAACCGCCGTTCCACCTACAGTGAAAACATAACCTATAGTGCTCCTCCTACCATCCAAATCACCTGCCATATCTGAATCTACATAACCATGTAGAGAAGTATCTAAACCTCCATAGTACAAGTGCCTACTGTTGGTTCCTCTCAGATATCTAAGGATCCATTGAACTGCTTTCCAATGTTCCTTACCTAGATTGGCCATATACTTACTTACCACTCCCACTGCTTGGGCAATATCCGGTCTAGTACACACCATTGCATACATCAAACTCCCTACTATGGAAGAATATGGAACCTTACTCATGTACTCTACCTCATCATATGAATCAGGACATTGTTCTTTACTCAACTTAAAATGTCTAGCCAAAGGTGTGCTTACCAGTTTAGCATCCTGCATATTGAACCGTTTCAACACCTTGTCCACATAATCTTCTTAAGACAATATCAACCTGTGATTTTTCTTGTCTCTCTTAATGTTCATGCCAAGGATTTTCTTTGCTGCTCCCAAATCCTTCATAGCAAACATTTGAGCTAATTTCACCTTAAGCTCAGAGATATCCTGCATGTGTGATCCTGCAACCAGCATATCATCTACATACAACAATAGAATAATATATCTACCGTTATCAAATCTCTTGAAATACATGCAATGGTCAGACTGACACATACTGTAGCCATGCTCAGTCATAAACCTATCAAATTTTAAGTACCATTGCCTAGGAGCTTGCTTGAGGCCATACAAGCTTTTCTTCAATCTGCACACTAACTTCTCCTTACCTTTGACCTCAAATCCTTCTAGCTGTTCCATATAAATTTCCTCATCCAAATCTCCATGAAGAAACGTTGTATTAACATCTAGCTGCTCAAGATGCAAATCCTCAAAAGTAACCAAAGACAATACAACCCTTATAGAAGTCATTTTAACAATAGGAGAAAAAATCTCACCAAAGTCGATACCTGGCTTTTGTGCAAATCCTTTTACTACCAATCTAGCCTTGTATCTCATCTATCCATTCTCACCTTCCTTCAACCTATAGGTCCATCTGTTCTTTAGTGTTCTCTTATCAGCTGGCAATTCAACCAAATCCCATGTTTGGTTCTCTCTTAAGGACTCCAACTCTTCAACCATGCCACGCTCCCACTGACTCTTGGACTCCACCTATATTGCTTCTTCAAAACTCTCTAGTTCTCCACCATCAGTTAGCAATAAATAAAATAAAGAAGGAGAATATCTAATTGGAGGCTTACCCTTTCTGACCTCCTGATGGGTGTCTGAGACTCGTTCACAACACGCTCTCCACCCAAATTCTCTGACAATGACCGACCTCGGTCACCTGCAGACCTATTACAGGCCGATGTCGATTCTGCCTGACTGACCTCGGTACCTGTCCTGCCGACGTCGGTCTTTGTATGGCCGATGCCGATTTTTGTACTACCGACGCCGGTTCCTAACCTGCCAATGTCAGTCTCTGTATTTTCCTGCAAGCGATTATTTTTTTTTCCCACGAGCTCATCTTGGACTTTCACCTTGTCCAATTTACCATTGCTCTGCTTAGATTGATTCAGCTTCCTTAGCTAATCACAATACATCACTCTTTCATTGAAAACAACGTCACGGCTCCTGATTACCTTGTTAGTTTCTAGATTGCATAATCTGTAACCAAAATCATCTGAGCCATAGCCAACAAATGTGCACCTCATAGACTTAGCATCAAGCTTCTTTCTATTTTCCTTATCTATGTGCACAAAGGCTTCACAACCAAAAAATTTGAGATATGAGAGATCAACCTTTTTACCTGTCCATGCCTCTTCTAGAATACCACCATCCAGAGCTATAGAGGGTCCTCTGTTAATCAGGTACACTACAGTGTCAACAGCTTGTGCCCAAAACTGTAAGAGCAAATCGGCATGCAATCTCATACATCTTACATGCTCCATTATTGGCCTGTTCATTCTTTCAGCAATTCCATTCTGCTACGGTGTCCTTGGAACCATCCTTTGCCTACAAATTCCATGCATGTAACAATAATCTCTGAACTTATGACTGCAGAACTCACCACCATTGTCTGATCTCAGGCACTTTAATCTTTTACCTATTTCATTCTCAACCATAGCTTTCCAAACTTTAAAAGTATCAAATACATCAGATTTTCTTTTAATACAATAGATCCATACCTTCCTTGTAGCATCGTCTATGAAAGATACATAGTACTGTGATCCTCCAATGGAAGCAACCTGAGCCGGTCCCCACACGTCTGTGTGAACAAGCTCCAACTTGTGCCTCTTCTTAGTAGACCCAGTCTTGAGAAAACTAACCCTTTTCTATTTTCCAAATACACAGTGCTCACAAAAATCTAGATCTATGCCTTTTAAATCTGAAAGCATACCTTTGGACTTAAGAATTGACATCCCCTTCTCACTCATGTGGCCAAGCCTTGAGTGCCACAATTTAGCGTCCACATCTGAAGTAGATAATACAGAAGGAGATTTGTTAGTAACACAATTACACAAATAGAGAGTACATTCTCTCTTACCTCTGGCCATAACAAGTGCACCCTTGGTCACCTTCCAAGATTCTGCTGTGAGAGTTACTGTACAACCCTCATCCCCTAAGTTTCCTGCAGAAATCAAATTTCTCTTCAAGCTAGGAATATGCATCACATCTCTCAACACCCATGTGTTGCTATTTTGTATCTTTAGCTGCACTTTACCTTTGCCAATTATTTTACAGGGCTCATCATCCCCTATATACACTATTTCAAAATCTCCATGGATATAGTCACTAAAATATTCCCTGTTAGGGGTAGCATGAAAAGATGCACCAAAATCTAATACCCAAGATTCTATATTATTATGCAGAGAGAAAATTAAAGCATCTTGTGCAATACCTGCAATCTTGGCTTCTTCCTTTCCTTCGTGATGGTTGTCCTCCTTAGGCTTTGACTAACAATCTCTGCTTATGTGCCCCATCTTTCCACAATTCCAGCATTGTGGCCTTCTGCCATTTTTGGATTTAGATCTGCCTTTCCCCTTAGATTTGGATCTTGATCTGCCTTTCTTGCTCTTCTCTTTCTGCCTTCCCCTGCTCTCAAAACTTAAAGCGTTCCTCGATGCCTCTTCTGTGCTTTTTCAGTGTATTTCCTCATTCAAGATAACACTAACAACATCCTCTACTTTCAAAATATTTGATGCAGATGCAGTATTACTTACTGCCATTACTAAGCCATGCCAGCTTTCAGGCAAAGAACATAATATTAAAAGAGCTTTTATTTCATCATCAAACACTATATTCACCAAACTTAATTGATTCACAATTCCATTGAAATCATTCAGATGAGTAGAAACAGATCCACCTTCATTCATATGCAAATTAAATAACTGCTTCATAAGATATACCTTATTAGAAGCTGAGGGTTTTTCATACAAATTTGCTAACATAGTCATCAACTCTACCGTGGACTTTGCCTGTGATAAATTGGATATCACAGTGGATGCTAGACTCAGTCTTATAGACCCCAAAGCCTTTCTATCAAGAACTTCCCATTCTTCATCCTCCATGTCTTTGGGCTTCTTTGCAACCCCACCTAATGGTAAGTAGAGATCTTTTTGATACAGATAATCCTCTATCTACATTCTCCAGTGTTGGTAATTTTTGCCATTGAACTTTTCCATTCTCAATTTACTTTCATCTGCCATTGCTTCTCCCACTCAAATAGAAATCCCTATAAAAACTCCTGTGAGAACCTGTAATCAATACACACTACACAGATCTGAACCACCTATTAGTGAACCTGAGCTTTGATACCAATTATTGGATATCAAGCTCTGAACCTGCAACCTAGGCTCTGATACCACTTGTAGGGGGATCAACCAACAATAGATTACAATTGTGAAAGCAATAAATGCAGAATTAAATCAGATTGACAAGTAATTAGAATGAGATAATAGTAAGAACAAGAGATACAAGAAACCACCCTGAAAACTTGTATTAACAAACTCTTTACAAAAGGAATACAATTGAAGAAACTTCTTTCTTCCACACCTCTCTTAGATGTATAGATCTCTCACTAGATCTCTATTCCTCAAGAGCTCTCTCTCTCAAGAACAATCAACTCCAACAAGCCTGGATTGATTCAATTCTGTACTGTTCTTCTCATATAATGAATTACAACAATAATTCACAATAACTACAACCAAAACTACTACAATAAGCTAGGAAGATCTAATTCTACATATAGAATTAAGAGACTTGAGCATGTACTTCCAACAAGCAGTTAAGCCACTTGAACAAGGGCTCTAAAAATAGTATTGCCAATAATAGAGGCACGAGCTTGAGACTACAACTCAAACTCATCATGCAAACACTCGCTTCTGTCCACGGAAATAGCTTTATGGACACGCAGGTAATCGACGTTGGTTCCTGCTGCTTGCTTGTGACCGTCGTCAGCCGACCCTCTGCTAACGTCGACGTCTCTGCAACTGCTCTTGACCGATGTTGGTTGCTCCTGATCGACGCCGGTGTCTGTGTAGACCTAAAACTGATAAGTGTGCTCCTTGGTGAAGCTTTTAGCTCTACACCCTAACATGGAATTCACTTAGTAGTCATATTCCCTATTTTAGCACAAGATTTAGAGTTTGTCTTGATAGTTTTTACCCATTTTGATAAGAAAACTAAGTCAGTTAAAGATGTAGATGGTAAAGTTTTCATCTAACTTGATGAGAAGTATTTCAACAATATCTTTCATCTCATTAACATAGAAGAATATTCAGATATTATCATGAAGTCAAACTAGGAACACTATGACACAATTTTTGATAAATTTAAGAAGTACATCAATTCCCACTAGCTCATAACTCCTCAGCCTACCATTGCTAGGTGGCCGAAGAAAATTTAATGTAGTGAATTCCTAGAGGAATTAGGGGATTTGATCACTCTTCTAAGCAAAGTTAAGGGGCTACTTACATCCAACATATTTCAAGAGTGGATGTATCACTACATCTAGGTCATCAAAAGGACTAAGTAGATGATCTTCTAGGGAAAATAGATCAGTGATGCCATTTATCACCAACATTTTGAGGTGACTTATTCTCTCAAGTTCTTCAGGACCTCTTATCTAGTATATGCTTTAGCTAGTATGAAATCATTTCTAGGTCTAAATCATAATGGTGATAGAAGGAAAGTTTCCATGTATGAGTATTATCCATAATTAACCCTAAAAAAAAGCTTAAAACATTATATAAGGGTTAATGATGCCTTATTTTACAAGTACATTTGTAAATTTGATAAAGACCTTGAGAAAAAGAGAGTTTTAGATGCATCATTGGATCAAGTGAATAAGGTTGGTTATATATTATTTAAATTCCCAACCTTCACCTACATCAGAGTAGGAGGGTTTAGTGAAAAACCCTATATGTTACCTAGATATCTGAGTGATAAGCTGATTCTAATGGAGATGTGTCAGTCGATGATGAGAGTGCACAAGAAACAATCAGATGCCCATAAGCCTAGTTTCATGTTCATAATCATTATTAGTTGATAATAGTGTCAACCACTTTGAAGGCCAAGATAATGAAAAATTAACTATAATGGATCACCCTCAAAAGGTTTAAGAGTTGAGAAGACTTGGAATACAAGAAGATGAAATAAAAGCTCAAAATGAATTACACTCACATACACATAATAGAGGATATTTGGGTTGAGTGTAGGATAAAGGAAGATGTGAGAAAGTTTGACTACAACCATCTCACTCTAGATCAAATTATTAATTTGAAACTGGCTAACATTCTTGATGGATTGAAAGATGATGGAAACACATTAGACCTCTATATAAAATCAATCAGGTGGATTCTACTCCTCTTCCCGTAATACAATGGTCAGTAAAGGAGTCTACTTCTATAAGAGATAAGTTTCATCTCATTCTTGATAAAACTAATTTTTGGTTGGAGGGAAAGGATATCAGATTGAAACCATTCAAGACTGGCTCAGAGGAGGAATATGATGAAGAAACTTCTAGAAAGTGAGAGGAACTTAGGAGAAAGAAAAAGGAAGATACCTCTACCTCAACATAGAAGGTGAAGTTTGTTTTCAAAAATAAAGGTAAAGGTAAAGGTAAGGGCAGTGACATAGAGGGAAAAAATGTCCAGGTGAGTGTAGAAGAAAATCCTACTATGAGTGAAGCAACAGTGCAATTGGTGACTTTGCAAATAGAGGCTTCTCAGGTAGTGTCTTCTACTTTCCCCTATCACTTCTACTACATCAATTGCTCCTATAGTGCCCTTTCAAACTTATTATTCTCTTTCCTCAACAACCAATGATACACTCTTTCAAGTTCCTTTTCATGGAACTTTAGACCAAGTATTTTTGTCCCTTTCTATTTTTCCTAGTCCTTCAAAGTCATCAAGATCAGCTACCAATCTATATTTTACCTAGCAAGACATTAATAAGTTCATGTCTACTTCATATTCCAAATTGGCAACTCAAGTATCATCCACTCCCATGTCTACCATGCCAATAGGAATCAAATTTTCCACCATACCAACCCAAATGCCACCTATCATTACCACCACTCCATCAATATCTATTCCATTACCAAATACTTCCATTACACCTTCCATTCCACTCACCTCACAAACCATTGATCCTTTCCCATCATCCAAATCCTTGACATCATCTACACAAGAAGATTCATCTACCCTTCTACCTTGGCTGATGTCTCAAATTCCCAAATGAAGAATCAAGCTATGTCACTAGATGACTTTGACTTTGGTAAACTTGTGCTAGTAAAGCTAAAAATAACAAAAAAGGCTAAAAAAATATTAAAAGTGATTTTTGATTATGGTAACAAGTATGCCAATGTTGTGGTTCCTTCAGAAGGTAAAAACATTGAAGATATCCATGCATTTGACTATGCATTAGGATAGATAGATTTTGGTAAACAAATGCATGAAAGTGCAAAAGAATATCTATAGGCAGTGATGGCATCTTTGTTTAAGAGATATAAAAAGGATAAGGTGATCAAGGATAAAATCAAATAACATGTATAATAATTGACCTTAGTTCTACTAAAAATCACTCAATCTTCTGAACTAGTAGAGCCCATTAGGATCGAGGCTATTCAAAAATCTATTCAATAGGTAGAGAAGATTGGGTCATAAGGTTAAGCAGTCAATACCTAGATAGAGAGGTTGTTAATACAAGGTTCTCAATGGATAAACTCTATCATTGAGATTATTAATAACTTGAGTGAATTAAAGTGATGAAACTATCCTTACACTGCTCTGAAACCATCAACAAACTGATACAGACCTATCTAGATCATTCATTCCTTGTAACCCTGTTTTCCATGTTTATTGGCCATAACTTTTTATATGTTAGCTCACTCATGAAAGTAAAACCATTTCTGGATACCCATTAATCTCTTATATAACATACTGAAAAATATCTTGAGGTTGCTTTGTATGGAATTGTACTTCCTTCTTTATGCCATGTTCTAATTAGCCCTCCTTGTGTGCAAAACACCTTGTCTAGAGTAAAGTATGGACTTTATAAGAAAACCAAGCATCATTATAGATACCCATTACCTTATTATAGGTTAATAAATCATTTTTTATGGCACTTTTTTGGAGAAATTCACTTTTCCTATATTGGCCTATGCTCTTCCTTTCACATACACCTAGGATCCACTTGGCAATTGTTATTTTCCATACTTATCCATATTTTAGCACTTTAAAACCACTTCCAAAATTTTTATAACACCTTCAAGGTTCATACTCCAAATTTTCAAGATTTTTCAAGCATTAAAACTCATTTTGAGGGCTAGAAGCTAATTCAAGATTTTCCCTTGGACAGTCACAGGCCGAGAGCTAATTAATTTTTCTGGGAGTGTTATAGCATGTTTCAAGGGTTCCAATCACTTGTATAGGGTCTTTTTTAACCCTATACACCTTATAAAATAATCATCCAAGTCATATCAACCCTCTGTACCTTCCAATGCTTAACATTTCAGTGTCTTTTGACTGTATTTGTATGACAGTCAGCAGGGTTCAAGATTTTCCTTATCTATTTCAATGATCAATGGACTTCAAGATGTTATAAAAACATGTCCATACCTTAAATTATTTCCCTATTCCCATACTTATAACAAATAATACCTTTTCAATGCATTCACCTTGCAAAAACATGTAAATGTCTGACCCTTGCCTGTATACTGTCACCTACAAGCCTGAATTCCAACTGTGGAGTTTTTGGATATTAGAAGGGTTTCTAACGCATGTTTCTTCTTGATATAGTTTTATGCTTACCTTAGGGACCTATTTCCACACCATTTTATACTCCATACAAATATTTTTACTTGGAGTTTAATTAAGACAGTGGGCTGTATTTTTAAATTCCTGAATATCTTGTTTAGGTCTGTTTAGGCTTCTTTTAGCTTTCAAAGCTCTTAAGGTCTTTTTTTTACATAAATACCAGTTTAAAATTATTATAAACATAAAAAATACCCAATATCCCTCAATATTCCATAGAGAACCATCATACACACACTTACACAGGACTGTTACCAGAATTCATAAGAAACCATATGTGAAACAAATACATTCATTATTTCTTTCATAAATCAATAGAAGACTTACAATTTAATACCAGATTAAATCTCCATGTTCCATGGCTTTCAAAGCCTTGATTTCTCCTTCAAACATTCTCTTGACTTCAATAAAATTTTCTCCTTTTCTTTTCTTCTACATCTCTTGAGTGAGGTCCTCCCTCACTGTTTCTCTCCTCTTCTCTTCATTCAATCTTCTTTCCCTTGAATGAGAGGACTTTTCCTCTCTGTCCTTCTTCACTTCTATGCCCCTCTCATCCTATATTCTTCTCTTCCTCTTTTAATGAATTATTCTTTGTTTTCTTTTCAAGAACTTTCCTTCTAACTTCTACACCCAAATTGGGCTTAAGGCAACAAAAGACTGTTTTTAAGTTTTAACAGTTTACTAAGGTTGAAAATAGTTTCAACCATTTCCCCTTTATTTCCTCAACAATCTAACAATCACTTTTCACCTTTTTACTTTTCACTTTTTACCATTAAATTTACTCTTAAGGTGAAATTTTGAAATCTCACACAATTTGGAGGGAAAACCAAAATTTGAATTTTCATGCTAGAATTTCATTTGCATTTGCAACTAGTCCTCCATGGTGCTATTGTAAATGCTCCTGCATCATACTCTCCCTCTAGAAAAGATTTGAACCTTAGTTCAAATGTCATGCTTCCTCCATGCTTAAGCCTTCACTCGTATACCTGGATCCCAAGGTCTTGTTGTCAATGCCAATGCTTGTCTTTGTTTGAAATAGTCTTTGTCTTTCATCTTGCTGTTCTTCTTCTTCTGGTATGTTCTTTTCCTCATCTCTTTCTCAGCTGCCATCTCCCACTTCCACGCTTCTTCATCTTCATACATAGCTTCTAGATATTCTTGTTGTTCTTCCTAATTCATGAGCTTCTCCAATGACTCATGTATGTCATTCACTTCAGCAACCTTCATACCTGCATACAAAACATTCAAAGCCACCTTAGTAGAAAACATTTGAGGCCATGAAGCCTCTTGAATTTCTCCATGCTCTTGTTTCTTGACCAAAACTGCCTTGGCCTCTTCACTCTTCTGTTCTTTTCTTGCTTCACTCTTCTCAATGCTGCCTTCACCATGGCTTGTACCTTCCTTCATCTCTCTTGAATTACCAAACAGCTCCTCCAAAATCTTCAACTCTTCCTTTAGTGAGCTCTCATCTATCTCACCATTCTCTTCATCAAACTTGGGTTGATCACTCACAAAGCTTACTTGCCCTTTACCTCTTATCTCTTCTCTTCTTATCTTGTATTCACATAAACCAACTTCTTCATCAATATACTCATCAAATACAATTGAAGCACTCTTACCTTGTGTTTCCTTGCTTTCTTCAATCTCTGCTTGAAGCCATCTTGTTTGTTCTGCTGTATAATTTCTCCTTTCATCATCATCCATCCATTTGGAATTCTCTCCTTGCTGCATATTAGTCCTTACAGCCACTTTCCAGCTTTCATTTCTTATAAAAAGATCAAAAACATCATCATAAACAATTTGTTTACCTTTCATCTTTGCATCCTCATACTCTACCTCATTCTTTGAGAAGTTTTCTTTCTCATCTTCATTCTCTTGGCTGCTTGAATTACCTTCAATCCTCTTCCATTGACTTCTTGGTGTTGCTATCTCAACACTCACATCTTCACTCTTTGCCTTCTTAGGCACCCACATTTGATTATTCTTTTTATCATTTGACTTCACAAGCCATTTAGGCAACCTGTAACCATGCTCTTATACCAGCACCTCCTCTTGCTTGAGAGTTTGCTTCTTCCACCATTTAGGCATCACATACCCATGCTTAAATTCTCTTTTTGAGGGCTCTATCATCTTCCTTAACTCTTGCACCTGTACATTAGCAGCTTCATGCTCATAATAACAATCAAAATCAGGTCTTAACGCTTCATTTACCTCTTTGATAACTTGGTCTATGGAGCAATCTTTCTCTCCCTTTGTGCTTGGTTCCTCTCTTTCTTCTTCTTGGCCTTCATTGGCATCATGAAATTCAGCTTCCTCTTCTACCTCTTCTCTTACTTGTATGGGGTCTTCAACACCTCCCTCATGCATTAACCAATGCATCTCTTCTTCTTCCTTATCAACAGCAACAAACTTACTTCTCTCTCTTACACATTCACTTGTGTACTTGGTGTCTTCTCTTGCACCAATATCTTCATTATTCAAGGCCCTTCTCTTGACCTTCACAAGGCTGTTCATACCTGCAATTACCCATGCAAAAATAGCATTAGATACAAAAACAAGAGACCATAATGTCTCCATGAGTGTCCTCTTAATGGACATTGTCATCTTTCCAAGTGCTCTTCCTGGCACTTCATATTTTTGTTCTTCTCTCTTGTTCTCCTTAATGAGAACCTTCTTCACAGCTTCTTCCTCTTGCTTCTCACTTGGCAACCTTCTTATCTTCTTCAAGCCTCTATGGGCTTCTCTCTTCATGGCAATCTTCTTTTGCCTTCTCCTTTTCACTAGGAGATCTATTGGCCACTTCAATCTCTACCTCATTGGCCATACCCATGCTTGCTTATCCATCTGAATCCAAAACTCATATTCATATTTAATCTTAGATAACTCTCTCTTTAAATTAGCAATCTCTTTATCAATTGCAATACTGTCCATACCTTTGATGCTTGCCTTCCTCTTGGTATTCTCATGTACCTTGCTACTCTGCTCTCTTCTCAGCAATATTTCCATCTCTGAGATCTTCACCCAAGTCTTTTCCACCTTGGTCTCTTGATCCCTTGTCTCACTCAAGCCTTTTCTCCCTGACTGGTCTTTTGACAATCTCCTTGATCTCACCTAGGCCTTTTGCATCCTAGTCTTTTGACCCTTTTCTCAATCCTGCAGCAATTCGTTATACATCACTTCATCAAATACAAATCAGAAATCCAAGCTTACCTTTCTTTGGATCTTCTTCTTGAGCATTCATTTTCTCCCTTAATTTTGAGCTCTCCAAGCTTTAAACTCTATCCTTTACCTCACCTAAGTCTATTTCACCTTAGTCTTTTGGCAAACTATCCAAGCTTCTTCTTAGATCTTCACTAAGCCTTACTTGGCTTCTTCTCTTCTTAAGCGTCAATGGCTTGGCTTCTTTGAACCTGAAACTCATTCACTTGATTGTTTCTCAGCACAATAACTCAAATCAAATAGCACAATTATGCATACCTTTTCTCCCCAGGGTCTCCTAATGCTTTGTCCTGCTGATCCTCTTACCAAATCCTGTAACAACTCATTAGAAATCATAACCAACAACAAGTGACCAATTCCCAAGAGCTTCAAGCTCTGATACCAAATGATGAAACTATCCTTACACTGCTCTGAAACCATCAACAAACTGATACAGACCTATCTAGATCATTCATTCCTTGTAGCCCTATTTTCCCTCTTTATTGGCCATAAATTTTTATAGATTAGCTCAATCATGAAATTAAAACCATTTATGGATACCCATTAATCTCTTCTATAACATATTGAAAAATCTCCTGAGGTTGCTTTCTATGGAATTGTACTTCCTTCTTTATGCCCTGTTCTAATTAGCCCTCCTTGTGTGCAAAACACCTTGTCCAAATTAAATTATGGACTTTCTAAGAAATAAAAGCATCATTACAAATACCCATTACCTTATTATAGGTTAATAAATCATTTTTTATGGCACTTCTTTGGAGAAATTCACTTTTCCTATATTGGCCTATGCTCTTCCTTTCACATACACCTAGGATCCACTTGGCAATTGTTCTTTTCCATACTTCTCCATACTATAGCACCTTCAAACCACTTCCAAAAGTTTTCTAACACATTCAAGGTTCATATTCCAAATTTTCAAGAGTTTTCAAGTATTAAAACTCATTTTGAGGGCTAGAAGCTAATTCAAGATTTTCCCTTGGACAGTCACAGGCCGAGAGCTAATTAATTTTGCTGGGAGTGTTATAGCATGTTTAAATAGTTAAAATAACTTTTATAGGGTCTTTTTTAACCCCCTACACCTTCTAAAATAATCAGCCAAGTCATATCAACCCTCTGTACCTTCCAATGCTTAACATTTCAGTGTCCTTTGATTGTATTTGTATGATAGTCAGCAGGGTTCAAGATTTTCCTTATCTATTTCAATGATCAATGGAATTCAAGATGTTATACAAACATTTACATACCTTAAATGATTTCCCTATTCCCATACTTATAATAGAGAAGACCTTTTCAATGCATTCACCTTGCAAAAACATGTAAATGTCTGATCCTTGCCTGTATACTATCACCTACAGGCCTGAATTCCAACTGTGGAGTTTTTGGATATTAGAAGGGTTTCTAACGCCTGTTTCTTCTTTATCTAGTTTTATTCTTACCTTAGGGACCTATTTCCACACCATTTTAGACTCCATACAAATATTTTTACTTGGAGTTTACTTAAGACAGTGGGCTATATGTTTAAATTCCTGAATATCTTGTTTAGGCCTGTTTAGGCTTCTTTTAGATTTCAAAGCTCTTAAGGTCTTTTGTTTACATAAATACCAGTTTAAAATTATTATCAACATAAAAAATACCTAGTCTCCCTCAATATTCCATAGAGAACCATCATACACACACTTACACAGGACTGTTACCAGAATTCATAAGAAACCATATGTGAAACAAATACATTCATTATTTCTTTCATAAATCAATAGAAGACTTAAAATTTAATACCAGATTCAATCTCCATGTTCCATGGCTTTCAAAGCCTTGCTTGCTCCTTCAAACATTCTCTTGACTTCAATCAAATTTTCTCCTTCTCTTTTCTTCTACATCTCTTGAGTGAGGTCCTCCCTCACTGTTTTTCTCCTCTTCTCTTCATTCAATCTTCTTTCCCTTGAATGAGAGGACTTTTCCTCTCTGTCCTTCTTCACTTATACACCCCTCTCATCCTCTCTTCTTCTCTTCCTCTTTTAATTAATTCTTCTTTGTTTTCTTTTCAAGAACTTTCCTTCTAACTTCTACGCCCAAATTGGGCTTAAGGCAACAAAAGACTGTTTTTAAGTTTTAACAGTTTACTAAGGTTGAAAATAGTTTCAACCATTTCCCCTTTATTTCCTCAGAAATCTAACAATCACTTTTCACCTTTTTACTTTTCACTTTTTACCATTACATTTACTCTTAAGGTGAAATTTTGAAATCTCACACAATTTGGAGGGAAAACCAAAGTTTGAATTTTCATGCTAGAATTTCATTTGCATTTGCAACTAGTCCTCCATGGTGCTATTGTAGATGCTCCTACATCATAAAGATGAAAATTTATCAAACACTTGATACACTCTCTCAAGACTTGCAGGTAACAAATAATGATATTCGTACATGAACCTTGCTACGCTAGTTCAAGTTGGAACTTTTAGTTAAGTAAAAAGTGATTCCTTGTAGGAATATGTTTGTAGAGTATAAAGTGGAAATGAAGAATAAGAAAGAAGTCTCCATAATTTGATTAATGATCTTGAAGAAGCATAGGACTTATGCACAGATAAGGGATTGGATCTTATAGACAAGATTGGGGAACTTCCTTGTTAGGTAATAGATGACTCTAAAAAGATTGTTATTATAGAATCAAATGTTTAAGAGTTCACTTATTTGGTTCACACTGAGGTCAAAATAGGAACTTTCATGCCAAAATCAATTGACAAACTAGTTGAATTTCAAGTAATAATGGATAAATTGTAGATAATCTTGGATAAAAATAAAGGCATGCTAGTTGATCTAGCAGACTCCATCATAAGGGTTCTCAACATCTCCATAAATACATCAAGGATAAATAATAATGAAGTTCAATCAGCCTTGAAGAGATACGAAGCATACCTAGAGAATAATAAAAAGGAAGAAATTCATGTGTCTATGGACACTTAGTTTATTTTCATATGTAGTTTTGTTGTATGTAATTTACACATAGGAAAAGTACACAGTCCTAAGTAAAATTGGACTCTATCAAGAATAAGTCAAAATAGTTATGTTTTCCCTTTTTTTGTTCATATCTCCTCTATATACATAAGAGGATGCTCTTTTGTTAAAAGGATCACCAGGGCTATAGAAGAGAAACACTACTGAATTGAGAAGCAACTTTTGAAACTTTGTGTTCAAATTCTAAATCTTTAATTCAATCACTATAAGAAAATCCAATGATCTTTCAATTTTTGTGTTGAAATAAACTTGTGGTGTATTGGAAATGTTCTTACATCTTTTCCATTACATTTTCTTGTTCTTTTGATCAAATTATGGTGTGAATGTCTATAAATGGGAAGGTGCCAAGAAGCTCATTTTGAAGTCTTTTGAGCTGCAATATCATTACTGGGTTTGTGTTTATTGGAAGTGACCATGGAGACTTTGGGATATGAGTTGTTTTCTTTAGTTATCTAATATTCATTAGAAATAAGGTGGAGAATTTGGGCTGCACTTTGTTCCATCTATTCACGTTACATCATTTGTATTATTCTATTTATTATTATGTCTAACTAATCTGTATAACAATTATTATTGCTCCAACAAGTAGTTTCATGCTTTCATGATACATTGTAAGAATCAAAATGACTTATAATATAAGTTTTTAAGTGAACATAAATTTTAAAAAAATATAATTGGATGATATGGAAACACCCACATGATAAAAATAGTGTAAATAAGTGTAATTAGTTACTTGTTTTAGTTAACAATAAGAAGGGTGCCTCCCATTTCCTTAAGGAGAGATTTAATCTCATCATATTATGGATGAAAGTACCATTTTTTCAATGATCAAATATCCACCCAATATTTTTTGGTGATTCCATTGGGGAATGAACATGCAACGTAGAACTACACTCATTCAATTGAAATGGACCAACACCTTATTGTTCATAATTGTTTTGCTATTTCTAATTTATTTCTTTTTTGGGATAAATTCATGATCTGGTGGAATAAAGTTACACCCATAGGAGAAGGGTATCAAGATACATTTATATTACATTTGAGTTGTTTCAAGAGCATAACTTTGATCTTTTACCAATATGTACATGGTCACCTCTTCAACGTAGAAGAAGTTTTCCTCCCACAAATATTAGATCTCCTATATTAGGGGAAGCTACCAAAATTTGTAGGATCTTTCCTATTTTACCTTTGTAAAGGTTTATTATTCCTCCATATAACCCACATAGAATTGCTACTCAAGGTCCATGGGGAACTGCTTTTGGTCTATTGAATTTGATACCACCATCACCTGAACTACCTCATGGTTCACAAAAAAATTTCCCCAAGTTTTATGGTGATGGTAAGCAACATCTAGATGAACATATTGTCATATTATACATTAAATTATAGAGTTCTTGGAGTGAAACATGAAGATGTTTCTATAAAGTTGTTTGTAGAAACACTCCAAGGTGTTGCTTCTAATTGGTTTTACCATCTTGTAATAAGAACCATCATAAGTTGGGCAACACTTAAGGCTAAGTTTGATGCAAGGTTCAAGCTAGTAGAAGATGCTCATGCCTTATTAGCTAAACTTACACAAATGAATAAATAAACACATGATCTCATACATGAATTTGTGGTAAAGTTTAGTAAGTTTAGGAACAAGATCCTAATTTTTGCACAACCAACACCTAATAACTTGAAATGCTTCTTTCTTAATTTTTAATTATCAAAGGTTAGTTTTATTTTATGAAGAGTAGCCCTAGATGATCTTGATGCTGCTCAATAATTGGCCACTAAAGTAGAATATGATTTGATATTGGTGGGAAAAGTGATAAACAATTCAATCAATCCTAAAGGGTAGTCCTCTTCATCTTCACCTTCTACTAGCACCACTAATCTTATGGTGTAAAAGCTGGAAAATAAATTACTAGCACTCAAGAAGCAAATGTCTCAAGGTATGTATTTTTATTCATACAATGATACTTCAAGAATAACATACCCAAATACTTCTAATTACTCTAACAGTGATACAAGGAACCAAAATCAAAATAAGCTTCCTCTACCATAAACATAGCTTGTATTGGAGGCACCACCAAATAATGCAATAGTTAACTGGTTAGAACCTAAAAATGATGATGTTATGGAGCTAAAGTATGTTCCAAAAGATGATGCTAATCCCTTCACAAGAGATGAATAAGGAAAAGTTGGAAACTTTGATATCAAGTTTTTGAACTTTGAATAAGAACCTGAACAAGAGGAAGATACACACAGTGAGTTTTATGTCATCTTCACCTATTCTCAAAACCTATTGAATTAATAATTTTTTTTATAAAACTAAATCCAAAGATGAACCACATAAAGAAGTCACAATTTCCAAAAAAGGAACTCCTTTACTAGTTCAACCAACGGACATAGTAGTGGATAAACAAGTAAATACACCTCATCATTATAATTCTTCTCCTTCTACATCTAGATCTAATGCCCAAAACCCAAAACCGAGAACCTAAAAATAAAAATTCCTTGTCTTCTTCGGCTACCCTATATCCAATGTTTGATATCATAGACCATGCTAAGAAGACAAAAATTCAAATGTCTGAGATTGAATGCATTCAATCTAATCCTAATTAATTTGAAATATTGGCTATGTTTGTTAAGAGTAAAGTGGTCAATTCCAATCAGACCTCAACTAAAGTGAACCTATTGACCGTAAACGAAATCCAAAATAAAATAAATTGGTTATAACTCCTTCATCCATGTTTGGAAAAATAGATTCATTCTATATTTCCCTATTTGTCAATGGTTACAAGATCAATAATTATGTCATTGATTTAGGTGCCTCTGATAATGTGATGCCAACCAAACTAGCTACTACCTTGGGATTAACTCTAACAAATAACGTTGGCCATTTCTTTTCAATGGAAACTAAGAAAGTAACACTCATAGGCCAAATCAAGGATGCATAATTTACATTTTTTGCTTTTTTTGGAGAAAAAGATAAAGATGATAGTTCTTGTAGCCAATGTTCCCACCTCATATGGAGTTTTATTGGGACGTAACTTTTTCAAAGATATTGGTGGTGAAATCAAAATGGATTGGTTTGAGGATAGAATATCTATCAAAGGTGTTATGCAAAAAATTCATCTAGAGAAGCAAGCAAAGTATACTATGACAAAGATTGAGAATACAAAATCTCAAACTCTCTTTGAAACCTCTAGAATGGGCACTTATTTATTAACCATAGATGAGGATCTAGTATCATCAAATGATATTTCAGATGAAGGTCAGGGAATAAATGAATCACCCTTTTTAGATAAAGAGGTTTTAGATTTTGAAACTATCAAAGTACAAAGTTTGAATGATGTTTGGACTTTAGAATTTGATGGTAGTTACTCTAGAATTGGATCGAGAGCCAGGATATTCCTCATATCTCCAGAAGGAAATATCTTCCATTTTTTTCAATTTACAATTTTATAATACTAAAAATACTATAGAATATGAAGCCTTGTTGTTAGGGATGGATGTTTCACAAAATAAAGTAATTAAAAATATCCATGCTTAAGGTGATGTCAAGTTAGTCATTTGTCAAGTCAGGAATTTATATCAAACAAAGAATGAAAGGCTAAGACATTATGATAATCATGTTTGGGATTGCATGGAATATTTTGATGATTTTAATATATCTACAGTCCTAAGAGAATAAAATGATAGGGCATATTCATTGGCTATTTTAGCCATCCTTGTGATTCCTCACAAGGATTTATAAGGAAATAAGTATACCATTGAGTTGGTTTTTTGACCCAGTGTTCCTGATAATGCTAATCATTGGAAATTTTTCAACAATGATGAGTAAGTAATCACCTTTTTGGAAAAGGCAAACAAATTAGTGAGTTATACTTTGAGGGGAGTGATTCTACTCCTCAAAAATCAATCTCCAAGATATATGAGGAAACTAGTGAAGAAATTTTGTAGTTAAAAGGGAATAAGATTCACAAAGGATTGGTTTCTCTAGAGAGACTCTTTGATAAACATGATTGATTTATCAAATGACAATAGTATAAATTAGATTCATCAACAAAAATTGAGCAAGTCAATCTAGGAACAAATGATGATCCCAAAATGATAAATATTGGGAAGAGTTGCTCATTGGAGGAAAGAGAGAAGTTGGTGATAGTTCTATGATAGCACATTAATGTATTAGCATATTCATATGCTGATTTGAAATATTTTTGACCCAAAGAAGTGTATCATGATATTCCTCTCAAATATGGGTCTCAGCCTCACAAGTAAAAACAATGACAATATAATCCCAAAATCTTAGGTACCATCGTTGCCAAGATCCAAAAAATGTTGAATGCTAGAATCATATTTCCCATACATCACTCAATGTGGATAGCTAATATCATTCTTATGGGAAAAAAGAATGGATAAATTTATATCTGTGTTAACTTTCATAATATGAACCAATCATCACTAAAGGATAATTACCCATTGTCAGTAATGGATCAAGTACTAAAAATAATAATGGGTGTAGAGATGTTGTCTATGCTAGATGGCTTCTTAGGATACAATCAAGTGGAGCTGGGTGATGAAGATAAACACAAGATGGCCTTCACTACTCCATGGGGTACCTTTACATATTTTAGAATGCCTTTTGGATTGATTAATTTTGGTGCCACCTTTTAGAGGGCTATGTACCTAGCTTTCTAAGATGTTGTGGGTAAGTTCATTGTGGTCTATCTTGATGATTTAACTATTTTATCAAAGAAGCATCAAGATCATTATGATTATTTACAACAAGTACTTAAAAGATGAAATTAATATGGGATATACCTCAATCCCAAGAAATCCATTTTTGGGGTTACTGAAGGTAAACTCCTTGGGCACATTGTGACCAAGGAAGGAACAAAGAGTGATCCTAATCAAGTTAAGTCTATTCAAAATATTACTCAACCATCTAGTACGAAAGGAGTGCATTATTTCTTTAGGAAGGTTAATTTCTTGTAAAGATTTGTACCTAATTTTGTTGAGAATACATGTCATATTATTGATATGATGAAAGGGAAGTCAATTTTTTGTTAGAATGTAGAAGGGAAATCTACCTTTCATGAAATAAAAGAAGCAATTGATCATGCTATAGTCTTAGTCTACCTTGACTATACCAAGAACTTCATCATGTACAGTTATGATTCCAAGCATACTCTATCCACCATCTTGGTGAAACTAAATGAAGATGGGATTGAATCTCCTATAGCTTTAATTAACTACCCCCTGAAAGCTCATGAGCTAAAATACTCACCTATGGAGAAACATGCTTACATTATGGTGAAAGATATTAAGCATTTTAGGTATTATATTCTCAACTCTCACACCATCACACTGGTACTAGATTCTATAGTCAAGTTCATCTTGACTCAACAATAATCTGGAGGCAAAAGAGGTAATTGGATTTCTAAGATTCAAGAGTATGCTATGGAAATTAAACCTATGAAGCTAGTGTGTGGAAAAGGGTTGTGTCAAATCATTACAAAAAATAAACCAAAAGAGGTATCTAGTGATAAGGGAGATATAGAGGAAGAGCTTCTCACAATCTTATTTATAAGCATAATGAATGAGTGGTATTTCAACATCACTCATTTCCTCACATATGGAGAATGTTCAAAGAATTTGTCTTACAAAGAGAAGAGGACAATCAAACTTAAATATGCAAACTTCATTATTTTGGATAATTGTTTGTATAAGCAAAGTATTGATAGAAATTTTCTATGATATGTAGACAAAGCACAACAAGGCAAGTTGTTGGAATCCTTTCACAATTTGGCATGTGGAGGACATTTCTCAGATCTGATCATAAATCATAATATTTTGTAATTAAGGTACTACTGGCCAACACTTTTTCAAGATGCATACAATTGGGTGCATAAATGTGAGAAGTGTCATCAATTTATGGGTAAACCCAAGTTGGAAGCCCTAACACTCAAGCTAGTAGTTATTGAAGAACCTTTTTAACAATGGGGTATTGACTTCATTAGCATAGTGAACCCATTATCAAGTATGGGTCATAGTTATGTTCTCATGGCTATTGACTACTTTACCAAGTGGGAGGAGGTAATTCCAGCCAAACATGCCACTTCAAAAGTTGTTTATAGCTTCCTCAAAGAAAACATCATCTCAAGGTTTGGAGTACCTGACAAGATAGTTACAGAGAATGCTACTAGTTTCTAATCCCAAGAGATAACTAAGTTCTATTTTGAATATGGGATCACTCTATCTCACTCCTCTAATTATTTCCCTCAAGGAAATGGTCAGGTGAGTCGAGTAATAAAAACTTGGTCACTATTATCAATAATTTAGTAGAATAAAATCAAATATCTAGGCATAAGGAATTGTATGATGTATTATGGGCTGATTGCATCACTCCTAAATGGGCAATTGGTATGTCCCCCTTTCAAATTATTTATGGTTTGAATGCAAAACTACCTATCACATTGGATTTACCTACTCTTAGATTGGCTAAAGTAATTGAGGATGAAACATTTGAAAGTTCCATAGATAATCATATTATGTTCATTACTGAACTAGAGGAATAATGTACAAGGTGGTGGACCACATTGTTGAACATCAAATCCAAGTCATGAAGATTTTTGACAAGAAAGCCAAGCCATGAGATTTCCAAATCGTGGATCTAGTTTTGTTATGGGACAAGAGAAGAGAGCTAAAAGGAATGCATAAAAATGTGATTTCTTGTGGAGAGGTCCTTTCCTCATTCATCAAATTTTTAGAAAGATCAGTTTCTTTTTGGCATACTAGGATGGAACAACATTACCACTACCCTAAAATAGACAAAATTTGAAGCTTTTCAATCAGTGAAGTTCTAAAAAAGTTTGTGCATTTTTTTAATACTTGTATAGTCTTTTTATTTTGTTTTTAGTCTCATCTATCACCTGACTCCATGGCCCAATTAAAAAAGGCACTTAAAATTCTAGGATTCTTTTTCCCTTAAACATTTTGAAGAATGTTTGAAGGAAATTCACTAGTCAGAGCTAGCTATTATCCTTGAATTTAATAGGCTTAATTCATGGGATAACCCCTATAAAACTTGTCCATCTCATATCCCACAAGCTCCAGGCATGAAAAACAAGGCCAATCATTGCCTGCTTGCATTATTATTCCTTCAAATAGTTATTATTTTTTGATGGTTTTTCATCTCTTGTAATCTAGAGAATTTTCTCTGGACTACACAAAACTTCACTCTTGCACATGCAAGGTCAGAGAATTTCTTCACCCCTACATGTTGGCCCATCATGGTGTGTAATTAATGCAACATTAATTACCACTAGTTATATAAATATTTACCATGTTTAATTTATTTTTACCTTTTGATTTTTTGTTACTTCCTTCATTATTTTCTCACCTACATGCATCCTTCCCATTGTCATTCTCCATCCAACCTACCTCCAAATTTCTCCCCTTTGGTAGATCATTTGTATGTTTTTATTTCTAGTTCTATTCTTTTTTATCTTGCCCTAGTTTTATTTTTATTTTTTTTGTTTTAAACCTATTTTGTGTTTGAAAATCCTATAAAAATCCTAGTCTTTTTCTTTAAACCCTACATCGTGTTTCCTCAAACCCTATATAAAGCATCATTTAATTTTTAACCTCACTTCATATATTTTTAAAATTTCATCTGAGTCTTAATATCACCACATTTTATTTAAATTATTATGGTCCCTTTTTACATATAAACTCATGTTGTGTTTGCAAACCCTATTGTATCCCATGTGTTGATTCTCAAACCCCATCCCTAAAACCCTACCTTCTCTTAGTATGTTATGTGTTTTAGATATTTTTCCCTGATCAACATAGTGTTTTCCCCACTAAGTGATCTTTAAAAAAATTTATTTGAAGATCACTTAGCCATCCTTCAAATAAATGCACTTCAGAGAATTTTCTCTGAAGTGTATCCAATCCCTTAGGGATTTGATTTACACTTGAGTGTAGGCTAGAGAAAATTCTCTAGCCAACATCCTTTGCCTTCGAACTTATGTCATCCAAAGAATTTTCACTAGATTACAAAACAAACCATGTAGTCTAGATATATTCTCTGAACTATACCCATAGACCTATCCAAGGTGTAGCTTGAAGGATTTTCTCTTGATTATGCCCAAACCATTCAAACTTCATGTAGTTTTGAGAATTTTCTCTGAACTACATAATCTCAAGCATATGCATAAGCATAGTTTTTATACACCTCTACACTTTCCTTGATAAAATAAAAAAAATACTAACTTTGGAGGATTTGAACTCTCTCATGCAGTTGCTTGACCATTTATGGAGGTTTCTCCTACTAAGAGAACCATGAAATAAAAATTCCAAGGAGTGGTCCCATTGTCTATAATTGAATCCAATGTGGACAAGATCAAGGATACCAAAAATTGGTCATGAGGACATGACATAATTATTTCAAAGAATAAACAAGGATACAATTGCACCACACATGAAATTAGTCATGGATAGTGAAATTCACTTGGTAGCTACATTCCCTATATCAACACAAGATTCATAGTTTATCTTGATAGTTGCTACCCATTTTGATAAGCAAACAAAGTAAATTAAAGATGTAGATGGTAAAGTTGTCATTTGACTTAATAAGGAGTATTATGACAAGATATTTCATCTCCCTAACATAAAATAGTATTCATATATTACCATGAGGTTAGCCCAAGAACACTATGACAAATTTTTTGATAAATGCAAGAAGCACATCAATTCTCATTAGTTCAGGACTCCTCGGCCTACCATTGTTAAGTAGTCAAATAATATTTATCACAGTGACTTCTTAAAAGAATTAAGGGATTTGATCACTCTTTTGAGCATTTTTAAGGGGTTGCCCATGTCTAACATATTTCAAGAGTGGGTGTATCATTACATTTGGATCATCAAGAGGAATACGTAGATGATCATGTAAGGAAAATAGATCAGTGATGCCATTTGTTACCAAGTTTTTGAAGTGAATTATTCTCTCAAATTATACATGACCTCTTATTTGGTATATGTTATAACTAGTATGAATTATTTTCCAAGTCTGATTGGCAATGGTGATAGAAGGCAAGTTCCCATGTATGAGTACTATCTACAATCGACCTTGAAAGAAAGCTTAAAATATTATAGAAGGGTTAATGATGCCTTTTTTTACAATTAAATTTGTACTTTTGACAAAGACATTGAGAATAAGAGAGTTTTTGATGTATCATGGGAGCAAGTGAATAAGGTTGTTTGTATATTCTTGAAATTCCCAACCTTCACCTACATCAAATTAGGAGGGTTCAGTGAACAACCTATATGCTACCCAGATATCTAAGTGACAAGATGATTCTAATAGAGATGTGTTGATAGATGATGAGTATACATAAGAAATAAATAGATGCTCATAATCTTGGTTTCAAGTTCCTAATTAGTATTGATTGGTATACAGTGTCTACCACTTTGAAGGCCAAGATCATGGAAATTAAACTACAATGGGTCACTCTCAAAAGGTTTAAGGGAAAATAAGAATTCAAATATAAGAAGATGAAATAAAATCTCAAAGGGAATTACACAAACATGCATAAAATAGAGGATATTTGGGTTGAGTGTAGGATAGAGGAAGACATGAGAAAGTTTGACTATAGTTATCTCACTCTAGATCAAATTATTAATTTAAAACTAACCGACATTATTGAAGGATTGAAAGATGATGGAAATACATTAGACCCTCTATATGAAAGTAATCAGGTGGCTTCTACTCCTCTTCCCATAATATAATGATCAGTATAGGAGTCTACTTCTATAAGAGTTAGGTTCTAGCTCATTCTTGTAAAACCAATGCCTAGTTGGAGGGAAAGGATATCAGATTGAAACCATTCAAGACTAGATTAGAGGATGAGTATGATGAAGAAACTTCCAAAAAGTGAGAGGAACTTAGGACAAAGAATAAGGAAGAGACCTCTACCTCAACATAGAAAGTGAAGTTTGTTTTCAAAAGTAAAGGTAAAGGTAAAGGCAAGGGCATTGACATAGAGGAGAAAAATGTTCAAGAGAGTGTAGAATAAAATCCTACCACAAGTGAAGCATCATCATAGTTGGTGACTTCTCCAATAAAGGCTTCTCAGGTAATGTCTTTTACTCTCCCCCTGTCACTCTTACTACATCAATTACTCCTATAGTGCCCTTGTAGACTACTTATTCTTCTCCTTCCTCACTAACTAGTGATACACTCTTTCAATTTCCTTCTCATGGAACTTTGGACCATTTATTTGGGTCCTTTTTTAACTTTCCTCATCCTTCAAAGTCATCAAGATCACCTACCAATCTATATTTTATCTATCAAGACATTGATAAGTTCATGTCTAATTCATCTTCTAAATTGGAAACTCATGTTTCATCCACTCCCATGTCTAACATGTCAACATGAATTAAAATTTCCACCATACCAACCCAAATGCCACCTATCATTATCACCACTCCATCGGTATCTATTCCATTACTAAATACCTCCATTCCACCTTCCATTCCACTCACCTTATAAACCATCAATCATATCCCATCATCCCAATCCTTGCCATCATCTACACAAGAAGATTCATCTACCCTTCCCCCTTGGTTGATGTCTTAAATGCCTAAGAGGAAGAAGCAAGCTATGCCACCAAGTGATTTTGACTTTGGTCAACTTGTGCTAATAAAGCCAAAAATAACAAAAAAGGCTAAAATAATATCAAGAGTGATTTTTTATTCTAGTAACAAGTATGCCAATGTTGTGGTTCCTCCAAAAGGTAAAAAAATTGAAGATATCCTTGCATCCAACTATGAAATAGGATGGATAGATATTGGCAAACAAATTCATGAAAATACAAAATAAGATCTATAGGCAGTGGTGGCATCTTTGCTTGAGAGATATGACATGGATAAGGTGATCAAGGATCAAATCAAAGCATAGGTAGAATAATTTACCTTAGTTTTAATGAAAATCACTCAATCTTCTGAACTAGTAGAGCCCATTGGGAGTGAGGCTACTAAAAAAGCTATTCAATAGATAGAGAAGATTGGGTCATAAGGTTAGGAAGTTTTTGCCTAGATAAAGAGGCTGTTAATGTAAGGTGATCAATAGATACATTCTACCATTGAGATTCTCAATAACTTGAGTGAATTAAAGATAAAAATGCATCAAATACTTGATACACTCTCTCAAGACTTGTAGTTAACAGATAATGATATCCATATATGGACCCTACTATGCTAGTTCAAGCTAGAACTTTTGGATAAGCAAAAAGTGATTCCTAGTAGGAAAATGTTTATATAATATAGAGAGGAAATGAAGAATAAAAAAGAAGTCCTTCAAAATATAATTAAGGATCTTGAAGCATCCCAAGACTTGTGCATAGCCAAGGGATTGGACCTTACAGACAAGATTGGGGAACTTCCTTGTCAGGTAATAGATGACTCTCAAAAAATCCTTCCTGTAGAAGTAATTGTTCAAGAGTTTACTTCTTTGGTTCCCATTGAGGTTAAAATAGGAACTTTCATGCTAGAATCCATCAACAATATGGTTGAATTCCAATTAATAATGGATAAATTATAGAGAATCTTGAATAAAAATAAATGCATGCTAGTTGATCTAGCAGACTCCATCACAAGGGTCCTCACCATCTCCAAAAATATATTAGTGTCAAACAATAATGAATTTCAAATAGCATTAAAGAGATATGAAGCATACCTAGAGAAGAATAAAAATGAATAAATTACTATGTCTATAGACACTTAGTTTATTTTCATAGTTTTTCATATGAAGTTTTTTTGTATGTAATTTACACGTAGGAAAAGTACATAATCCTAAGTAAAATTGGACTCTATTAGGAATAAGTCAAAGTAGTTATGTTTTCCCTATTTTTGTTCATAGATCATCTCTATAAATAAGAGGATTCTCTTTTGTAAAAAGGATCACTAGGGCTATAGAAGATAATGCTACTAAATTGAGAAGCAACTTTTGAAACTTTGTGTTCAAATTGTAAATCGTTAATTCAATCAATATAAGAAAACCAATTGATATTTAAATATTTGTGTTGAAATAAACTTGTGGTGTATTGGAAATGTTCTTACATATTTTGCATTACATTTTCTTGTGATTTTGATTGAATTATGGTGTGAATGTATATAAATGGGAAGGTGTCAAGAAGCTGATTTTGAAGTCTTTTGAGTTACAATATCATTTCTAGGTTTGTGTTTATTAGAAGTGACCATGGAGACTTTGGGCCATGAGTTGTTTTCCTTGGTTATCTAATCTTCATTGGAAATAAGGTGGATACTTTGGGATACACTTTATTCCATCTATTCACATTACATCATTGGTATTATTATAGTTATTCTTATGTATAACTAACTTGAATATCAGTTATTATTTCTCAAAAAAGTAGTTTCATGTTTTCATGATATATTATAAGAAGTGAAAGGACTTATAATATAAGTTTGTAAGTGAACATCAATTCTAAAAAAAGATATTTGGATGATATGGAAACACCCACATGATAAAATTAGTGTAAATAAGAGTAATTAATTACTTGTTATTTTAGTTAGCAATAAGAAGTGCACCTCCCCTTATCTCTATGAGAGATTTAATCTCATCATATTGTGCGTGAAAGTACTATTTTTTCAGTGAAAAAATATTCACCCAAAAATTCCAACAAGGTGATATAGTCCTCAAATGAGATGAGGATCGAACAAATCCAATAAATTACTCTAAGTTTGAAAGTCTTTAGAGTGTGCCTTATGTTATCATAGATTATAAGGAGTGTTAGAAATATTATCATTGTTGTCAAAAGTCTAGCATTGGTGATAAAGTCCCCATAACATTTATTGTCTAAAGGTGTTTTTAATGTTCATATTCTAGCTAAAATGTGTTAATATTTATTTAATATTAAAAAATATATTTTTGATTACATAAAATTCAAAATAGTGCCCATGGAGAAGTCAAAGAGTCATAGGGTAAAGACAAAAGAGAAATGGGATGCATTTTCTCATAAAGAGTCATCTTGAGGAATTCTAAGAGTCACCAAGTGAAGATAAAAGAGGAAGGGCATAATTTCTCATGAAAAGACACTTTGAGGAATATGAAAAGTTACCAAGATAAATACAAAAGGGGAAATGATGCATTTGCTTATGAAGGGTCACCTTGTGACTTTTCAAATGCAAGGAGTCGAAGGGTCATACAATTTTGGTGCCATTTTCCATGAGGAGTGAAGTGTCATAAAGGGTGAATGCCAAGGTCATTTTGGAAAGCTATAAATACAAGCTTGAGAAGCCATTTGTAGTATTAAAGAGAGTGAATGGTTTGTAATTGTTTTATATAATAAAAGAGGAGAGAATAGAAAGAGATATTGTAGAGTTATATCATTTGTTGAGAAATCAACATTGAGAGATAGTTGTGTTTTATACACAAGAGGGGTTAGTGCTCCTATTGGTTGGTGCTCACAAATAGTTGTTGTGTTAGTTCTTGGTAAAGGTGTTGGTTCTTGCAAGTTGGTGCTCATTCATATACTTGAGATTATTCTCCCTATTTTTTCCCACATTGGGTTTTGATGTAAAAATTTGGTTTCTCTCTCTCTTGTGTGGTGCATGTTATTATTTCAATTTTATTGCATATCTTAAATGTATGGTTAAGTGGAATTTGATTAAGTAAAATATTTATAAGATAAAGGATATACTGATTCACACCCCCCTCTAAGTATACCCCATGCTTAACAATTGGTAATATAGTAGGTTCCTTTGGAAAGAATTTTATAACTTGAAGGTAGATCAGGGAAAACATGATGGCTAGATCACATGAAGGTTTTTATACAAATAAGGCACCTTTTTTTGATGGGAAAAATTATTATTTTTAGATAATAAGGATGAGGACTTATTTTATGTCTCTTGGATTCAACATTTGGCAAGTAATTGTGGAGGAATACAAATAGCCACAAACACTTGAGACTACTCTAGTAGAAAAGAAGGAAAATGAAAATAATGCTAAAGATTTAAATGCTATTTTATGTGGTTTATGTGAATAAAAAAAATTTAAAGTTATGTAATGAAAATATGCTCATGATACTTGGGTAAAGATTGAAAATATTTACAAAGGTGATGGTAAGGTTCAACAAGCTAAGCTCTAGACTTTGAGAGTTTGAAAATGGAAGAGAAAAAAAATATAGCGAGTTATATTTTATAGGTTGATCAAATATTCAATCATATTCAAGGCCTTGGAGAAAATTTATAAGAATAAGTGGTGGTACAAAATGTTTTGATATCTCTACTAGTGAGATATGATGCAAAGGTTTTGGCAATCGAGGAGATGAAGGATCTAGCCAAGCTAAAGATGGATGAACTACATGGTATTCTTATAGCTATGAGATGTAGATCGAACAAGAGAAACCCTCAAAGAGGGAATCTAATTTCAAGACATCAAAGAAAGACAAGGTTAAGATTAAATAATCAAGTGATATCTCTAGCAATGATGAAGATGACAATGGAGCTCTATTCATCTACAAGCTGAAAAAGGGCACATGTAAATATCAAGGAAAATTAGCTTTTAAATGTTTTAATTGTGGAAAGATTAGAAATTTTATAGCTAAGTGCCCAGATAAGAGTAATGGTGACAATGAATAAGGAAGGTATACATAAAAGAAGAATTTCAAAAGCAAATTCAAGAAGGGATTCGATAAGAAGAGTTTATACTCTAAAGATCCTAGTGCAACTAAAGACAATGGAGTCATTGATTCAGATGAAGAAGAGATTCTATTCATTACCATACATGAAGATGCCTTTGTAAGTAAAACTACAAATGTTCAAGAAGAAGAAAAATATGAAGCTAAGTGAATCTAGAAGGAGAACTCATTTGTGCCTAAGAATACTTACAAGCTCTTGAAAAGAAAAATCATAGATTGAAGTGCCAAATCAAGAAAAATGAAAAGGATTCAAAAGAAATAATTTAAGATCTACAAGCACACATTAAAGAAGCCAAAAATATTGAAGAATATCTAACAACTCAGTTACAAAAAGTAAGTGAATAATGTGAAAGGTATGTTGTTGAAATTACCTCTTTAAAAGTAGATCTTGAGAAAATAAATAAAGCAATCAATGATAGAGCAGCCAATGATTCAAAATTTGAGAATAACACTAATATGTTGAATAAGATATTAGAAATCCAAAGATCAATGTCAGATAAGAAATGTATCAGATTTTAAAAAAATAAAGGGGAGGCCACTACTTTCACATACAAGGTTAACATAGAAAAAGGAAAGACTTATGATAAAAGTCTTACAAAAGAGGACATCTCAAATAAAGAAGGCTAGAAAGAATAGAGATGCAAAAAGAAATCAGGTCAGAGATACACAAATAGGTTCTATTTTTATGGTTATTATTTTTATTGTAATGGATATGGTCATAAGAAAATAGAATGTTGAAAAAGGGCTAAAAATTTTAGAAACAAGGAGAAAGAAACTCATGCAGAGTCAAGTAGAAACCACAACTCGTTTGCTCCTCTATCAAAGTTTAATGAAGAGGAAATAATATGTTACAAGTTCAATAACTTTGGACACATAGCCAGTCAAAAAAGACCAAATATTTAAAGCTCATTCAAAAAATACTAGATTTTTAAAGCTCCATTCATCAAGAATAAAGTTTAGACATGTTCATGGCAAAAGAAACAACCTAATAATTCTATGTTGGTCTAGATAGATTTGCATGCAAGAAACAAATAAAATCCATGGTTCATAGGTAGTGGATGTTTGAGGCATATGAAAGGAGACAAGATCAAGTTCATAACCCTAAATAAGATCAATGGTGGTATAGTGAAATTTGGAGATAATACTACTACCAAAATTATTAGAAAAGGTACACTAAGTTTTGATAATGGTATAACTAAGACTAAAAATGTTCTATATGTAGAAGGTCTTAAGCATAATGTTTTGAGTGTAATTCAAATGTGTGATCAATGACACACACTAAAGTTTTATGCAAAAAGATGTGAAATTAGAAGAAAAGTTTTAGATGTGTTGATTGTAGATGCTCAGAGAATAGGGAACAATTTATATATGTTATCAGATATCAAAGGTCAAAGATGTTGTTTGAGTCAAATTGAGGAAAGTTGGCTATGGAACAGGAGAATGGGACACATAAGTTTTGATAATATTGTCAAGATTATCAAGAAGCAAGTATTCAAAAATATTCCAAAGATGACAAATCCCTCCAACATACTTTGTGAACCATGTCAACATGGGAAGCAGGTCAGAAGATGATTCAAGACAAAAGAATACTCGATCACTCAAATGTTAGAGCTTTTTCATATTGATTTGTGTGTACCTATGAGAACTCAAAGTACTCAAGGTGAGAAATATTTTATGTTGATCATTGATGATTTTACATGTATGAATTGGGTAATATTTTTGAAGAAAAAATCAAAACCTTTTAGCCTCTTCAAAGCATTCAAATCTTTTGTTGAGAATGAAATTGATTTGAAGATTAAGTGTCTGAGATCAGATTGAGGAGGAAAATTCATATCAAATGAGTTTATTGAGTATTTTGAAGACCATGGGATAAAGAGACATTATTCAGTAGCCATAACTCCACAAAAAAATGGAGTAGTTGAACAAAAAAATAGAACAATTCAGGAGATGGCAGGGACAATGCTAAATGAATCCAAGATACTAGATAAATATTGGAGAGAGGCAATAGGTAAAGTAGTGCATATTCATAATAGAGTATTATTGAGAGTCAACAATGAAAAGGCTCCCTATGAGCTATGGAAAGACAAACTAGCTACAGTTGATTACTTTAAAGTTTTTGGCAATAGATGCTTCATAAAGAGAATCGATGTAAAATTGGCTAAGTTTAAATCTATAACAGATGAAGGTATATTTATTAGATATTTTATCAAAAGTAAAGGTTATAAATGTTATAAAAAAAGAACTAAGAATATTTTTAAAAGTACAAGTGTTAGGATAGATGAAAATGTAGCATAAAGAGCTAGTGATCTAGTAGACACTCCTAAAATCATTAAAGAAGAAGATTTTAAAGAATCAGATGAGGAGGAGGAGAAGGAGCAAAAGGACACCAAGACCCCATCAAAATATGTTCATATAAATCATAACAAGAGTGACATCATTAGGAACATAAATGAAGGAGTTCACACTAGAAGGATAATGTTAAGTGAATCTGAGTAAGTAATTTTTTATTTGTTATCCAAAATTCAGCCTAGAAAATGTTTAGAAGCTAGACATGATGAGCATTGGGTTAAGGCAATGGATGAAGAATTAAATCAAATATAAAATAATGATATTTGGGAATTAGTGCCTAGACCAAAAGATCAAAATATGATAGGAATAAAATGGGTATACATAAATAGGTTGAATGAAGGTGGTGAAGTTACCAGGAATAAAGCAAGGTTAGTATGTAAAGGATATGCTTAGATTGAGGGTATAGATTTTGAAGAAACTTTTTCACCGCTGGCAAGGATAGAGGCTATTAGAATATTTCTTGGACATGAAGTGTTTAAAAGTTTTAAAGTGTTTTAAATGGATGTCAAGTCTACCTTCCTAAGTGGGAATTTAGAAGAGGAGTCTACATTGAGTAGCTTGAGGGACTTATTCTCTCAAATGATAGGAGCCATGTATGTAAATTGAAGAAAGTATTACATGGATTTAAATAAGCTCCTAGAGCTTGGTATGAAAGACTTGATAAGTACCTACAAGATCAAGGTTTCAAGGGAGGTTTTTATGATAGTAATCTCTACATCAAAACAAAAGGTGAGCATCAATTGATTGTTGTGGTATATGTTGATGACATAATTTTTGGAGGAAATATTAAAAAGATGACAAAATAATTTTTTGATAATATGCAAAAATAATTTGAGATGTCTATTCTTGGAGAATTATCATTTTTTCTTAGGGTTGAAAATATTTTAGTTAGATAAAGGAATTTTCATATCTCAAAGTAAATATGCAAAGGAAATGTTAAAAAAAAATTGGTTTTGAAGATTGTGCACCAGTTGGCACACTAATGGGTACAGGGAACAAGGTTAGTAAGGATGAATATTCACCTATTATAGATCAATCTTTATGTAGATCTATGATTGGTAGTATTTTATATTGACAACATCAAGGTTAGACATCATGCATGTAGTAGGCATGGTTGTGAGATATTAGGTATCCCCGAAGGAGAGTCATGTTCAGTTGGTGAATAGAATATTTAGATTTTCAAGGGGACATTGGATTATAGATTATGGTATCTCACAAGAAAATATTTCACTTTGGTTGCTTATAAAGATTCATATTGGGTAGGTTTCTTGGATGATAGAAAGAGTACAAGTGGAAGAGCTTTCTTCATCGATGATAGCTTAGTATCATGGCTAAGCAAAAGTAGAATTTAGTATCACTTTCTACAACTAAATTAGAATATATTGTAGTGGTATTGTGTTGTACTCAAGTGTTTTAGATGAACCAAAATTTGGAAGATATCAAGGTAAAATATGATGAACCTATTTCTATTTTTTGTGACAGCACAAGTGCTATTAATATTTGTAAGAATATAGTGATGCATTTAAGAACAAAACATGTTTCCATCAGATATCACTTCTTGAAAGAGTAGGTTGTAGATTAGTAGGTTAAGATGGAATATATCAATACTATAGAATATATTGTATCTATTTTAACAAAGACACTACCAAAAGACACATTTGAGTATCAATTTATTTTACTTCCTACCATTGAGGATCGACATTGATTGAGGGGAAGCTAAGTGTTAGCTCCATGATAGGCCTTTTAACATTGATGTCAAAGTGGGAGAAGAATAGAAATAGGTATAGGAATAGGTACATGGAATAGGTGTAAAAATAGGTCTAGAAACATGTACAGGGAATATGTACATGATGCTATAGTAAGAGGGAGTTACTATATGTTTTTTAGATAGTAGTATGTGCAGGTTGGCATGTATAATATAGGTTTCAAGATGTGGTAGTTTCAATTTGAAGTTTCAATCAATGACAAAAGAAGAGATTGTTGGAAATATTGTCACTGATGTCAAAGGTCTAGCATTGGTGATAAAGGCCCCATAGCATTTATTCTCTAAAGATGTTTATAATGTTCATATTTTGGATAAAACGTGTTGATATTTATTTAACATTAATGAATATATTTTTGGTTACATAAAAGTCAAAAGAGGGCCCATGGAGAAGTCAAAGAGTCATAGGGTAAAGACAAAAGAGAAATGGGATGCATTTTCCCATAAAGAGTCATCTTGAGGAATTCCTAGAGTCACCAAGTGAAGACAAAAGAGGAAGGGCAAAATTTATCATGAAGGGACACTTTGAGGAATATGAAAAGTCACCAAAGTAAGAAAAAAATGGAAAGGATGAATTTACTTATGTAGGGTCACCTTGTGACTTCTCAAATGCAAGGAGTTGAAGGGTCATGCAATTTTGGTGCCATTTTCCATGAGGAGTGAAGGGTGACAAAGGATGAATGCCAAAGGTCATTTTGGAAAGCTATAAATAAAGGCTTGATAAGACATTTGTAATATGAAAGAGAGTGCATGGTTTGTAATTATTTTATATAATAAAAGAGGAAAGAATAGAAAGATATATTGTAGAGTTCTATAATTTGTTAAGAAAGCAACATTGAGAGATAGTTGTATTTTAAACACAAGAGGGCTTGGTGATCTTGTGGGTTGGTGCTCATAAATATTTGTAAGGGGTTGGTGCTCATGTGGGTTGGTGCTCACAAATAGTTGCTATGTTGGTGCTCAGTAAAGGGGTTGGTGCTCCTGCAAGTTGGTGCTTGTAAACTTTTCAATTTGAGTTTTTGCTCATTCATATACTTGAAATCATTCTCCATGGTTTTTCCCACATTGGGTTTCCACGTAAAAATATGCTCTCTCTCTCTCTCTCTCTCTCTCTCTCTCTCTCTCTCTCTCTCTCTCTCTCTCTCTCTCTCTCTCTCTCTCTCTCTCTCTCTCTCTCTCTCTCTCTCTCTCGTGTGGTGCATGTTATTTTTTTAGTTTTATTGCATATCTTGAATGTATGGTTAAGTGAAGTTTGATTAAGTAAAATATTTATAAGATAAATGATATACTGATTCACCCCCCCTCTCAGTGTATCCTGTGCTTAACAAGGAGAGCAATGCCTTTGATCTTGTTAGGTTGAATGGAGAGATCCTTACCATACCTATCAATGGTAAGTATCTTAAATTATACTACTAGTGTTGTCTAATTATCTTTATATATAGGTAGATAGGTCTATATTTACCTCTAAGTGCTCTTACACATTGCTCTATTTGTTATTTTTCTACTATTTAGGTAGTTTTTTGGTATGTTTTATTTCTTTATTATTGTTTGTGTGTGTCTATTTGATTCAAAGTTATTTCAAGAGTTAGGCATAATCCTTTTATAAGAAATACTTCATTTATCTAGTCATCATAAGCAAGCTTGATCAAATTCTAGGTTCCATGACCAGCAGGTTGGTCAAGCCAATTGAGTCACTAGAAATGTTGACCAATTTAAACCAAATACTAAGAGGTTTTACCTGATGGATGATATTAATATATTTTTGGATGGAATGAGTAGTACAAAGATCACATAAAGCTCACAAAGCTTTTGAAACACTTTAAGTAAGCTTAAAGTGAAATTTGTTAATCCTTGAGAGATAGGCTTGGAAACAAGTCTAGGATTTTAAAGTGAAGAAGACTAGTAGGTTTTCATGGTGATCATAGGATTTATAAACATGAATTAGGTTTGAAAAAGATCCAAAATTTCATTCGAGCCTTGGAGATTCAAGCAACAGTTTAAGCTAGCTTTGAAGACCCAAACCGTCACAACACATCTTATAATAAAATAATTGGTTAACTCAATTGTAAATTTTATAAGCATACTTAGACATCCTCTCAGGCCAAAATATCACATGGACATGATGTATTTCATTCCTATATCATGCTCTACAATTTTTTTATCTTGATGAGTTTGCTATCTCAAGATATAGGTCTTCAAAATTGAACTTTTAGAGCGAGACATGCATGTAGACATCAAATTTAAGCTACAACAAATAATCATTTGATTTAAAATGTTCTAAGGATGAATGTTTATGTGATAAGTATCAAGATCATGAGATCTCAAGTTAAGATCTAATGGTGCATGGTGACTGACAAAGCTAGTGGGTCTAAGGCAGATCAATGGTGCATGATCTATCATACCAAGTAGATCAATGATGAACAATAACCGGATAGAGTCAGTGGGTCCTAGACTTCCAATGGTGTATGTTTGATCATGCATCCAAAGATAAATGGTGAGAATCAAGTCAATAAGTTAATGGATCATCAAATTAAGTGAGGGGATGATAAGTGTCATGATCATAGCAACCAAGTAGATCAACGGTGCACATTTGATTAAGCAGAAGGAGATTAAAGGCTTATATTCAATTAGACCAAGTAGATAGATGGTATGCATGAGGTTAAAAGGTCAATGAGATTATATCAAATTCTATGCCACCACATGGTAAAATCATAGAAGTGGATGAAACTGATAGTGGATCCCAAAGGTGAATATGGGGCTATAAAGTGGCACAATCTCAAGGACACAAATCAAGATCAATGGATAATGTCAAAATTCAAAAGCCAAGGCCTTCATAGAGGTTGAACATGAAACCTAAGGTCTAAATAGAGAAAGCAACTTGAGAGTATGTCATGTAGGTAGACATGTTGAAATATGAGATTTAGCTACCCCAAGTAGGTAAACACATAAATACAAGATTAGATACGATCTAGATAACTAGGAGCAGATCTTGCAAAATTATCTAACACCATTAAAATCCCTATAAAAATTTTCAAAAGCTTATATATGTAATTTTTACGTCTCATCCATATTTAAGAAACCTTTGCCTATGGATCTTCATTTACAATCATGACTATATGAAAACCAATAGGGTGATAAGTTTTTATCCATTATAGATTTATATTCAAGATTTAGAAGTAATGACAGAATGATGAATATGCAAGAAATATCAAAAGGAACATCAAAGAGTGAGCCCAAGTAACTACTTGATATCATGAAGAACATCAAGCATAATTGAGGAAGATATTAAAGGGCATTAATGTATAATAACTTGAGAAGGATTCATGCAGATGTAGGGATTGCTTCCTATAACTGATCTTGATCTGTACATTCTCCATCATGCTAGAAAATGATATAGTGACATTAATGTAGGGGAAGGCTCAAGAAGGAATATGGTGGTGGTTGTTTTGAGTGGAATTTTACTCATTAATGACCCCTTCATCACCAATTTATCTCTCACATACCTTTTTTCTTACTATAAATTCAAGATTTAAGCTCTCGATTTGGATCCCTGCGATTGATATAGTGAAGCTCTACCAAAATCACTTTGTAAAACTATTTTGAAGCAATATAAGACATCTTAGATTCTAGTTGAATGTTAATTGTGCTTTATTTAATTTTTATTTATAGAGTGTATCTTTCCTATTCATCATCTTTATGTCCTTCATTTACCTTGCTTCAAGTCTATTAGTTTCTTTCAAGTTATGTGAAGTGTTGGCTAGTGAGGTTCCCCTTAAAGTGTCATAAGTCCATAGTGTTTTTCTTAATCATATCTCTTTATAACCTTCAAGTTGTAGGTCTATTTTTATACTTCATAAAAAATACTCATTTTTGAAACCTTTTCATATAATATGATAAGTTCTTGTCCTAATTGGATTCATTAGTAGTCATAAAAGTGTCAAAGCTAAGAGTGGATCATTAAACATTTGGTGCATCACCATTTAGACTAGGTTTTGTTCCTTTTAGCTTTATTCCCTTTCCCTTTCCCTTGGTATAAGTATATTTTTAGGAGAATAACTATATTGTCATATCAGAGGAGCTAGCCTCATTAAAAACCCTAGAGGTTTGACCCAAAATTAGGTAACCCATAGCCTAGGGTCATTCTCATGTTGGAATAGATTTGAGTAGAGGACATGAACAATACTTTGCTTAGATAGGGTGAAATTTAGTTCTCCAATAGGTCCTAGCACCTATCACCTCCAAACAAATGCAGGCCATGTTTTCAAAGAGCCCAAAAATGCATAATTTTCAAAGAAATACTTTGCTTATATATTTAACTTCTTATCATATTTATATATTATATCCTACTAACACTTTTTTGTATGATTTATAAACATGTCTCACCCTCTATATCAATCTATTTTTACACAAACCTTAGTTCCTTAATTTGGTCCTTTGGTTTCCTTTTCTCATGAGTTGCATTGAAATATTGTGGATATGACCTAGTCTTCCTCATGAATTCCTTTATGCTTTTTTAACCCTATTGGGTTTCTCTTTTGTGAGTTATAGTGTAAGACCATGGATAGGACCATGCCCTCCTCAAAAATACCATTCATACCTTTATTTCACCCTCTTGGGTTTATTTTTTGTGAGTTGCAATGTAAGACCATGGATAGGACTAGGCTCTCCTCATAAAATCACCAATTCATTTCAAAACACTTTTTGTTCTACCAAGTGTTCCTTTTCTAGAATTATAATAAATGGATACTAGTTTGTGATCCCATAGTCTCAACTTTATTTTTTTTCTCTTTTATAGATACAACTTGCACAAAAACTATGTTAACATGTCTCCCTAAATTTACATTCATTCTTCTGATGAGAAATCATACTTTCCTATCATTGTATCCCTTTTAACCTTTGTCAAATTTTTTGTAATTTGAGTTAATTCAAATTATTTCATGTTTCATTCCCCTTTATTTCCTTTACTTTCATTCTAATTTAGATAAAACAAGGTTGAAGCCAAGATAACACTTTTATTTTTCATGAATTAACAAGACTCTTAGACACTATGCTCTCTAAGTTATCTTTCTTAGCAACCAAATCCCAAGTTTTCAAATGATAATCATTTTTAACACCCATGATTGGTTATTTGAATCTATATGGAAGAGGAATATAAAAATCCATCAATATTTAAAAGCCAAATCGTTTAAAACAAAAGGCAATGATCAAAAGGTAACATACACAGTTAAAATTCAAAATCACACCAAAAGATGTGATTCATAGCACACATCTTATCTAAAATCTAATCTCAAACTACATAGTTGGCCTCATGATAGAGTTGAGGTCCATTGGGGTGCATTATGCTATTATATTAGGAAAGGAGAATTCAAAATAATCTATGGTGTTACCTACTTTCTCACATAAGTACTTAATCATCATAGTAGATCGATAAATCTATAAGTGGTATTAAGGAATGGGGAACACATTGTGTGAAGGTAGGATCATTTTAATTTACATACATATAACATTCATGGGATGATATTCATACTTCATTTGGTCACCCAAGACTTGTGTGGTTAGGAAATATTCTTTAGATTCCTTAATGTCGAAAGTCCTCTTGTTATGACAAACCTAATTTAAGTGTCTTGAATTTGATAATCAGTTTATCTACCTTGATTTTTCCTTCATTTTACCACCACCCATTTCATTTTACCCCTTGATAGGCAAGTTTGATTCTATATCTATTTTTCCACTTCTATATTCCCTCTTCTTCACATCTTAACAACATGCTAACACTACTTTGTTTCAATTTATCTATCTTTAGAACAAAATAGTATGTTTGAGTGACTATGGATTACTTTCCTTATACAATTGCATCATATTTATGGAATTAATTTGAAAATTTTCCATTTTTTTAACCCCCTTTTTTTAGACAACTACGTCTATTTCTATATTTTTGTCATACTCCCTTTTTTTTAGAAAACTGCATACATTTCTATTTTTTAGTACTTTTACCATTTTTGAGCGAGGTTGGCTTGTTACTTCTTACTCACCAATGTTGTTTTACCTTTTATGCATTTTTTCTATTCATGATTGAGTAGGGATTTTTACTGCTCACTCATCAATGTTGTTTTCCCATTGCTTGTCCATCTTTGTTTAAGTAAGGATTGTTACTACTTTCACATTGATGTTTGATTACCATTTTTACTTGTATCCTTAGTTTGAATTGGTTGATTTGCCTTTCTTATTTAAGGTTTACTTGTTTGAGTTCCTTTGTCATTTAGTAGCCTTATATTTTTGGTTACTCAATTTACTCTAAATTTTTTGCTTGGTCATTTAGTCCTAACTTAGCATTTATCACCCCATATTACCAAATTGATAAGTACATCATGCCCACATAGTTTAGCTATCTTGGATTTCTTGTGTTTGTTTATTTTTGAACTTTAGTTTTGCATTCTTTGGTTTGTCCAAAATAGTCTTTGTGCCTTCTGCAATCAAAACTACAAACGTAATGATAACCATTCAATGATAAAGGAAATTCAAGGTACACATACATTATTTTTATTTTAGTTACTTCATTTTAGTCACTTAATTTTAATTATTTTATGCTTTAAAATAATACAATTTATTTAGATTCAGTGTTGTGTGTTGCTATGTTCTTTTCTCAAAGCACCATCCCCTATTGTACCTAAGCGACACATGATGAGCTTCAAGTGGGGCATATGTATACACATAATATTTTCAATATTTATCAATTATTGATGCTTTCTCTTTTGTAAGAACCCATTGAGTCTCAATCTCTTTGAGTGTACACCTTAAAGGGTACACTAAGAATAGGGTGGAAAAACCATTGGTGCTTCACATGATTGTTATCCCCTATACCTTCATTTTCTATCTACATAACCTTCTCCTATACACTTCCCTAATATTTTACACTGATATTACACAATCCTCTAATAAATTTGCCCCTACCTAAGCCTAAAATATTTTTTCACATTTATTAAATAATGTTAACCTAGGTTGACCCTTTATTCTAATTGATATTTGCATGTTATAGGTCTAGGTCATCCTTGACTGACCTAGACTAGGACCTAACTTATTTTTATCAAATAATGATATAGAGTCAAATTGGGCTGACCATGATGGCTAAAATTTTGAAAAGCTTTAGGGTTAGATTCAACTGTATATACACATTCATTTTACTATTTCTTAGAAATATCAAATTAATTATTCATATGCACATCTTTACAATCTGCTCTTCGACCATTTTACTTGAGGATTTATTGCTTAGGGTTTATACTTTTAGAAGAATCTAGTCTTGTGGAAAAGTCTTGGATGCTTAGGATTATCTTAGTGATCCTTATAAACCACAACAACCTCTTGTGAATCACCTTTCACCAAGGGAGAGATCGAGTTTCGATGGGTTAATCTTCAAGGTAAATATCTCTAAATTTACTCCTCTATTTTAGTCGATAAAAGTAGTATAATTAATGGATTTTAAATATATTACTCTCTCCATGCATTAGGATTTCCTATATATTGACTTGAGTATAGATATTCTATGCATGTTTACTTTTTATGTTTATTACCCCACTTTGAACCAACAGATTTGGTGAGCACTAGATTATATATTTTTTAATTTATAATTTACTTAGTGAATATGAAAACATAGGACCTAGATAGGTTTATTGCATAGTGTTACTTGACTAGAAGATTTGGAACCCTCTCTAGTGATGTTATTGTGGTAAAAGATCCCTTGGTTAGGTATATCAGAGCCATCTTGGTCATGACCCCTAATAACTAATGTATAATAAAACAAAAGTGTAAGTAAGATTTATCTTATCTGAGCTAAGAATGATTAATAGAATAGCTACATTTTCCTTTGTAAACAATGAGCACTAAAGAATTGGCTACCTAGAAGAGTTTAACTCCTCTCTTATGAACCCAATTTCTAATTTTCATGTGTAATCAAACTATGTAGCTCAAAATGGTAAAAGGTCATATAAATATATAACATGTGATAGTTTGGCCTATAGAATAAGATGCCCCCAGCATTGGCATGACCCTTGGGTATAGGAAATTCCAACATCTATGTGTTCGTGCATGATTTTTATAATATGCATCACACTCATATACAATGAAATGCATGTCTGTATCAAAATAATATATCATCTACTAAACATGTCATAAATAACATATTTATATATTATAACTAGCCATCATGTCATGCTTATGTCTTATTTTTTATTTTTAAAATATTTTAGTGTTTTTATATTATTGAATTATCCATTTTTTTGTTATTTATTTACTTTTTGAAAATTTTATAACCAATTATACCATCAATTATATAGCCATGGGCAATGTTTATATCATATGGTGTACGGTAAACCTTTTGTGAGAAAAAAATAAAAAGTGTAGGTTTATCAAAATCCAAGAAGGAATCATGAACTATAGTGTAACTATCATCATCACTACTCATAGGATCCTACATATGATGGGAAACATTAGAAAGCCTAGGACCTTGTGAGGATTTTTTTATAGTGTAAAGATTTATCTATTATTGTATTTGTTGTGGAACATGATAAACTATTTGTGCTACTAGTTTGGTGCATGTTATAGTGGACACTGGCCTATGTGAGTCCTAAATAGCTTTCTAATGTGATGGGAATTGAAGAATTAGATGCTTATAGATCTATTTAAAAGTAAAAGTACCATCTTTTATAAAATATTTTTTCACATGTTAAAGGAATTGAGTACTCTAAAACCTTTTCTCTTGTTACTGAGATGGATTTTATACCTTTTATTACTATATCACAAGGATGGTCAGTACATCAGATGGATGTGAAGAGTCAATTTCTACATGGTGATCTTAATGAGGATATTTATATGAAGTAAACATAGGGATTTTTACAAGATTATTCACTTATTTTTAGGCTTCATCATTCACTCTCTGGTCTCAAAAAATCTCCCTGAGTTCGGTATAAGAAGATGTAAAGCTTCTTGATTACTTTTATTTTTATACGTTGTCATTTCAATCCTATAGACTACATAAAAAAATATAAGGATGGAATTTTGATACTTGTCCTCTATGTCTATCACTTGATTTTCATAGGAAGATCCTATTCCATGATTCAAGATGTATAACATAGTTTGATGGAGTAGTTTGACATGATTGACTTTGGACTTCTACACTATTTTCTTGGGCTACAAATCATTCAATATTTTAATGGTATCTTCATTATTCATTATAAGTACTCTTGAGGCTTGTTTCATCACTTTGGAATGTTTTAATTCAATATTTCCCCTACACCTTTATAATTTGGTGTATTGACAAACACTTTAACTTCACCTTGATTTGATACTACTTTGTATAAGCAGTTAGTTGATAGTCTTTTATACTTAGACACATAGTTACCCTGATATTTCCTTTACAATTTTCCTTGTATCTCATTTAACATAGGATACAAATGAGATTCATTAACATGCATCCAAAAACATTATGAGATATATTTGAGGCACTTTGCACTTTGATATTTACTACACAATAGTATTTTATTCATAGATTATGAGCTTCACTAACTTAGATTGGGTCAGTGATGTGGCTGATCAGAAGTTCACCTATGGTTTTTTTAATCATCTTGGTTCAAGTCCTATTTATTATTATTTTAAGAATAAATAAACTGTTACATTATCATCCATAGATTTAGGATTATTGAGGTGATGTTTCAACTACCTAGGAGGTTCTATAGACTAATCAGTTGTTGATAAAGTTTAGATTTCCATAGATGTAACCTAGTAGTCTTTGGTTTTATAACCAGAGTGACATTCATATTTGACATAATATAATGGAGAATAAAATACTTCTTGAATATTTTAAATTAGTAAAAAAACCATAATGGATTCACTTATGTAATGATTTTAGGGATGTCAACAAAGCTTGCCCTAAGGATGATTTTCCCTTACCAAACATTGACATGATAGTCGATTCAACCGCGTGGTATGAGATGTTATACCTCATGGGTAGATTATCAAGATAAAACTGTTGTCATAAAAAATTTCACCTTAGGAAACTATATGAGGTTCCTATAATTTGGTGCAACATGGAATCATATCTCAAGTTGTGGGTAAACTTGTAAGAGAGATGAATCTCTAGATTATGAGGGCTAGGTCCCTAGATTCTTCTTGAAGTGCACATCACATAATATAAAGATTGTTTATAGGAAAAGGGTTAGGATTTTGCATGAAAAGGAAAATAAAATAAAGAGGGATACACCAAGACACATCCCATAGACTATCACCCTCCTACTAAGCAACAAAGCTTTCCAATACCAATTCTAGGCATTGAAGGATACTATCATAGTGTTTCAATGTGAAGGTAGGCATACATAAGATAATCAACAAAATAAATAATATAGGGGATTATTGAAAACCATAGAGACAATTTCATACTTGAAGAGGATCCTAGTACATTCATACACTTCACATGACCTGTTAAAATTAGAACTCTTGCTTAAACATGAAGGATAAAGAGGAGTAAGGATGACACCATCACTTAGCTCCACTATACATTACTCACACACTTAGATAAAATGTTATTAAATAAAAATAAAACTTGTATTAAATTATTAAATATAAAATTTAATGTAATACCAGTAGGGCCTTGCCATACTATCTGTGGTCTCCTTTACAATAGCCAAGATGGCTCACATTTATAGAATTTGGAAGAAAAGAGAGAGAAGAAAAGTTTAAGAGGCACGAGGACAAGTGTCCAAAGGTGGAAATAAGTTAAAATGAATGTGAATGAGGTGTAATAAGAGATTTGAAACTGATTTTCACATCATTCTATCCCAAATTAGCCTCTTCTCCAAGTGTGGTGTAGAAATCTTCTCAATCATTCTCTCTTGTGAAACTGCCTTTATGATGGGCCTTCAAGAAATCTTCAAAGCAGGTTAGGAAAAATTATTGCATGTAAATGAAGTGGAGGAGAGATAAAGTAACTAATTTGGACATGTTTCCATCCCAAACTGAGTACCTTCCTCACATGTGGCGTTGAAAATCTTCACAAGCATTTTTAAGTCTTGGAACTCCTTGATAAGTGGCAAAAGGTAAGAGTTTGATCATGAGATATATTGGATAGTTATATTTTAATCCCAAGGACACTTGGAAATCATATTGAAGCATATAAAATAGTTAAATTACATAAAATCATCAATTCCCCTTTTAGGTGTCACAAGGCCTCCTTGTCTAATTAGGTCTAATTTGGCCAAAATAGCTAAAATTCGGATTTAGCTCAATTGGTGCAATTTTTATTCATGAAAGGCACATTATCATCATATTTTATTGAAAATAATCCATTTTTAATCATAAAACTCTCACCAAGACCCCATTTTTCCTAAAGAGCCTTCACTAGGCCTTATCTTCTTACAACCCTATTCTTGCATAAGTCTCCTTGTGTATGAGAATGTATACAATTAAAACAATAATTGAGACCATTTTTTAGTACCCTTTTCCCTCATTTTTCTCTGTACCTAGTTTCATGGTTCTACACTCAAGGTAAGTATGTTTTTAGATCAATTAGTCCTCCTAATTAGGCCTAATTAGCCTAGAGGACAAAAAATGCTTATTTTGTGCTCCCACACATGTGAAACAATAAATTATCCTATGATTAAATATTTTAATCTCCTCATAATTCCTTATGTTTAATTTTAGATCTTGATCATTTATATAGACCCCTATTCTAGCATTAAATGCTCTTTCTTAGCCTATTCCATACAACCTTATACTTGTAGGTACAGACCAGTGGCATGAAGTGGATCTTATGAGATTTATAAAGTTAATACTAATTATTTTAAATCTTGAAACATATATTTTAGTGCTTTTTTTTCCTTTCTCTCTCATTAGGTTCAAAACAAGCTTCTTGGAGGGTTTGGAGTGCATTAGCCCTTAAGGTATTGCTCATAAAGGATGCACATTGGATATTCTTAAAAATGAAACTAATGAATCCTTAAGGATATTATATAACACCCCTAATAATATTCAGTTACCATGCATAAGCTCATGAAATTTCTGAGCAAAATAATATAGCATCTCGAGTCAATTATCGCATTCTGTGAGGGTTTGAGAGCTTTCAAGCCAAGAAATGGATTTTTGATGGATTTTATTGAAAAAACATGGTTAAAAAACCTCTTAATATGTCCCATTAACTTGCCTTATTCATAAAAATATATCATAAATATCTAGAATTGAAGATGATCACCCTTTTGGGTCTAGGATTTGAACTTGCCAATGGGTTTCCTTGCAACTGAAACATCAAACTGACCCCTTTGATGTTATATATATATATATATATATATATATATATATATATATATATATATATATATATATATATATATATATATATATATATATATATATATATATATATATATATATATATATATATATATAACATGTCTCTAATAACATTAATCAACACATTTCAATTCTTTTAAAAAGTCATAATTGAAAGTGACCATCCTTACCAAGCCATTTGCTTACCATTCCTTCCCATGGTGATTGTAAACTTTGTAGTGTAGGGTACCATGTTTTCTTCCACGTATTATATAAAGATTTTATAGGTATTTTTATGTTTAATACAGATTATAAAACCTTAATTTGGTCATTTATTTCCTTTTGGTAATCAATTTCACCAGTTTTCCCCCAAACTATCTTCTTTGTGCATGGAAAACTGCCCATGCTCTGAGACATAATAGAGAGGGTTTTCCCTATTTTAATTTAAAAATTTATAATTGGATAATATTAAATATGTATCTATGGTAATATATAAAAAAATTTGGCACCTAAATCCTCCATTTAGACTTCCATCCAACACCATTTCCAAGGTAGACTTTGACAAGGCAGCATGATGAAGGTAGGTAGGGTAAAGGTTGTGCTTGTAGGAAATGAAGGTTATATTTTTATTGTACATGAAATATAAGGGTAATTAATGATTAAAATGGTGTATTTAAACCATTATATATTCTATTTTCCCCTCAAACACTTCCATGCCTTTGGAAACATAGATTAGGTCCATGACTACCTAGGAGGGGAAATCACTATTTAGGCCTAACTGTAGGTTATTTATGAGCTTGGTTTATGCTTTAAGGACATAATACAAACATATTTTATTTTATTAATCTCATATGAGTGATAATTAATCACTTTTACAAATATAAGCTCCATCATTTGCATCAGTTATCTCTCATTCTCAGGATTAGGCCATTTGCTCATTGGGGACTAAGACACTTCTTAGGACCCTACCTGTAGGTCATGGTCTAAGTTTGGATTGATTTTTTTACGGACATTATTAATTTTTTCCTTGGTAAAAATAATCCACTTATTAATTATTTTTCTCCCTAGAATATTTCAAACCATATCATTTCATGGTTAGGCCTCCAACTAATATACCTCTGCTTGACTGTGATAGTCACCATTCTGCCCATATTCTGAGGTGTTTTGGCCATTTAAGGATTTTTTTATGATTTTTTAAAGTTAATATTGAGTACCTTGAGGTACCCATTATTTATTTAACCTTATATCCACCTTGAAATCTTGAAATAATGTCCAAATTTCAAACTTTAACCTCACTATCAACATACCCTATTTTGACTATGTTTCCATGGATTTAGGGCTTACAGGTGCAATCTTAACAAGGGTTAGGCCTTGTTAAGTGGAAACAAGACACTTAATTTTAGTTATATGGTTTTAAAAACATTCAATTCACCCTAAAAATCTAGGTTAGATCATCATATTCTAAATTGAGATAAAACTTCACTAAGGCTGGTGATTGTGTTTGCTCTCAGTCCCCTGTATAGACAAAGGGTTTGCATTAGGGGTTAAAAAATCAAATTCACCTTTCTTTTTTCTATAACTAGATCAATAATTCCATTTATACTATCTTGGATGGTTTGAACTTGATTTCATATTTGAGGATCATCAAAATGGAGTGCAAGACCACTTTTACATATATAACCTATAAATATCACTATTCAAATTTAGTGATTTTTGGCAACTTTTAAGCTTGTTCAAACTCCATCTCCACTCCTCCTTTATCCTTAAAAATTTGAATGGGTGTTCTTGGTGGATAGGGATACAAAAAAAAACAAAAAACAAGGGCATTGTAAATTTCTTTTTTCATGACATATGTTATTCTAAATAAGCCCTAAGATCTTTGTTTTGGTCCTTTAGGGACTATGAGCTTGAATTCAATCACTTAGAGTCTTAGCATGGTCATCTTATTAGTTTTAATTATATCTCTTTCCAAATGATAATAATGATCCATAACATAATAGATGGATTAAATAATATTTCCAAATTGTGTTTCACCATTCACACCTTTATACAACCTCCTACAACTCGTGTGTAAGATGATTGTGAGCAAACTAGGTAGTGAACAAGGAGATTAGGCAATTCAGCTTTGGATGAGTATGATAATTTGATATTTCACAAGGGAACCCAATTAATACACATTTTAAAATATTAACCCAAGAATATTTTACATCTTCAAGATCTCCTTTCACATTGTAAAACTCAGGTTCCACACCCATGACTACAAACTTGGAAAACAAGCACAATTTTGAAATCTCCTTCAAGGGAATTAAGAGAGAAGTGTTGGATGATGGAAAAAAATATTATATGGAATATTACCACCTTAAAACACTTCATAAAAATTTCACAGCTCCATGGACTCCTAAAAATAAGAAACAGATTCACAATCATACCCCTCTTGAATGCAATTTCATAAAAAATTGCCTGGAGTCAAACTAATTGTTCATAAAGGATGAGGAAACAAATTTCAAATTATTGATATGAAATTTAAGTTAACTAAGATTAATATCCACCCCTAGAATAAATCTTTCCAATTCCACCTGTACGGCCCATGTCAAGTGATTAAATCTGGCCTTTCTTTGCTTGCCAAGTGAAAATAGAGGAAAATAAGTTATAGATGAAATTTATTGCATTCTCCTTTTAATAAAAATGTTTAAATGAATTTTGGGGAGGTTAAAAGTCACTCCACCATATTTTCAACTGATGGTGGTCTTGAAGTCTATACAAGTGCCCAATAATTCCTATTTTTAAGGAAAAACTACCATTTCTTGATCATAACAGACTTATAACTATCACCTAATTTATTATTACATGATTTGAACTTATCCAAATTTTTATCCTCCTATATTACATATTTTTTAACTCCCACCATCTGTACAAGTCAGTTAATTAGCTAGAAAAGTGGCCAAATGACCCTTTTACCTCATGAAACCTAGCAAATGGCCAATTTGTGACTTGAAGACACCTTGAAACAATTCAAAGACCAGTTTTTGACATTTTCAATAAAATTTTTCACTTTGAATAAGTTTTACTAGGTTTGACCAATGTTGAGTTTGGTTGATCGAGTCAGTATAAGGAGGATGGGTTTCAACAAGGACTAGGGAAAGGGTAATTGAGACATGTAAGATAATAGATGACCCCATAAGACATATGAAAATTTATCTAAAATTTAAAAATAGTTTGGGTTGACCCAAATTTTACTTTGGGTCAAATTAGGTCAGCAATAACCAAATAAAAATTTCACCTAAAGACCAACAAAAAACAACATTCACTACTCTATCGAGGAATTTTTTTTATCAAGTCATGTCATTTGGATTGAATAATGCTAGTGCAACCTACTAACATGAAATTACTATCATCTTCCATGAAATGATACATGATATTGTTGAAGATTATTTGGATTAAATATTAGCAAAGTTAAAAACATGTGAAGGACATCTTGAAGTCCTACAAGGGATCTTTGACAAACTTCATGAATATAAGGTGCACCTCAATCTTAAGAAGTGAATTTTTATCATCAGTTATATAAAATTACTAGGATTCATTGTATCTCATAGGGTCATTTAATTTTACAATACAAAGGGCACAACCATCATAAAAATTCCTAGTAATTATACCTTGAAACAACTTTGTAGTTTGTAGGGTAAGATTTAGTTCATTCATCAATTTATCTCACACCTTGCAGATTAGTGCCATCATTTTACTCACCTTTTGAAGAAAGGTGTCACTTTCTAGTGAAACACATATTTTGAACAAGATTTTTAAGAATTAAAAACTATTTGTCTAACCCACCAATGTTGACCCCACCTATGCCAGGGAATATATTGCTTCTTTACATTTCAATAATTGAAAATGCATTGGTGGCACTTTTGGCTTAGCATGATGATTAGGGAAAATAATGTGTAGCTTATTATTTGAGAACAATTTTTTCCTATGAATATAACTATATGTCAATAGATAAATCTTACTTAGCAATGGTTTTCACATCCTAAAATCTATGACACTATATGCCAAATAATAAAACCATTATGATTGCCAAGATATATCCCCTCAAGTATCTATTATCAAAATCCACTTTGACTAGTCACATGATAAAATGGGTAATGTTTCTAAGTGAGTTTGATGTTTAGTATCAAAAACATAAATATATTAAATGGTAGGTACTTTTAGATAAACTTGTTAAAGCCCCTTTATTCAACACCATGCCACTCACTTTTAAGTTCCTAGATGAATCAATATTGGATTTGGAGGAAGTTCCTACTAACTCCATACAGTGGAATATTTATTTTGATGATTCTTTCACCTCTTGTGGATCTGGGACTAAGATTATTCTTATTACCTCATAAGGATATCTCATTCCCAAGTCCTTTCAAATTTACTTTTATTACACTAACAATATGGTAGGATATGAGGCATTCATTTTAGGACTCCATCTCGTTGTGTAGTAGAACATTAAGTAGTTGAAAATATATGGGATTCCTAATTGATCATCAATAAATTTTTAGACAAATATCAAACCATAGATGAGAAACTAATGCCCTATAAAATCATGGTGGATAACCTCAAAAAAAATTATATCCCTTTATTTTGAGAAGATAGTGAGAGCTAATAATAGATCAATAGATGTAATGAAAACAATTGGATCCATGATAGTGGTGGCTAAAAATGTTAAAGAATACTAATTCTTATCAAGAACCTTCTTTAACAGTCTCATGTGCACTCATATTTAAATATGGTATGTGATATTCCTGGTCCCAACACCCCTTGGTACCAATACCTATACGAATATCTCCAAAACCAAATTATCCTTAATGACCTATCACGAAGCCAACACAAAAAATTCATTCACAATGCCTCCTGTTACATCTTACATGGTAACACACTCTATCATAGAGGCTATGTTGGAATTTTGATTTGTTGTTTAACTTTGGGAGAATATGAGTTATAGCTCTTAAATATGTACATGAAAGAATTTTTGGGGCCCAAACTAGACGTATGGTCCTTGCTAATAAACTCCTATGAATAGGGTACTATTGGACAATAATGAAATCTAACACCTAAAAGTATGTCAAGAAATTTATTGCCTATTAGAAACATGGTGATTTGATTCACACTCTTTCACAAGAACTTTATCCAACTATAAATACTTGGCCATTTTCAATGTGGGGAATCGTCTTATAGGGATGATAAACCATACTTCTTCTGATGGCCACAAACATGTCCTAACTACTATTAAATATTTTACTAATTGGGTAGAGGTAATCCCTCTCACTTACATAACCATAAAGAAGACTTATAAGTTCATTTTGAATCACCTCATCTTCCATTATGTCATTCCTTCCACTATTATACATGATAATGGTCGATCATTAAAAAACAAGGACATAAAATCCATTTGTGCCCATTACCATATTAAGCATAAAAGATCCACACCCTATTTACCTCCAGATAATGGCCAAGCTAAGCCATATAATAAAACCATTATTAATATTCTTAAGAATATTGTCAATGATGTTATTTTTGACTGGCAGTTTCAATCATTCCTAACCTTGTGGGATTAGTGTACTTGTACTTGCACACATACAGGTGCCACACCATATTCCTTAGTGTTTGGCTCTAAGGCTATCATCCCTATAGAGGTCAAGTTACCTTCCCTACTAATTTCATTATAGAATATACTTGATGATGAGTATTATAGAGTCTCCAAGGTGAAAGAACTGGAACTCTTAGATGAGAAATGACTAGTTACATTAAACCATTTGAAAACCTATTAGAATCATCTATGCCATACTTACAACTAATTTATTCTTCACATAGATTTTGAAGTTGGTGACTTAGTGCTAAAGGAAAATCATAAAAACACTAATGAAAAAAATAAAAAGAAGGGAAATTTTGAGGCCAATTGGCTGTATCTGTATATTATTATGATAAATTATGATTCTAGAGCATATTAGTTGGATACACCAAATGAGGAGTTAGAGGAGTCCATGAATATTATGCATCTTAAGTGATTCTATGCTTGATTTGGTATAAACTTATCTATGAGAACCCTTATTTTGGGGTATTTATTTCATGTCCATACATATTTTGTCCCTTCCCTTTGTTTCCTATATCCTTGTCAATTTTTGTCCTTGTTCCCATTTCATATTACTATCATGGTCTTGGTTCCAATATGTAATATGGACATATTCAGTGAGTTTGTCAGAAGGCATTTCAAGTTGATCAACATTTGCACATAGTTTGGAGACAAGTGTATCGAGGTACTTTGGTATGATTTTCCTATTTGGCAGTTCCTTGAAGAAACTTAATTTGGATTCTTATAATCATTTACCCCATTGCATATTATCCTATTCTTATTTTTATTACGTAGTATTTCCATTTGACTCAGGTTTTATTCTTGGTTCATGGCATTACCATTATATTTGATTTATCTATTATTTGATCCCCTAACTAAGATTATTTTTCATTTTTTATATGGTTCCATGTACATTTGTAAATATTTCCCTTGCATTCCTTATTCTAAAAATCATATAAACATTGAAAAGACCCAAAAATCCTAAAAAATAATTTTTTTGGGAAAGGGATTAAACTCTCTAAAAGAGATATAAAGCCACAAATTATTTGAACCTTATTGTATATGATATTTTTTGATTATGTAGCACCTCAGACTTGTAACCTTGGCAAACTCAAATCTTGGCTATTCCTCTTAGTTATACACATTCCTTACATATGCAAGGCCTCACATCTACTCTATCTTATATGCCTTGGCCTATATCTTAGTCTTACCAGTCTTATATTGATGACATAGACATTATATCTTGCCCAAAATTATTAAAATGTATTTATCTTACACCTCTATAAGTTTTGAGCTTATACTTGTTTTTCTATTCCTTGGACATTAACCTTCTAGATAGATAATAGTTTCAATGTTATTGTCATGCTTCAACCCAAGTGTCCATTGCCATAAATTGATCCAATTTTCAAATGAAACGTATTCCAATGGTTGCCCTATATGATTTAATGTGAGTTATCTACTGATAAGATTGATATAAATACAAGATTAACCCTCATTCATTCCTTACCTAGAAAATACCAAATAAACCAAGGCACTTATAAAAAATCATAGTATCAGTCATTCAATTGATCAAAGATTCCGTATTTCCATACTAGTCATAGGTATAACACATTTATAGATCTAAAGTACTAAAGGAGTAGCCCAAAAGCCTGATTTGCCAAGTTACAAGCTAGGTCATTATTGTAATTGCTTTACACACATTGCATGATTCACACAAGCCAACATCAAAGGGAAAAATACATGAGTCCAAGGCCCTCTTTTGGAGTATTGGTTATGTAGGGATCACCCTTTCACAATGGGGTTATTAGGGTCATCTTGATGCCATGCACCCACTAACCCATTTTTTCCCAAGGTCACATTGAAGATGGAAAGCTAATATTTTTCCATTTAACAAGGAGTGATTGTCCATGACCCAAATATAAATGCACTAAAGTGAAGGTTATGCTAAACCCAAAAACATCTAGGTGGTTACATCTTGTTTCACTATATATTTTATACAAGACACTATCATCAGACTCAGATAATAACATCGATGTAACATTCTAGGGTTGACATAACTACCCAGATAGTCAAGGCACTAGATCCAAAATATAACAAATATTCCAAAACTATCTTCCCACCCACTTTTAGCTTGTTCCAGATCCATAACTACATTAGCATCATAACAAGCTAAGCACTTCTCTTCTTTGTCATTTTTATATCTAGCCTAATTTTACTTTTCACATTTAGACTATCTTGACATAATAAATCCAGTGTTATATCTAAGTTTAGTATTTAATTATCCTATTATATATCTAATTATCACCCATGTGCCATTACATTTATATATTATTAACCTATGGTATAAAGTGAAAAAAAAATATATATCATCTTAGGGTTAAACATTTGGTAAACCCAATCTTTGAACATCAAACGCTAGGTCACTTAAGGCTTTCTTATTTTTCTATTTTGTTGACCCCTGCTTGTCATGAAATATGTGTAACATGGATGCATCCATTATCCATTTTGGATTTCATTATGGCATAGTTATTCTAGTTTGATAGATTACTTTCTTTGTCAAATCTTATAAGCAAACAAGTACCAATAATGAGAAGGTTTTAAATCAAACACAACAATTAATCTCTTTTAAAAATTTATTTTACAATGTTATAGAGCCAATATATAGACACCAACAAGCATGTTCTTGAATTTTTTCCCTACCTATATCTTATCTGAATGATAACTACCATCCTACACCCATTATTCATCCACAACTTATATTAGATCATGTGGTCCATGCTATTCCTTTTTGAAAAGGTAAGGTTGCCCAACCCATCCTGCCACCTAAACCTAGGATTGTAATAGAATCTAGGGAATATGACATTATTGACCAATTTAATAATACACATGATATGAATTAGATCCTTGAGCTTCTAAATAAATCTAATGTTTATAATGATATCTTATATGAAGCATTACACAAAACACAATTCCTAAGTAATTTTGAGCCTACTTATTTTATGGATATTATGCAAGATCTTAAGAATAATGACAAGCTCATCAACTTTGATTTAGAAAATTTACCATCCAAAGATGTTGTTGACAGAAATTTTCCTTGGTTCATACAAGTAACAATACAAAATAAATGTATCAAAAGAGTTCTCATTGATAATGGATTAGGCCTACACAATTGTAGCTTGAAATTCTTAAAAACCATGGGTATCAACACAAATCTTATCCAAAGCACTATTATGCATATAAAAAGGTTTGAAAATTCAAATAGACCTCCAATTAGAAAAATTACATTGGATACGACCTTAGGACTAAAAAAAATTTAGTTACTTTTCAGGTCATGTCTCAATAATTAAATTCTAATTTATTTTTGGGTAGATCTTAGATACATTTAATGAAATCTATCTCCTATACACTTCATTGATGTGTCAAACTTATACATGAGGGGACATTATTGTCCATGCCCACCAATGATGAGCCTTTTAAATTTTATAAAATGATACATTTTGAAACTGAAGGCATCCCTACAGTAGTATCACCTAAATGATCCATCCTTGTTGAACATATACATATGTATGAAATAGGTGAGACAAGTACAATATATATAGATACAAATAAGGCATTAATATTTAAGGTCCATATAGATATGTATGAAGAGAAGGACCAATTACCAAAATATACAGTCAACACACAAGAACTACCACCATTCAAGCTTTTTTTATTCATTAGTACTGAACAAAATAATGGCCATGTTTTATATTATTATGACATTGATGATGATATAACCTATGATATGATAGATGAGAAATGTGAAATTTAAAATTTGATCCACTCAATCACTTATCACATAAATTATTTGAACCTACAGGTCCTGACACATATACAGTAAACCTAATTACAAAAAAATACAACATTGAATGCAGATAAGGTCAAAACAAAAATAGATGATGAGCATGTAAATTCTCATTATTTCATACATACCTCTTGGTTAAAATAATTGAGTCAACCTTATAAGGGCCAAATCCAAGTACATCATTTAAACAATATGGAGACTTATCAAAATCCTTCACAATCAAATTTAGAAATCATGCCACAATAGGATACTATCAATATAATCTTATCTTTGTTACTTGAACATAAAATTATTTATTTACCTTCTACTCGACACAAATCTAGTAGTAGACTTATACCCACAAAGGGAGTACCATACATTAATTATCATCATATTTTGTCCATATTACCAATCAATTTGTGATATCGAAAAACATTATTCAATAATATAAGAGTGAAGGACGTATACATATTGAATCCATAATATGTAAAATGCCAAATCCTTCCTATCTTTTAAATGAGAAAAATCCCTCAAAGTGACAAAAGCATGAAGATTTAACTATTACTACTTATATTTATGAGGTATATTGTCACAATATCCTATTTGATCCAAAAACATGGTATACCATTTATGGTACCACTTTTATAGAATGATTGTGACATACTATCAATGAGGTAACATACTATCCATTAGATCAAAAATTTCAAGGATACATTCGATTACCCATTACTTGTGGCTCATGCGGCCAAGTTTCAACTATATGGATAACTAGACATAAACCACATTTAAAGCTAAAATTTAGACAAAATTGGCTAGTTGAGTGGAATGTTAAATTGGATTCTAAAAACATGTGTGTATACATGATGGACATGATCATTTGCCTACACCACTAGATGAGGTAAACCATTACACAAAAACATTGAGTATTAGAACTACATTGATATAGACAAAGTATAAAATCCTTTTTAGGTGATCCATTACCTTTTGAGGATGAGGGCCTAATTTATTATAAATACTCCAAAAAATTCAAAAAATGTCCAAAAAAACATTAAAAAAACAAAAACTACTCTTGGCACTTACCTATTCTATTGGCTCCTTGAGATCCATATGTTACTTCCATATTGATGGACCACATACTCAGTTAATCCTACATAGACATATGTGTACATTGGGTGTGATACATGCATACATATCTACATGATAAAATCTTATTTTGGATGTTGGGTTTTCCCTCTACTCATGTCATATGGACATTGGGGGCATCTGCTTCTTCGATATTGATACACACATGTTATATGATTCAATGGTCACTCTACACTATCATATTTTAGCTTATATATGTACTTACCTATGTATATTATCTATGATTACATCTTACAAAGGGTACTTCATATGCTATACACTTGACATACTTTTATAACACATTGGATCCATAGGCAACTATGACATGTTTATGTTGGTTGCTTATGCTTTACTTTATGAACTTCTTTGAATGTCTTGTCTTGCTTGTTCAAGAATTTGAATATGCTCCTTTACTTTAAGCTTCCATGCCTATATATGATTTCTTTGACATTTTCATCATGTCATTATTTTTGGTATTCATATTTGGATATTCCATTCTTAATTTCATGGAGATTTGACGAGGTCATGTCCCTTCGATTGTGTAGCATTTTAACATGCCCCTTATTTGTGGTATCTCTGGACCATTATTTGTTGACTTCCTTTTGAGTATTATTTCATGTGTGTTGATTTGATTATTAAGCTTATATTACTACTATCCAGATGTTTCCATGATCTTTATCATACATCTTAGGCCTATCTATGATCACATTGGTTCTATGCACTTTAATGATGCATTTACGTATACATGTTTATTCTATATGCTACATGGTTAAATTCACAGATTTTACAATTGTCTTAGACTTTTGAGGTGAGGTAACTTCCAATTCCTATTTTCCCTCACCTTAAAGAGGGCATATTAGTGGGGGAATGCTTGGGAAGTATGTTTTCCACACTTGACATAGTTCACAAATTCAATGGGGGCATGCTTTAGAAGCATTTTCTCCACACTAATTTAGTATTTGGTACTTATATTAGTTTGTAAATTTAATGGGGGCATGTCATATGGGCATGGCTTCCACACATTCACAATTTTTACCTTTAGTTGGGGCATGTTTAAGAAATATGTTCTCCACATTTATTCAGTATATAGTACTTAAAGCAGTTCACAAATTAAATGGGGGCATGCTTTGAAAATATGTTCTCCACACTTATTCAATATTCAACATCTTTAGTTTATAATGGGGGCATGTTTTGGAAACATGTCCTCCACATTGGTAGTTATATCAATTTCAAATTTTTACATATATATTAGGGGCATGCTTTAGAAGCATGTCCTCCACACTTACACGGTTATTTGAATTGGCCAAAACACATAGTTATATGATTTAGATTCATAGCTGTGGCAAAATTCTATACACTGGCACCATTTTTATACACATTTTTAGCATGAGACATATCTAAGGTACATATGTTATACAACATATGCTATTGTAAAATCCAAATCAGTTTCAAATTCTAAAACCATTGCACATACTGATACCTCATGAAATTTTATAGACCATATAGATCCAATATATTATAGTAGTTAATTCACATTTTGGTATGGTTGAGGTGATCAAATCACTCAATATTGATTTTTTTAAAGTTGGACTTCATCATCTAGCTTCACTAGGTTATAAGAATCATTAGGTTGCATGGTTGATCTAATCTCAATTTCCAAGTGCAACTCATTTTTGATCCAAAGTTTGGGGCATCTCTCTCTCTCTCTCTCTCTCTCTCTCTCTCTCTCTCTCTCTCTCTCTCTCTCTCTCTCTCTCTCTCTCTCTCTCTCTCTCTCTCTCAGATATATTCACTTTAAATATCTATCTATATTTATCTTAATCTCAATTTTAGATCCTTACAATGATACATATTTTGTAAAACAATTTTCCAATAGGTAAGGTGATTACATTGACACATAGGTGTACTCATAAACCTTTCTATTTCATTTTAATCTATTTCAAATAATTTTAACCCATATTATATGAACTAATTTTTCAATATAAAATTATCCTAGTTTTAGGATAGTTACCAACAAAATAACTCAAATTCAACTCAAGAAAAGACAAGGTATCCATACACACCTAGGTACTTATTCATTTCCTTTAAACTAGAGATTTCATTACTATATTAAAGAGGGGAAAATATAAATGATATTTTGTGATTATGTAACACCTATGTCTTATACACTTGGCAAATGCAAACCTTGGTTGTTCCTCTTAGTTATACACATTATTTGCATCTATAAGCCTTGCATCTACTCTATCTTGTTCCCTTTGGCCTATCTCTTAGTCTAACTATTCTTATATTGATGGCATATATATCTTTCCCAGAATGCTTAAAATGTAATTATCTTACACCTCTACAAGTTTTTAGCCTATACCTAGTTTTCTACTCATTGGGAATTAAATTCTAAGATAGACAATAGCATCAACATTACTATCCTACCCTAACTAAAGTGTCCAGTGCCCTAAAGTCATCCAATTTGTAAATGAAACATATTTTAGTAGTCAACCTAAGTGATTTAACATGAGTTATCTCTCAATAAGATTGATATAAATACAAGATCAACCCTCATTCATTCCTCACCTAAACAATACCAAAGAAAGTAAGGAACTTATCAAAAAACACTCTATCAAGCATTAAATTGATCAAAGCTTCCACATTTCCATACTAGTAATAATCACAACACATCTATATGTTTGAAGTAATAAAGAGCATGATTTTCCAAGTTACAAGTTAGGTCACTATTGTATTTGATTTACACATTGCATTATTCACACACAAGCCAACACATAGGGGATAACTACATGAGTATAAGGCCCTCTTCTATAGTATTGGCTATGTAGGCAACACCCTTTGATAATGGGTTCATTGGGGCCAAATTGACACTATGTGCTCACTAACTCATTTTTTTCCAAGGTAACATTAAAGATGGAAATCTAGGGTTTTACCATTTCACAAGGATTGACCATCCATGCACCAAAGTGATTGCAAAGGCAAACCTAGAAGCATTTAGTGGTTACATCCTATTTCACCATATTCCATACAAGACATTATCATTAGGCTTAGATAGTAGTGTTGACATAACTATCTAGGACTAATGCAACTATCCAGATGGCCATGGGCACTAGATCTAGAATCTAACAATTGTTCTAGAACTATTTTCACACCAACTTTTGGGTTGTTTCAGATCTAGAACTACATTAAAATCAAAATAATCTAATTACTTATATTCATTTTCATTTCTATATCTAGCCTAGTAGTACTTTCTAAATTTAGACTTTATCAACATAATAAATTTAGTGCATGCTTATAGATAGTTTAGAATTTTATTGGCCTTTTATGGATCTGATTATCACCCTTTTTCCATTTCATTTCCATATTGTTAACCCTATGGTATAAAGTTAAAATAACATATATATCATTTTAGGTTTAAAAACTTCTATCATCTTGTTCACTAATGGCCTTTGGTAATATTCTAGGTGGGAATCTCTTATTTGATCATGATCATTTCTAATCAACATTGCCATTTATTTATTATTTTCTAATTTTTGGGAGAACTACATCAACTTGAGGTCCACATAGACTATGTAGGTAGCATTTAGATGCATGGGAGTCTTGGATCTTCGTATCCACTTCCATTTCCATATTATTTCCCTAGATTATTCATACTTTACCCTCTGGTCATTTCATCCACTCTCATTATTTTACAATACCATTCCTATTTTATTCTATAATCAAATACATGCTATGCATTATCAACAATTTTATTCTTTCCCATCCTTGGGAGAATTACATTTGGCCTAAAATTCACCATGGACTATGTAGGAAGTGTTCACTTGCATGGGGAATTTAGAGATAGTTTAGCCACCCCTTCCTTATTCTTATATTCCCCCTTGCATCCTAGGGCTCACATTATCACATCTATTGTCCCCTTTACTTAGGAGCAATGTATCTAAACCTCATCCCTTATTATCATACCTATGATGGTGGCTTATTGCTTATTAATTTTTACAAATGTGTTTGTGAATGATTAGATTTTGTGCTTGATTGTGTGTTTAATTCATTAATTTAGTTATTTCTTTGTTTTTTATACATTATCATTAAACTTGAGTCTTGATCCCTCATTTATAAACCTTAAGTTGTATATATTTATATTATTGACTTTTTTTAGTTTGTTTATTTTTTAGTACATTATGTTTCCTACTTGGGTTTTGATTTTCCATATCATGACATGAAGTGGTAATCCATTGTACCTAAACTATTCCATACATGCTAAAACACAATTTTATCATGATTCATTTATAATTATGGTTCATACTATCATTTTAAAAATAAAAAAAACTAATTTCTCAAGTCTTATCCATAATATGCGTGGAGAACATTTCTACTTAAACTACTTATCAATCACATAATTAAGACATCATTGTATTATTCATTAGCCAAAATTAATCACCAAATCTATAAGACATGGATATTTATATGACAATTAAGACATACATATCCAATGTTATCATGTGCAACTAGTCATGATCATTTAGCCATTTCAATCAATCAATGCTCAAATCTACCTTACTAGGCCAAAACCATTTGTAATTAGTCCCCATCTTTGGGGTAATTTAATCAATCCATAGTTATTCTATTTCTAACCTCATATCTTTCACTTTATCTGGGGCATATCAAAGTGTGTTAATTGTTTTAGGATCAATCATTCCCTAAACCCATAGCTTTTTCCCTATTTGGGGTATGTCAAAGTGTTTCACTTATATTGGAATGCATACTTCCCAATTCTCCCTGCCTTGGGGCTAACTCAATTCTACTCTATTCATCATTGGATATCAACACATTCAAGAATTAGATTGACTAGATTAACCTCATACATGGGTTAAATTCTCTCTTTTTCTTGTCCATTTTATTCATTTTGAGGGATTGTCCATCAATATTAATTTTTGCCAATTCATCGAGGGGGCAATATGGGCATCCCAAATAGCGTTTGGGGCATAATTGTTAACTAGATTTCATTTAATTGGATAAGATTCAAAAAAAAGAGAGAACAACATTCTTAAATATCTATTGTGATCATTTTAGTAACTTTTTCATTTTTTGAAAATACATTGCTTTACTTATGTCTCACAACATCTTCTCAAATAAGAGTAAAATGTAGACACTCAATTATCACCATTCTAGTAATGACATACAAATCATTGAAATACTTAAATTATTTAGTGAAATTGGCATGCATCTTATGAAACGTATTATTTCATCCTTAATTGGGAAAATACATCTTAAGTTACTATCAACTTCACTTAATTCATCCCAAGTCAAATTAAAATTGTGTAAGAGACATTTTGGGATTAATTAAGTTGAATAGTTCATCAATTTTTAAAATCCACTTCACTTTTTGTTAATTTAATTAAACTTTATTAATTAACTTAATTTTATTATAATAATAAATTCCATATCCTTTCGGAATTCTTATATTCTCCTTGATTCATTAAATTAAATTATTCCTCCAATTATGGAAAGTGGCCAAATTATGACATCATGGACAAATATCAAGAATGTTGATGTCATAATGAAAGTTGTCAAGCACTAATAATTAATGAAAACAAATATTAGGATTAATGCAAGCCATGCCTCTTTAATGCAACCTATTTCTAATTTTTAATGGCATCGAGCCTAAAAAATTGACTTATTTATAAGTCACACATCTTGATTTGAATCCAATGGAAATAATGAATATGGTAAATCTATAGATATAAGGGTCACCATATACCTTTCATAATCTTTTTTATTCAAAGAAACTCTACATAAATATTGAATAAACTATACCTCTTTTATTCTAATTGGTTCACAAATAATTTGAGATAGTGATTGGAGAGATGTTGATGGATTTCACACCATAACATTGAAGAAGACTGAGCTCTAAATCTAGGCATAATCATGTATGTATGTTGGCTAGTTAGTGACTTCCATGAGGAAGGTAATAGCCTTTGATTGATTTATATTTTTTTGTCTTGGATAGATCTTACCCACTCTAAAAACCATGATTAAGAATATATTTTCCATTATTTTATAATTTTTTTTCATACTAATGAGAAACCAACCTCTTATGGATTTATGTGTTCACACCAAACATATTGAGATCCACTTAAATTTCATTTGTAAACTCATCTAGGATGGTTTCCTTAGCTTAGATTATGTGTCTATAGAGGAGCAGATTGTTGACATATTCACTAACCCTTTAGCATCACCTCATTATCTTCAGTTGTGATCGATGCTCAAGGTGGAAAAATTTTTACTTGGGGGGATTTATCATGAGTCATTCATTCATAGTTTAGATTTTTATTCATATTTTAAAGGAGTTTTCCCCCTTTTTATGCTATGAGAGATGGTTTTTCTACATAGGTACTTTACCATGACCCATTTTTTTAGCTTTATGAACCTCTCTAAGTTTCACTTGAGGGGGGTGTAGGTGAAAACTATAAATTTTGCACCTTTAATTAAGCTAACTTAGGTAGTTATATTTTCTACTAAGTCAAATTAGTGTGTGTATATGTATAAAATAATGTGCATTTAATGCTTACTCACTTTACATGTGCCACTGCCTTTATTAGAAGTCACATGTACTAGAACTAATAAGAAAAAGAGGGATAACTCTTATTTTAACTATATATACCCTCTCCTCTATGTACATTATAATATACTTTTGTAGTTCTATTATGATGTCAATATGTATTATTGTATATTTGCATAGTGATTCAACTTGGATTGAGTCATAACTACAAAAATAAAATCTTGAGATCTTCTTGTTTCTTTAAAAAATGTTGATGTTGCCTGAAACCATATTAATTTATTCAAAAGAATAGATTGAAAATGATAAAAACATGCATAATATTTATGATGTTTTGAACAAATGGAGTAAAAATCCTTATTCTTAGAGGAACAAACAAAATATGTCTTATTTTTTGAGGTTGTTCAAGATACTTGTTAGTGAGGCTATGGTCTTACTTAAAAAATTATTTGGGATAGCTCAAATAGTTGTTTGGGTGCCTTTGCTTCATAACTTGCTTAAGGAAGGGAAACATGTAAATTAGGGTGAGCTAGTTTATTTTTATCTCATTAAATAATTTAGAGAATGAAAATAAGGCCATAATTTATATATGGCATCATATTTAATTGATTATCTCTATTATACATTATCATTTATCCCAAGTTTATTCATCCCCTATCTTCCTTGGAAAAAAATCAATTCATGTTACTTATGATATTATGCATAAGCATTCCCATTGGATTAAATATCACATAATTTTCAATGAATTCTTCCCCATTTCTCATGAAGCTATCCATCATAATAAATTCCATGGAATATCCATAGCCATCAGAAAAACTATTTCTAAGTATGGAAACTAATTTTATTTTCATGAAAACATGGTGTTAGACATAGTAAGATCCCTCTAGCTCCCTCATATATTTCACATGTATATGTCAGACCACCTAATTATAATGGAAATTTCATAATAGTTGGAAATAAGAGTTGTTTTGATTTTGAAATAAAATAACCAAGGCATTATACCTAAATTGCCCATCTTCAGGAGAAATAATTTCCTAAATTTTATTGTTTGGAAAATTAGAGGGGATGAATTGTCTCCCTATGATTTTAAAAAATATGAATTATTGGCCCTAGAATCCACTAAAAAGAGTTGAAACTTATCTCAATTAAATAATACACCAAGAAAATCTTAAATATATATATTAGCCCCATCTAGATAAGGATATTTTTATAGATGTGTCTAATAAGTAGGAAGCCATAGTTAGGTTGGCTAAGGTTGGCAAAACAAATTATCAAAACTATTTAAGGGAAGTAGAGAAACTGGAGTTAAAAAGAGATAAGTTTATTCCAACAATTAAAGTTGTTGAAACGATTATCAAAACTATTTAAGGGAAGTAGAGAAACTGGAGTTAAAAAGAGATAAGTTTATTCCAACAATTAAAGTTGTTGAAATGATAGAGTGTTATAAGTATGAAGCTAATTCAAAGATAAATGTTATGTCCCCTATTTCTAGTCAAATGTCTGAAGTGTTTATGTCAATTATTAATGCCTTCCCATTAGTAAATGTCATGAATCAAGTTAAAACATTACAAGGTTTGGGAAAAAACTAATTGAAATTGTTGATGAAGATATATCCCTTGATATGGTTAATATTATCCTTGATATTCTAATACAATTATGTCAGGCTTGATTCTTGTTATTAATTCAATTACTTTAGATTATTATTTTACATCCCATTATTTTAATACTAAAACTCATAGTGTTTCTCTTACTTTGTCTATTTTTTTAATGAATCTGATACATTAGGTAATGTTATTGAAAATGTGATTAGAAGTATAATTACTCTTCAAAGTGATGAGGAAGGTCTTCGTAGTGATCATTACCAAAGTTGGAGGTAGAGTTTATTTTAGAATAAGGATAAAGGAGAAATTTAATATGGTTATTACTGAGGAACCTAAAATACAAATAAAATATAATAACAAAAAAAATCACTTACAAGGAGTAAAAGAAAGAGAGGTATTAAATAAATTATAACTACACAAACACATGTTTTGCTAGATTTGTCTAGAATAAAAATTCAACAACCCTCACCATGCTTAAATCCTTTAATGATGTGGTTGTTGACAAAGTGGTAGAGGAATATGAGAAATACAAGAAAAAATTGTTGAAAAAAGTGGTAGAGTTGAGACAATTTAAGGGAAACTTTGAATATTTAAATACTATAGAAAGGGATATATCAAAAGTATAAATCAACACATAGTTTACCCTAGTTGAATTGTTCTCAAGTTTTATAAAACTATAAGATCATTTGTCCCAAGTTAGGTAAATAAAAAAATACTGAAAAGATAAAATAATCAATTGTCAATAGTTAGGCAAATGATCAAAGTAATGGATGTATCTTGAAGTAGGAGCACTTCAGTTGAATTCATGAAATTTAAATAAGAGATTATTATAAAATATGTCACTCATTATTCATAGGCCTTGGAGTAAGTAATAATAAAATCTAAATAAATGATTTAGATACTCAAACCCTATACCACTAAAACCTGGGAGTTTATTTCATTATTTTTAATCCCTAAATTTTAGGGGAAAATGGAATGTGGATAACCCCAAAAATATTAAATGGCAAGGTGGACAAGATGTTAGGTACTATAAAATATGAAGTCATCATTTAGTAGTAGATCCAAGATTATGAGATAGATAATTACATCATTTATCAGGATAAACATTTGGAACATGCATGCATCTTATTTAGAGATGCCACACAATTTTTTTTGGAAATGGATTTGGCCCTTGAGGAAGTAGAAAAAGAACTTGAAAAGTGTTGGTTGATAGACATATTATATTAATGGGTGCACTTATAAATCTAATATTTTAATTATTGGTAATTTCCTATGAATTTAGTTTCTATAAAGCACTGGCTTAAATAATCAAGTGTCATTCAGCACTAGTGAAGTTATGCGAGGCTAAAATACTTTATTTATAGAAGCCCCTATTTTTTAAAAATTGAATATATATATATATATATATGTATATATATATATATATATATATATATATATATATATATACATATATACACACACACACACACACACACACACACACACACACACACATATATATATATATATATATGTATATAAGATATATAAGATATAGAAAGAAAACATTATATATATTTTTAATGATATTATGTTAAGTTAATTTCAATTACTAAAATCTCTAAGAGATTTACATTCCTTATTCATGTTCCTATGAAAATAATATTTGAATAAATTAGATAGAAGGATACCAACTATTGCTATAAATACTATTTATAATTTGAATTTGATACATATCATTCTTGTTAAAATTTATTATTATATCTTATTCATATTTTTGCTTCCATAAAAATAAAAAACTTAGGATATTGATTTTGTAGTGAACATAAGATGATTGAGATTTATTAATAGAAAATGTAAAGGCATTGAAAAGGAAAAATTTAAACTATCTTTTGATTTTTTAATATTTCAAGAACTTTTGAGACTAAATTTCATGCTCCATACATGTACATAGATTGGCAGTCAAAATTTTTATCCTTAAAAATTTATTCAAGGGAATGTTATGTTATATCTAATACACATGCAACCAATATATGAAAATAATTTTAAAAAAATTAGAATATAGCTATGTACAACAAATACTTTCTATTAGGATTATGCGCTTCCACATATTTATTTTTTTTCAGTTGAAATGAAATAGAAAATAAAAAAATAAAGATTATGAAGAAGGCATGTTCCATCACATGATACTCGAATAACATATAGTCATGCATGAATATGATTTAATAAAATACATCGTTCTTAATTTATATTATAAACATATACTATGGGATATATTCACATTTAATTTATCCTTATCATGTTTGTTGTGTTGTTTATGTTTGACTCAAAATTAGACTTGATGAAAGATCATATGATGAGTGAATGTAGACCCCTCAAGTCTTGGACCCTATTCATATACTTTAGTCAATCATATATTTATATATATATATTTTTTAATTTCTCTCTTCCTACATCAAAGCAAATTGTAACATGTCATAGAGTCTTAATGGTTCACAACTTCCAAAAAATACATTTTATTCGATAAGAATTACCATTTCATAGCCTTGGATAATTACTTATTTTTTAACATATCAAAAAAATTGCTCTTCAAAACTTAGGACAATTAAAACTTGAAAAAGAAACTGTCAAAGACTAGATATATATTTACTACAATCCTTATTTTTTCAAATCATTTTATTATGGTTTAAAAATTTAAAAATATTTTCACAATGCCTAAATAGCCACAAAATTAAAGGCCTAAGCTTTAATTAGCTATGCCTTCAACTACTTATCAAAGATAAAGACTACATAATATATTTATGGTGACTATTGGTGGTCTCTTTTTTATTCCAGAGGAATTTCAATGGTGAAGCTTGAGTTCAAATTGGCCTAGCATTATGGTGGATTCCTTATACATGTAGGGTTGATTTTAATACTAACTATTTTTCTACTATTTTTTTAATGTATTCACATAATGACATGTATCTTTAAGCATTACCAAATCATTTGTGATCTCTATGACCATCACACATGGATTTGTATACGCATGTTGGTCAGCTTGAACTTACAATAAGAAATTACTCATGACTTAACAAAAATAAAATTTCAAATGGAAATAAACCAAGTTATGTTATTAATTTATTGAATTTACAACTAGTAGATTAAAAATTTATAGCCAATAGCTTAGAATTACAATAGCTACTTAATAAATTCTTTTAAAAGGACATTTATTGAAAGCATAAAGCTATAAGCTAGAATTTTTTAATAGCACTTCCCCTACAATATCATCACCCTTCAAATTACAATTACACTATCATTTTAAAACCTGCTTGTATTAAATTAGATAAAATTTTGAACTAAAAAATGAAATATTTCATCTCTTATAGGTCGAGAGAGATCTAGAGAACACACAATATATTTATGGCTCATATGATTATTATTGGAGAAGTTCAATTACCAATGGTCACATACATATCACCTGCTTCTTACTATTCCTCAAGTTTAATAATGAAAAGAAAAAAGGCCATTACACAAACAATGCTATTGGATTTAAAACCTTAAACCTATTAGATTCCCCTTTTTTATGCAAAGCATAATCACATTAAAAAAATTAGTAAGAGCAAAATAATAATGATTGGTTTTGTCAGGGCCAAGTGTTCCATCACACATAAAAATACATTAATATCTTGAGTTCTAATCTTTAAATTTTCCAGAGACAATCTTTGCAACCAAATTAACAAAGAAAGCAAGGAAAAAAATCTTGGATCTACTACTACTTTATTGTCAAAATAAAAAAACCTAATCTAGAATATATATATATATATATATATAAAGTACCTCGACATCTATTTTCCAAACAATATGTGATGCATAACAAAAAAATCCTAATCCATTGTCAAAATAAGAGTGAATCTAAAGAAATATTTTTAAAAAACATGTTAAAAAATATTAGTTATGTTCACAGTTCCTACTTGCCAACCAAAGTGTGATGCAATAGACACAAATATTTCTTCTATAAAATATGATGTAAAAAAACATAGATTTCATCTACAGATTATGATGAGGTGTGGAGATATATGGATTTATTTAAGCTTTTGAATCATGGTGTATGAAATAGTGCAACCATAACACATCATTAATATGCACACCTCCTACTTCCCAGCTAAAGGGTGATGCAAAAGACAAACATATTTACTCTATAAATTATAATATATAAAAAAAAGATATATGTCATCTATAAATTGTGATGAGGTGTGGAGATATAGTAATACCATGGTGGGTTTATTTAATATTTTTAAGCATGATGTGTCCAATGGTTTAATCACTATGCATCATTAATCTACACACTATTCTATATAACTATATTTTATAATCCTCATTATTGCATGCATGACCCTTCATGATACCTATTCTCCCACCCCAATTAGTTGTATTTAATTATTTTTTATTTTGTAAAAAAAATTATTAAATATTATGTTTTATTGTGTCATTAAAATTAGAATTGAATAATATTATTTAAATATATTAGGTAAGTCCCCAAGGAGGTTAGGAGCCTATCTTAGCATAACTAAATTCCCTACTACTATAAATTATAATAATACTAGGGTAAGTGCACAGAGTTGGGAGACAATTTCATGGACATTTTATATAACATAATCACATTATTAAATCATGCAATCATGTTATTTAATTAACATGATTGAATTATTTAAATTATGTCTTGATAATTACTAAGACATAACATGATTACATTCCCTATATAACCAAAATAAATAAAAACATAACCTGAATACAAAATTCCTTATTTTGCATTCAATTTTTTTTATTTTCTATGTATTTGCATTCGACAATCATGTTTTAGGTTAGTAAGGATAAACCTTGCTAGAATTCATCCCAGGAAGCTACTAATTGATGATGCCTCTATGTAGAAGAGGTAAGTGCTAAAAATCTACACTTGTTAACCCTAAATTTTAGTAGTTTTTGTTGTTTAGTTGGTAATTTATTTGTTTTAAATAGCCTATCCTATTAACCCTCATATTTTTATACCTAACCCTCCTATCCCTCCATATAACCCTCTTGTTCCTCCTCCTAACCCTCTTATAGTTCCAAAAAATCCCCCAGGCAGTCAAGAGAGTCTAGTTGACCACATTGTAGAAAATAAAATTGAAATTAAAGAATTAATTGGGGGAATGAGGGATACCACTTCCACCAATACCCACTTCACCTATCTATCCAATTCCATAGAGATATTATTAGGTCAAATTGACTCTATAACAATTTAAATTGACAAATGGGATTCATATCTAGATAGTTGTAGGGATTATTATGCTAAAAAAATGTTAGCACTTAAGGTCAATAATAAAGACATATCAAAATCCTCCATTTATGCATTATTTATTGACCCATCCACCAATGCACCATTTATGTTAATTTCTAAATGTTTTCCAATCCAATGTTGCCAACATAATTTAATCATAGCCAATTTTTGGGATTGATGGTGGATGGTGTTTGATTATATACCCTGTAACAAACATGAAGTCCCATTATATTTTTTGAGTAAAATCTACTAGTGAGTTTGTCCTCAATAAGATTCAAACTATTTTGATTATAGTGAGTTTCAAGTTTGAGGGAAAGGCTCTACATAGGGTTGACTAGGTACACATCATGCACCTAATCAACCTACAAAGATCTATATCCAAAATCCAATTGAGCCTGATATCCCCTCTATAGTTCATTAGGTCATAGAGATTGACAATCTATATGTACTTAGTTTGATTAGTGATACACTCATTTAACATACGAGTATGCTCTCAAAGATTGATGCTAGAGATATACTACCTAGTGTGCATACCCAACCCCACCCTTGTAGTTATTATGGAGTTATATGCACTGGGCCTTATGATGATAATGGTACTAGTGGTTCAGAGGGCTTGGATAATATACTTATGCATGATGAGTTTTTGGCACACACATTTAGTGTGTAGACATTAGCCACTACAAATATGTAGGTATATTTTATATAAATGTCATGTTAAATTTAAGTTATATTTGTAAATTTAATTTAGCTAACAATTAATGTACATAGAAATTAAATAATACATATGTCATTTTTTTATGTCCTAGGAGGTGATGGTGCCTTTATCATCATAGTCAACATTTGTAACATTTTATTTGACATAACCATTGTTTACATTTTTGGATTCAACTGCTGGCCCATCCATTATTGCATTTATATTTGTTAGGATGACACCTTTTACTTATTTAGAGGTATAATTTTGAGTTAATCTTATGATCTATGTCCATTTAGTATATGTGCATTTGCCTTTTAAGTTTCAGTTAAATTTTTCTATCAAGGATCTCAAAATTCAAGTAAAATACTATTAAATACACTCTTGGTTTAATAAAGGACAAAAACTTGCCATATATATCTTTGATACTTTATAGAAAAGTAAGTGAGACCTTGTTTACATGAATAATTGATGGCTCAAGCAGACACTCTTCCATTGTTGCAAGTTGAGACAGACATAGGCATTACTACTATAATGTCATTTGCACAGGCACTGACAAAGGTATATATTAACTTGTATTTTTGAATTGTAAAAATAGACTTGTTTAAATAATTTTACTACATACTTGGGGAAAATATAACTTATATGAATGTATTATGTATGCAGGGTTGTCCTATATCATCTGATAGTCCAAGTTAGATGATTAATAGGGTAAATTCTCATGTTTATTCCCTATTTCAAATGCCTATTCAAACATTTGAGCCTACTACTAACTTGTTTGAGCATAAAAAATAGATTGAGTAGGACTACGAGCTTGTAATAAGCGCATGTTTAAATGATTTTTTATTGTAGTTTATAATTAATTTATTAACAATTTGTTGAATGTATTTTATGTTAATTTTGTAATAATACTTGTATTTAAATAGGTTCAACTGCAAGTGTATGAGCATAGGACCCATAGTTGGACCTTGGAGCAATCTAAGGCATTAAGGGGATGTCCATCTACCAGTAGGTCATCCCAGGGAGAGTCTTCTTTGAGGAAGGCAAAGAGAGGGAGGCTATTTGATGATTAGGATGTCTTACTTGAGATTTGCTTTTTTATATGTGTATATGACATTCACCCAACATTAAATAGTATGTTGGTAGATATAGTTTTTTGTATGTGTATCATGGAAATCTATGTATTTTTGACATTGTACACATATGCCTATATGATTTTTTTAGAGTTTTCATCTGAATTATGTTAGTCTATCTAATTTATATTATTTTTTAAATTAGAATATAATTATATAGTGTTTTTTTAATCTTATAAACTATTATCTATCAAATCTCATATTTAATCTTGTATAAATTATTATTTTCAATGCTATAAATCTCAGATCTCCCATATTTTTTTAAATTAAAGTTTTTATTTGATTGTGTAGTGGAAATGACTAATGACACTCTTATGTATTTTGCATTTTTCATCACCCATTTAAAAAATTTTAATTGATCATTAACACAATTTGATTTCACTTAAATCCCATACCCAATCATGTTCAAACTTGTATAATGCAAAGACATAAAATCATTCATAAATCCCTTCAAAGTTCTCACTCAGATACCTATAACTGCAAGTTACCTGATCTTTCACCTTCACCTAAATCTAATATCTTTTTTAATAGACTTTGTTGAAACTAGGCCTACTACTTATATGCCTTATATGATTATCATTCCTTTATATTTTACCTCACCTCTCAAGTAATCTCTATCAATACCTCTTCTGGACACAACTCCTTTTAGTGAACATGTACATGGTCTAATTCTTCATCTTTTTAACTTTATCTTTGCTAAACTTTTAAGATGAACTTCTGCTTGAACTTGAATATAATTTATTTAGTCTAATAAAAAGGAAACGTTACTGAATTGAAACTAAATATTCCCTTTATCATCTCATAGTTCCACCTAATGCACAATTTGATCTTTTATGTTTAATAAGGATATTAAATTCCAATTCATATGATCTAAGATAATGAATAATTCAAACCTCACTTATCCATTCTTATTCTCAACTTTATTCAAAATCCACTCTCAAACAATCCTCTTTTAAACTAGTTAATTACTCATTAGGTCTGGTCTTAACTAGTCACCAATCTCTCAGACCTACTTTCCCTATTTTGAACAATATTCTTTAAAACACTTTGGATAGGCCTTATAAAAACTCAAAGATTTTTTTAAGTGTCAAAACTTATAATAAATCAACCAATTATAGGTCTCAAAGATATTGAGCTCTCATTCTCAAATTCTATCTTTTTAATTTTCTAGGTCTTTAGACCTAGTTGTTGCTCCAATATGTCAATTTATCAAAACAGATTTTATAGCTCTTAAAAATTATATTTATAGTAGTATTTTAATAATTTTAACATGTTATAACCCTTAACCAAATTTATATAACTCAAATTAACCAAAAAATCATCTTACCTTACACACAACTTTTTTAAAAATGGTCTTCTACAAGTGTATATAAAAAAAGTCATTTCTACCTATAATTTTAAACCTATTGTCAACCCAATGATACTTGAACTAAGTTATAATATCCATTCCCTAAATGATCACAAAATTTCATTCCTTATTATTCAATTATTTGATTTTTAGAGGCATTTTACTCATAAAACCCTTACTTCAAATTTACTTAGAATTTATGTAGGATGATAGCTTAGATAGGACTATTTTCAACATAGCTTCTACATGTATTTGGCTTCTAAGACTAGTTTTTGACCCTTTAACAACTCACTCATTCAACACCTTCAACACCTCTCTCCTAACATTTTATTACTTTCTAGGCCTATCCCTTAAGGGTGTTAGGCCTCTTAAAACTGATATTTGAAAATATCACAAACCTATTATAGCCTCCAAGTCACCTTGAAAAATTAAAAAATGCTTTCATGCAAAATTGGGTGAGAAAAGGGAGAGAGGAGCACATAAACACTGATAATAAATATTGTAAAAGTTTAAGTTGTGGTTACAAAACTATTGTTTCGATGCTTCCTGACCAGAAAATGACATTGCTAATATGTTTTGGGGGAGTGGATGATGTTTATGACCAGGTTATTATCCTCCCATCAAACCTGATCGATAAACCCACCACCCATTCTAGCCTCAAGAATTCCCTTCCCAATACAATAAAAATACATTTTTTTAGCCTAAGTTCAAATATGCATAAAATGAAACCTATAAGTCATTTACATGAACCACCATATCCCTCCCCTACTTATTTAATCCTTATAATCACACCCTAGATCACTTAGGTGGAACCTTCAAGAGAAATCCATTGGAAAAGTTGCAGTGATGGGTCCAAATGCAACGTTTTGGCATTAAATAGGCAACTTCTTGAGTTTCAACTACCATTTTTGCCTCCAAGACCTCCATGTGAGAATATTTTGATTATATATAGGAAAATTTCACATTATCACACTTACACAACATTCAAATCCACCCAAAAGTGCATTTTCACTACCATTCAGGAGCATGGAAATACTGACAACAAATGTTGTCAAAGTTTAAGTTGTGGTTGCAAAACTATGCTTTTGATGCTTCCTGACCAAAACCTAACACTGCCAACATGTCCAAGGGGGAGTATAATGTCTATTAATAGGTTATTATCCTCCCATAAATCCCAATAAACAAACCCACCATCCATTTTGGCCTCAAGAATGCCCTTCCCAATATAATAAAAATGTAACTTTTTAGCCTAAATTCAAACATGCGTAAAATAAAATATGTCAATAATTTTCATGAATCATCATATCCTTACCCTGCCTATTTAATCCCTCTAATTTCACCTTAAATCACTCAATTTTAACCTTTAAGATCAATCTGTTGGACAAGTTGTAGTAACGGGTCCAAAAATACAACTTTGTGGTATTAAACAAGCAACTTCTTGAGCCATAACTTCCATTTATACCTCTGAGACTTCTACCTAAGAATATATCACTTCAATCACATCTAGATAGACAAATTACACATTATCACACCACCATGATGTTCAAATCTGCCTAAAAATGCATTTTCACTATTGTTTAGGAGTGTGGAGAGACTGACAATAAATGTTGTCAAAGTTTAAGTTATGGTTGCAAAACTATGGTTTTGATGCTTCTTGACCAAAAAATGACATTGAAAACCCATTCAAGGGAAGTGGATAACATATAGGACTAGGTTATTGGCTTCCCATTAGGCTTGATCAACAAACCCACCACCCATTTCAACCTTAACAATGCCCTTCCTAATACAAGAAAAATGCAATTTTTTAACCCAAATTCAAACATACATAAAACAAAACCTGTATGTCATTTCCATGAAATTTTAGATCCCTTCCCTACATATTTAATCCCTCTCATCATACCCAAAATCACTTAGGGGTAAATTTCAAGAGAAATCCATTGGATAAGTTGTAGTGATGGGTTTAAAAATGTAACTTTTTGGCATTGAACAAGTAAGTTCTTGAGCTCCAACTACCATTTATACCTATGAGACTTCCACCTAATAATATATCACTTAAATAAAACATATTTAGGTAAATGTTGTCAAAGTTTAAGTTATGGTTACATAACTATGGTTCTGATGCTTCCTAACCAAAAATTGAAACTGTCAACATGTTCAAGGTATTGAATAGCATCTATGAATAGGTTCTTGGTCTCTCATCAGTCCCAAATGATAAACCCACTAACCATTTTGGCCTAAAAAAAACCCTTCCAAATACAGGAAAAATACCATTTTTAGCATAAGTTTAAACATGCATAAAAAAACTTGTAAGTCATTTTTTTGAAACCTCAGATCTCTCCCCTACCTATTTAATCCCTCTAATTTCATCCTAGAGCACTTATGTGGAACCTTCAATAGCAATCTATCGGACAAGTTGCAATGATGGGTCTAAAAATGTAACCTTTTGGCATTAAACAAACAACTTTTTGAGCTCCAACTGCCATTTTTGCCTCTAAGACCTCCACCTAAGAATCTATTTATTCAATCACATCCATATAATAAAATTACACATTATCTACCTTAACATTCAAATCCACTCATAAGTACATTTTCACTACCATTCAAGAGCACAAAAATACTGATAACAAATATTATCAAAGTTAAGTTATGGTTGCAGAATTGTGGTTTCAATGCTTCTTGACAAAAAACTAACATTTCTAACAAATCTATGGGGATAACATATAGGACTAGTTTATTGGCCTCCCATCAGTCTTGATCAACAAACCCACCACCTATTCCATCCTCAAGAATGCCCTTCCCAATACAATAAAAATGTAAATTTTTAGCCTAAGTTCAAACATGCATAAAATAAAACTTATAAGTCATTTATATAAAACATAAGATCTATACCCTACCTATTTAATCCCTCTAATGATATTATATATTACTCATGTGGAACCTTCAAGATAAATATATTGGATAAGTTACAGTGACAAGTCTAAAAATGCAACTTTTTGGCATTGAACAAGCAACTTCTTGAGCTCCAACTGCCATATATGCCTTTAGTACCTCCACCTAAGAACTTATCATTTTTATCACATAAAAATAGGCAAATTACATGTTATCACACTTCCACAACATTCAAATCCACCTAGAATTGCATTTTCACTGCCCTTTAAGAGCACAAAAACACTAATAACAAATATTGTTAAAGTTTAAGTTATGGTTGCATAACTATGGTTCTAATGCTTCTTGACCAAAAATTAACACTACCAACATGTGTGTGAGGGTATATAACATCTAATACCAAGTTATTTTATTCTCATTAGTCTTGACTGATAAACCCACCACCCATTCCAGCCTCAAGAACACCCTTCCCAATATAAAAAAAATTAATTTTTTTAATTCTGAGTCAAAACATGCATAAATTAAAACCTATAAGTCATTTCCATGAATCATCATATCCCTCTCCTACCTATTTAAGCCCTATAATCACACCCTAGAGTACTTAGGTGAAAGCTTTGATATCAATCTATTGGACAAGTTATAGTGACAGGTCTAAAAATGTAACCTTTTGACATTGAATAGGCAACTTATTGAGATCCAACTAGCATTTCAACCTCTAGTACCTCCACTTGAGAATTTATCACTTCGATCATGTATGGATAGGAAAATCACATGTTATTTGATGTAAGAACATCTAAGAAACAAACATCATTTTAGTGTTGTTGAAAGTCATATGTTAGTTATTGGTCAAAGGTAATCCATTTTGGAGTGTAGATGAATTTGAATGATCCTCTAGGGTCCCTATGTTATCTTAGAGTCATAAGAGTGATTTTTATGTGTGTTTGGAGTTTTCCCTCCAAAACTATAAATTTGAAAATTCAAATATTAGACTAATCCTAGAAGGACCATAAACGTGGTAGGAATGGAATATGATAGAGAATGTTTGTAAAAGGATCTAAGGAGTCATGTCAAGAGTGTTTGAAGTCATTATATGTCTAAATCCTTAAAGTCTTGGAAATCAAGAATCATGATAAAAAAAATAACTATTATTCTCACGTTGTGTTGGCATGTGAGATTCTTGTTTTGTAACCACCTCAAAAACTAATGTATAAGTTGGGTAAAAAGGGAGTTTTAAGCGAGTTATAGGATGGCAAGGAGAATGTGAGGGAGAGAGGAAAAAAAGATCAAAAGTTTTGTACACTTTCCAAGAATGATGACAAAGTCCAAGAAAGGAAAGAATATGTAATGGTTGTTGGTTATTATTAATAAATAAGTGTTATTTTTTCTATTTATTAATCACACACACACACACACACACACACACACACACACACACACACACACACACACACACACACACACACACACACACACACACACACACACACACACACACACACACACACACACGTGTGTGTGTGTGTGTGTGTGTGTGTGTGTGTGTGTGTGTGTGTGTGTGTGTGTGTGTGTGTGTGTGTGTGTGTGTGTGTGTGTGTGTGTGTGTGTGTGTGTGTGTGTGTGTTTGTGTGTGTGATTTTTTCTTAGTCATATGTTGCTTTGGAAAGCCCTAGAGGCTATGGAAATGTTATTCTTATGTGTGGTTATAGGTTGGAGAATGGACTTTAGGTTAAAGTCATCAAAGGAAAGAATGAAATGGAGTTGATAAAGCTTGTGAAGAAAAAAACTTATGTGGTACATTAGTCCCAAAGACACTTTAGATCTTATAGAACCTTTGGTTTTTGAATATAGTGTTTTGAAGATAAGAGAGATTTAGGAAAGATTGATCTCTACCCTTAAATGATGTAGACACATGTGATAGTCATGTATGAAGGGTGAATTGAAATTTATCAAGGTATAGACCATAGATGTGTTGAAATGATGATTTTTAGGTAATATTATGCCCAAAGGAATGGTTTATTAGTTGATTGCATATAATGCTGATGATAAACATACAATACATAGTTTATAGGAATTACGAAACCTTGATTGCACATTTATACCCTATTTTGCTAAGTTATTATACAAGGAAAGAATGTAAACTTTGAGAAGGTTAATGATTATTGAGTTATTAGAGTCTTGATAGAGGTGGATGGAGAATATTTTTTTAGATATACCTTTTTTAAGTATAGGCATAGCTTGGAGATACACACATGCTAGTAAAACACCTTATACAGTCCTATACTAGGACACAATACTATGAGTTTCATTTATTGTAAGATTTGATAGTTTGATAAAGGATCCTAAGGTATTTAAGAAGGTGGACCTTATAAAGATAGACCTTGGGAAGGTCTTGAAATACTTTTAAGTGATCTCAAAACAAAGTTATAATAATTTAATCTCTATCGGCACTTACACAATCATCTAAAGTATGCAGAACTCTGTGTTTTGATCCTTATAAGCCATAATAGGATCTAATGAGGTTTCTTAACTATTTGGAGATAAGGATATAATAAATACAAATATTTTAATTTTGGTTTGCAAATGATGTAGAGTTAAATGGGAAAATAATAAAACTCATCAACTCCTATCTCTAATATTGGAAATGATCTCAATATAATGCTTTGTTTTATTCTTAAACTTCAAGATACACCAATAGTCTTTGACCTTCTCTACGTTTGGTAGCATTCACTTATGTGTTCCTATTCAAATAGAACCTTTTAAATAATTATCTACTATGATTAGACTAGGCATAAGTCTCTCACTCATCATATACACTCATTCCATTCACTCATTCATCTCCTTAATTAGGAATTCACTCACTAACTTGATAATAGCTACAACTCAAGGTTTAAAAGCATACATTCTTGTTTAGGGTCTCATGAATATAATCTATTAGTTTCGAAACTAAAATCCATATAAATTTTGTTCTAACCATTAGAAAATATTGAAACTTTATTATCTTTCATATTTTGACATGTGTAAAAGGATTAAAGAGGTTTTAGTTTTGTACCGTATGGTCTAGTATGGATTTTAGGACTGGGTTAGTGTATAGAGGGCTAAAAGGCCTAATTGGGAAGGTGCTAACAAAGGAAGTAATATATAAATAAGTATTTAGACCTTTAAAATTTATGGGGGAATATATCAAGATAGATGGTATAAAAATATGTATTTATATATTTCATATGACTTACATAATCCTCATACAAAGCGAAATAGTGAAAAAAGGCTACAAGGAAGTAGGGTCATTAGTGAGCTTGAAGAGTGCAAGGGGATGATGGAGAGTGGTTGAGAGATAAAAATGGGATAAGAAAAGTGTAATTTTATCATGTAAAGTCATTCATGAAGGTAGATTTTAATCATGATACCCTAAACAATAATGAATGTTTTTAATCCTTGAGTTGCAACTAGTATCAAGTTAGTGAGTGAGTTATTGATTAAGGAGATGAATGAGTGAATGTAATGAGAGGATATGATGAGTGATAGACTTATTCATATTATAATTATAGTGTAAAATTATTTCAAAATTTCTATTTGAATAAGAACATGCAAGTGAATGTTACCAAACCTAGAGAAGGTTAAAGACTATTGGTGTAGCTTGAATCTTGAGAATAAAACAAAGCATTCCATTGAGATCATTGACAAGATAATAGATATGAGTTGATGAGTTTGAGTATTTTATCATGTACCTCTACATCATTTTGTATCATATCAAGGTAATCTCTTAGTTTCATTCTATTTTGAGTTGTTAAAACTTGTTGATTTGAGATAGGCATAAAATGCTATGAGGAATGCATGAGGTAACATTGTAGGGTATTGTGGGAAAGAGTATGGTGAAAGTATGACCTATTGAGGTCAGTTTAGAAAAAAAATATAATTTTTGAAGAGAGAACCTGAATCCCCTTAATTATAATGAGAAGGACTTGAAGTTAGTCAAGAGAACTAGAGAAGATAGAGTGAAGAGAGAATTGAAGCTCAAGAGAGTAAGAAGGGAAAGACTCCAAGAGAGAGTCAAGGGAGATAATAAAGTCATAGAGAAAATAATAGATAAATATAAAATATCTAAGAGAGATATAAGAAACAATTAGTCATATTGCTAAGAGACTGGTCTAAACAAGGCCTAAAAAGTGAAGAGAGAGAGAAGATAGATGTAGAAGAAGATATAAAGAGATAAGAAGAGAGTTGGGGTAGAGTTTTGAGAAGATAGAGATTATGGTGACTATTATGAAAAGATCAAATAATCAAATTGCTTGGATTTCATATGAGAAAGAGGGTGAAGAGGCCACTAGATCTACTTAGGAGAGAGAGAAGGCATAAGATGAGTGCCTTGAGGAAAGAGAAGAATGGAGAGAGTAAATCCCATAGAGACATGAGGGATGAGGATTTTCCAAGAGATAAACAAGATAAATAAATGGATAAAAGAGTTATTATTGAGGATAATAAGGAGAGAGAAGTGTCAAGGGAAGAACTTGAGGGAGAAGACAATGAAAAGAGGAGAATGTCTATGCAAGAGGCATTCATAGAGACTTGTTGGTCTCTTGTTTTATATTATAATATTGATTTTAAGTTTGTGTATGCATGTGTCAAGAAAATTTGGATGAAAGCTAAGCATATGGCCTTAAGGCTTATGAATAATGGGTCTATTATATCACCCATCAAGATGAGAGAAAATGATAATGGAAGAAAATAGATTAAAGAAGACAAGATGGTGAAGATTGAGGAATCTCAACATGCTAAGGATGAGATAAAAGAGGAATTTCATGATGCTTTGACAAACATTGTATTTGAACCAAGAGAAGAGGCACACAAGGAAGAAAAGATAGATAACCATGAAGATTTGAAGTCAAAACATGAAGACATGAGAGATAATATAAGATTTCATCAATCCTATATGGAGGTAAATGAATGCTTATGTTTTTATTATGATTGCAAATTTGAAAATAAAGAAACTAATGTACAGATTGGACAAGTGAAGAGTAAGGTAAAACCCTTAAGGAGAGTCTAAAAGGATGGTTATGTGGTTCATAAGGGCTCAAGGCAATATGTGATGGGATGAAGAAGGATAAAATAAAGCAATAGGTCATGCAAGGCAAGCAAACAAGTGGAAGGCAAGAGCACACATGGAAAAAAAAAGTAAAGGGCAAATTGCATTAGGATAGTATGATGGGATCTCAAGTAAAGAAGCATGAAGAAGATGAGGTAAGAGGAAAATTACAATCCAAAAATTTACAAGGCAGAAAATGGGTTATGAAAAACATGAATTGGTTACACAAATATAGTATTTAAGGTACATTCCAAGAAATCATGAAGATAGAAGAAGATTTCAAATCAAAGAAACAAATAAAAGACATGGTGGAGGCTAACCAAGACAAATGAAAAAAGATGACGCTGAGTGAGCAAGATGAAAAGTGTGAAAATGCTAAGTTTTCTCAAGGTTTGAATTCTAATTTCATTTTTTATGATGTATATTAAGATGATTCAAACAATGAATATTATTTGTATAGATAAACCATATAATCGATGGACAGGTTTGTGGAAAGTCAAGAGGAAGATGAAACACCTCATAGAGTGATTAACAAATTTGATATAAATCAAAAGGAGATTTATTTGACTCTCATGAATTAGGGATTCCAAGTAAAATTTATGGATCAATATGCCTAAGAAGATGAAGAAGAATATGGTCCAAAGTTTGATGAAGATTGTGGAGAGATAGATGCTCTCATGTTGGAGAAGGAATTGAAGGTTATAGAAAATATGTTCAGTCTATGAAAAGGGCTGAAATTAGGTGAATAATATTAGGATAATCTCATTAATAATCTCAAAGCATAATAAGGTATGGAGAAGCATGGGGAATCACAAGGAGTTGTGAAATCAAAACCACAAGCAAGCAAACTAGATAACAAGTAGTTGAAGCATGAGCAAGTCAACAAGGTAATTTATTCATTTGGTGAAGTTATATCAAATTTATTAGTTTATTTTCATGGTAATAACAATTCAAGAAGATGGAAAACCACATTGTATTGTGATGAAGATGAATTTTACAAGAGGTTGTTCTTGAAAGATGAGTAAGGTCATAGAAAGAGACATTAAGAGATGATAAAGTGTAATGAAAAGGCCAAAAAAGAGAGTATATTTTAGAAAATTAAAAATATTGAAATTCATATAAGGACATTAGAAGAAGGAACAAACAATGCCAAGAAACCAAGACACCTAATGAAGCAATCACCAAACGAGATCTATGAATAATGCAGCCATGGAGCAAGAGTAAGCATGAAGGAAGAGATCAATTTGTTAGAAACAAAGTATTATGAGGGATAAATTGAGTTGGAAAAGGAAGAACATGAAGAAAATAAATATTTGTAGAAACTAGTATATCTCATAGAGGTGGAAGAAGAGTTGACAAGGAGACTAGACAAGGCAAAGAAGTAGAAACATAAGAATCTAATGAGGAGAAAGGAGCAAAAAAGGAGGAGCAACAGTAAGTTGAAAGTGGAATATCCTCAAAAATTAAATTAGAAGGCAAGAAAGAATTTGTTAGTATGAAATTTTATCCCTCATGGTAAGTATTATGTAAGAGCATCTAGGAAACAAACATCATTTTAGTGTTATTAAAATTCATATGCTAGTTATGGGTTAAAGGTGATCCATTTTGGAGTGTAGATGAGTGTGAATGATCCTCTAGGGTCCATATGTTGTCTTAAAGTCATAAAGAGTCATAAGAGTGAGTTTTATGTGTGTTTGGAGTTTTCCATCCAAAAGTATAAATTTGAAAATTCAAATATTAGACTAAGCCTATAAGGACCATAAGCATAGTAGGAAGGGAAAAAGAGAGAGAAGGTTTATAAAAGGGTCTAAGGAATCATGTCAAGAGTGTGTGAAGTCATTTTATGTCTAAATCATTAAATTCTTGGAATTAAAGAATTATGATAAAAATAATAACTACTATTCTCATGTTGGATTAGTATGTGAGAGTCTTGTTTTGTAACCACATCAAAAACCAATGTATAAGTTGGGTGAAAATGGAGTTTTAGGATGAGAAGGATAATGTGATGGAGAAAGGAGAGATATATAAGAAGGAGAGAGAGGAAAAATGACCAGAGGTTTTGAATGCTCTCCAAAAATGATGACAAAATCCAATAAAGGACATAATATGTAATGATTGTTGGTTATTGTTAATAAATAAGTGTTATTTGTTATGTTTACTTTCACATGATGTGTGTGTGTGTGTGTGTGTGTGTGTGTGTGTGTGTGTGTGTGTGTGTGTGTGTGTGTGTGTGTGTGAGTGTGTGTGTGAGTTGAGATTAGTCATTTGTTGCTTTGGAAATCCATAGAGGATGTGGAAATGTTATTCTTGTGTATGGTTCCAGGTTGGAGAATTGACTATAAGTTACAATCATCAAAGGAAATAATGAAATGGAGTTGATTAAGCTTGTGAATAAAGGAGATTATGTGGTAAATTAGTATCAAAGACACTTGATAACTTATAGACCTTATGTTTGTTTAATATAGTGTTTTGAAGAGAAGAGAGACTTATGAAAGATTAATCTTTGCCCTTAAACCATGTAAACACTTGTGACAGTCAGGTATGAAGGGTAAGTTGAAGTTTCTCAAGGTATAGATCATGGATATGTTGAAATGATGATATATAGGTAATATTATGCTCAAATTAATGGTTTATTAGTTTATTAAATGCAATTATGATGGTAAACATACTATACATAGTCCATAGGAATCAAGAAACCCTGTTTGCATAGTTATACCATGTTTTGCTCAATTAGTGTGCAAGGAAAGAATGTAAACTTTGAGAAGGTGAATTATTATTGAGTTGGTGGAGTCTTGATAGAGGTGGATGGAGAATATGTTTTTTTATATATGCCTTTTTGAAGTTTGGGCATAGCTTAGAGATACACACAGGCTAGTAAAACACCTTACATAGTCCTATACTTAGACACAAAACTTTGAGTTTCATTTGTTGTAAGATTTGATAGGTTTGATAAAGAATCCTAAGGTATTTAGAAAGGTGTACCTTATGAATAAACACCTTTGGAATGTCTTTAAATAGTTTTAAGTGATCTCAAAACAAAGGTTAATAGTAATTTGATCTCTATTGACCCTTACAAAGTCATCTAAAAGTATGTATAACTTTCTATTTTGATCCTTATAAGACATAATAAGATCTAATGAGGTTTCTTAACTATTTGGAGAGAAGGATATAGTATTTAAATAAATTTTCAAGTTTTTTTTAGGTCATGAAGTGGATTATATCTCTTTTTGTCCCATTTTAACCCCTCTCGGTCATGCATAGTGTTGCACATCTGACTAGCTAGGGTTTCCAAACTAAAAACCCTATAAATATTGTTCTAACCATTGTAATATATTTAAAATTTGTTATATTGAATATTTTTACATTTTTAAAAGGATTAAAGAGGTTTTAGTTTTGTATTGTATGGTCTAGTATGGATTTGAGGACTAGGCTAGTGTTTAGAGGGCTAAAAGGCCTAATTGGGAAGGTGCTAACAAAGGAAGTACTATCTAAACAAGGAGTTAGACCTTAAAAATCTATGATGGATTGTAAAAATATAGAGGGTATCAAAATATGGAATTATATATTTCATATGACTTTCATAATCCTCAAACAAAATGAAATAGTGAAAAAAAGGCTACAAGGAGGTAGGGTCATTAGTGATCTTGAAGAGTACAAGGGGATGATGGAGAGTGGTTGAGAGATGAAAAGGGGTTAATAAATGTGTAATTTGATAATGTAAATTCATTCATGAAGGTATATTATATTAATGAGACCCTAAACAATAATGTATGCTTTTAACCCTTGAGTTGCAACTAGTATCAAATTAATGAGTGAGTTATTGATTAAGGAGATGAATGAGTGAATGGAATGCATGGATATGATGAGTGAGAGAATTATGTGTGGTATAATGAAAATATAGAATGATTTTAAAGTTAATATCTAAATAGGAACATGAAAGTGAATTCTACCAAACCTAGAGAAGGATAAAGATTATTGGTGTTGCTTGAAGCTTAAGAATAAATAAAAACATCCTATTGAGATCATTGCCAAGATCAGAGCCAGGAGTTGATGAGTTTGAGTCTTCCCCATGTACCTATACATCATTATCACACCACCATGATGTTCAAATCCACTTAGAAGTGAATTTTCACTACTATTCAAGAGCTTCTCTTAGCTTGAAAAATATAGAACTATCTACTGACAATGCCAACCACATGAAGGTGGAAGCTTATCTGGCACCACTAACCTAAAAAAAATTGTTAGTAAGTAATTAAAAATGAAATTCATATGTACTACCTATAAAATAGAAAAAATTTAGTAAAATTGATTACATCTACATTTGAAAAGTCAACCTACCTATGTACTTCAATCCAATGAACCACTAGGATCTACTCTAACCTTGATAGTATCAAGAATAGATTCATGGTCTGACTCCCAAACTTTCCATAGTTTCTTGTTTAATGGATTCCCATGATATTTTTGTAATTTAATATTCATTACAAGAATCAAATTTTAATAGTGTAATACCTTCTTATGGATTCTAAACTCTTCAAACAATAATTGATCTAAATTTTTTATAAGATGTCATCGAAACCAAGTTTCAGTGACTCCCACTAACCTAGTGGGATAGTTAATGTTTTCTCCATCTATAATTTGGGAAGTCAATTTTTTATTTCTATCTACACACTAACACAAGTAGTAATGAGTTCCCTCTTAATTATCCTCATCTACAATAACTATAAAAACATGCCCTGTGTCACAAAAAAACATTTTTAGTGATAACATGAAGATATATAATGAGAATAAATTGTACATAATGAAAAATATTTTATCTAGTTGCACTAGATCAGATACATGGTCAAAGTCATATGATGATTTCATATTTTTAAGTTACAATGTTGTTGGAACCTAATATGTGTTGATTATAGTTAGAGGTTTGGAAATCCAATCATCCACCCACTCTTGTGACTCACACTCATTCCAAATAGAGTCCATGCATGCAAAATAGAAACATGCCAAGTGTCTAATATGAATAGTCCAAGAACTCACATTTGAGATACAAAATGAGTGTAGGTCACTTGAACCTATTAGAGTCATATAATCCTCATACTTTTCCAAGTGTTCTTCCTCTATTAACCAAAAATTTCTATAAATAGTAGAATTTGGTTTAGCACCATGTTACGTGTTCTTATTATACCATTCAACCATTTTTTTTACATTTATCACATGAACACCCTCTTCAAATTTCAACTCCTCCCTTTCAATAGCTCCTTTTACACATGCTCCAACACCATCATGCTCCCTTTTTCCATGGCTAGCCTCGGTGAAACTCCAAATGTTTTTGACACTAGTGGTAATGTGTATCTTTCTCAACCAATAAAACATTTGTATATTTTTGAATTATGATGTGCAATTATCTAACCAAATGTAATGTTGATTCAAATTAATATTCCTCTAAATCAAATATTCATATAACTTTTAAAAATAACCTTACACATACTCTGAATAATGTGATTGATCATCATTGATATAGAAATGGTACTCCCTTAATATTTTATGTTGTTGTTTTGTACTGTTAGGTGCATTTATGAATCCTATATGCACGAATATGGAAGCTTGTGATGAGTTTTAATACTATGATTGAACTTCCATTTGGGGTTTGAATGTGTAATTTTTAGTAAATTCAACTATTAAAATAATAAAACCAAGTGGGAATGTAACCTTGATTATCTTGAAATGTTCATCCAACCATCTATCCCTGTGTGTGTTCCTTACATACTCATAGATAATTTTCTCCCTAAATTTGACCAAAAATTGGGAAACATGTATCTTTTTTATACCAAGCTCACACCTTTTAGATTCTTTTCCATATTTTACTTGATAATTCACTAATTTATATTTTCTTAAACCAACTAATTCCTATCCAATTTCACTTATAGTCTCCTCATGGATACATTTTTTTTTTAATTTTGCAAATCTACCACAAATGCTGCAATTTCTATTTAAACATGATTTGTTATAAAATAATTGTCCATCTAGTCTTTTGTAAAAAATAGTTGGAATAAATTCTCTGGCTAATTTTGGTGGAAATTCAATGCCACACTCTTGAAAAATGTTGTAAGTATGCAAAGTACAATGAATATGTAAAAAATATCATAGTGAATTGAAAATTCAACATGTTGCTTACAACAAGAAGTGGTGCATATGTGATTTATTTTTACATAAAAACATTTGACCATCTCAAAATATATTTTATAAATAGAGATTTGTGGATGTTTTTCCAAACACTTAGAGTAAAATTGTGTTTGAGTTATACCCAATAAATGTTTTGGATGTGGTTCATGGTTACGAGAATCAACTCTTCTTTTCACTACATCTCTTGCATTAGGTGAAACTCTTATATTGTCTTTCTAAAATTGAGTAACTCTTTGAGAGTATCGAGTATAACCTTGTCCTTTCATGGAAGTATACCAGAGAATGCCTAGATCTCATTGGTATTAGGTTCATTAAGTATTTCATGTATTTTAATTACTTTCATTATGTTTTTATGTTTATATTAAGTGTTTGGCTTGTTTTTGAAACCTTTCAATTTTTGCCTATTTGGTCACTTATTGCACAAGTTATAATTATATGTTAGGCAACATTACAATCTTGGGTGCATGATTTTGGGAATACAATATGATATGAATCATGTATATTTTTAACAATTTCATTGTTTTCATCATCCATGTTAGATTTTATTAGTCCTAATGTGTACATTATAGGTATCATCTTAATTAATTTTCTCAATGAAACAAATAATTGACATCTTTGAATATCATAATCCAAATTATGAAAGAAACTATCCCAAATTTTTTGAGCCAATCTTCTTGAATGTAGATCAATTTTTTTTTTTATGCATTGGTTCTAAAATGTTTTCATTGACTTCAATTAATTACTTGTCTTTCCTACGCATAATTCTTGGAGTTGTTAATGGTGGAATTTGTTGAGATGTCATTTCAAAATCATTATTACTTTCATTATTTAGAGGTGGGATGGCATTTTTTTCATTATTTATTTATTATTATATGTTTACATGAAATTTTATTGATTTTTAATTTCATCATTATTTGTTTCCATCAAAATGTATCCATTCATGGGGGGGTGAAGCATCATACATAGACTCATCATCAACAAAATTAAAACTTAGAAATTTGAATGTAAACTTCCAACATTATCTAATTCGTTATTGCCAATTTCATTATGGTCAATTTCATAATTATTCAATTCATTATGGTCAATTTCATCATTATTTAATTAATTAATTTCAATTGGCTCATTATCTATGGCATTTGGTTCATCAATATTAGGGTTTGTACCTTGCCTACCATGAAATTTTTATATTTGTATCTTATGTTTCTCTCTCAAATCTTATAATTTCTCTTGTTTTTTTCTTCAACATATTCCTCTTCCTCAAACGCAATCCATAACCCATCAAGGACAATTTATAGCTTTTCAAAGGTGGGATAAAAAGTACATAGGTCCCTTAGATCCCATAAATAATGTTTGTGAGAATATAACTCTTGATTTGGGTTTAAAATAGATGTTACAAAGTGCTTAGTCTATATTAATAATAATGTAATCATGTAATCCAATAACATAATCTCTTTATTCTTAATACTCTCCACTTGAACATAGACATTTTTTTAATAAAAAGGGTAAAAATATATTAATAAAAGAACAAGAGCATTACAAGAAGAACGGGGGACTGAAATCCCCAAAGGAAAACAACAAGCGTAGAAAAACTAGGGATGAACCCACCTATATGTTGATATGAGCCTTCCTATCTTCCTCAAAAATATGTTCCAGATTAAAGCGAAGCTCTGGGGAGAGAGACTCCCAATCCTCAAAATTACCACCATCTAAATGCTCAGATACCCATTTTGCCAAACAATCCACTGCTCTATTCCATTCATGGGGAATATGAACAAACCTAATTATATCCATGAGCGAGTTAATCCTCAAAATCTACTGCACAATCCCAGCCAATTGCCAATTGACATCCAACACTTTCCTCTTAACAAGTAGGTTGATCATGACTTGAGAATCCAATTCACAAATGATCCTATGCCAACCCAATGCTTGAGCCTTCTCAAGAGCATAGAGAATAGCCTGGCATTCCATCATGTTGTTGGTTTGCATCCCCTCATGGACCACAAAGGAAAAATCACGATACCTTCAGAGTCTCTACCTATCCCACCAGTACCTACAAGGCTAGGGTTGCCCTTAGAAGAACCATCCATATTGATCTTGAGAAACCCATTGGGAGGGTACTACCACTGACCATCCATATGAATCTTTTCTTTGCCCTATCGACCTCCCCTGACACAAGCCAAATTACCTACAAATCACTAGATTCCTAGGTGCACCACCACCTCAACATCTTATTTGGATAAAGGGAGATATAACTCACTCTTGGCCTACATAGTCTCCTAAATCATCCCTATGACTTTCTAACATACTTGTTGCACCATAATCCTCTCATTCCAAAATATCTATCTATTTCTCTCCAACCAGAGCTGCCATAGCAAAAAGATGGGCCCCCTAACCAAACATTCTACAGAAAAGCCATCCTTGAGGGGGGTTCTCCCACACCACTCCAAAAATTGACCAAGGATGAAACATGGAGACAGGGGCATTGCCATACGTCCCACTAATAATGCCAGAGTTGCAAAGCAAAGGAGCAACAAAAAAATATGTGAGTAGAATCCTCCTTAGCTGCTTTGTACATAACACAAATAGATAGGCCTTAGAAGCCTCTTTTCTAGAGATTGTCCCAGGTCAAGCACCTATTCCAAGACAACAACCAAACAAAGAAGTTGCATTTTGGCCATGAGAATTTACTCCAGACTTGTCTCCACCATTGCACTTCTCCCCTGCCCAATCTCTGAGATAATAAAGCCTAATATCCAAAATCAACTATGTAATTTCCTTTAGGATTGGGAGACAAAGAAAGCTCTTCTTCATCCTAGAGGGAGCTACATCAATGTCTAGAAAGGAGGTTTAGTAGCTCATCATGCTCCTCCTGCATTCCAACAATCGACCAAACCTCAGGCGCTTTCCATTTTGCCATCTCCAGCCGTCCACAAGAAATGTATGATTTAAAGTCACTCACCTAAGATGAACCAACATCAAGGAATCTCTAGCAAAGGTTTGACAGATTAGGGAACTGAGAAATAATGGGAGGGTTACCATCCCAAGAATCAGTCCAAAAGAGAGCCTTGGATCCCCACTTATAAATCCAGAATAAGCCTTCCTTAATAAGAGCAGCCCATTTTTTGAGAGTCCTCCATATCACCGAGCCTTTCCCAATGAGTGGATAATGAGGAATATCACTCTGAGTGGCCCCTGAATAGTAATCTGAAAGAGAATTCTGGCCCAGGCCTTGTCTTGTTCATTTCACCAGCACCAATAAAGCTTAGCTACCAAAGCAATTCCATTTAAGTCTGTCTGCCTTAGGCCAAACCCCCCATGTTGTTTGGGGCTACAGACCATCTCCCATCTAACTAAGCTCCATTTTGAGGTCATCAAAGTACCAGCCCACAAAAATTGCCTAGTAACTGAGTCAAATTCCTTAACAATTCCCACTAGGCCAACCTGAAGCATACATCTATAAATGGGCAAAGCCTGCACCACTAATTGAATTAATTAAACATGGCCCGCAAAAGAAAGCCACTTGTGAGTCCAATGATTCACCTTCACCTAAAATTTATCCAAAATATTCTGCCAGGATTCTTTGCGTATACGACAAGCTATAATAGGAATACCCAGATAAATCAAGGGGAGAGTCCCAATCTGGAAATGCATAGTCTAAGCAATTTGCTGCTATATGGGAGCCAGTGTATTAAAGAAGAAGATGGATGACTTATCTTCTTTAACATTTTGCCCCAAGGCTGTTAGATAAACATCCAACACCCTGCGTAAATTGGTGGCTTCACTCATTGTGGCCATGCCCATCAAAATAGTGTCATCAACAAATTGCAAGTGAGACTGCACCAATAGTTCACCCCCCATTGCCAGCCTTGAATATGCCCATCCTCTCTGTTCCTTCTGATCATCCTCCTGAAGACTTCAATAAAAAGAAGAAAGAGATATGGAGACAAGGGATCTCCTTATTGTAGCCCCTAGAGGCACTAAATAACTCTGTATGTTCCCCATTGATAAGCACCAAAAAGGAAACTAAGGAAACGCAGCTCATGACCCATTAGGTCCATTTGTCTGCAAAACCAAAAGCTTTGGGAACCTTCCATAGGAATGATCATTTGACCTTATCAAAATCCTTGGCCATGTCCAACTTAATAAACATTGCCTTATCCTTAGAGCAGGCCATGGAGTGAATGGACTCAAATGCTATGACAATACCATCAAGAATTTGCCCGTCTTCCACAAAACCACTCTGTTCTTTAGAAATCACATCACTGAGCCTGATTTTTAACCTTTTTGCAATGATTTTAGATATGATTTTATAAACAACATTACAAAGAGATATAGGGCAAAACTGACTTAGCCTATCAGCTCCTTCGCATTTCAGTATGAGGGTGAGATAAGTCACATTTGAAGCCTTAAGCATTTGCTTATTCCACTGAGATTCTTAAACAATAGCTAAAAGATCCAATTTGATAATATCCTAGAATTCTTGAAAGAGTTCATCCAGGAAGCTGTCAGGACCAGTCATTTTCCCCTTTTTCATCTGGGAAATAGTCACCTCAAGCTCCCCAAGTGTGATATCCTTCATTAAATTCTCATTCATTTCATGCGTCACCAGGGCTGGAATGCAGTAGAGAACCTATGCTTCTTTTGGTAATTCCTCATTTTCATCTTCCCTAAAAAGAGTAGAGAAATACTGCACCACCTCCTCTGACATTGTAGGAAAGGAATTAAGCTGCTCACCTCTTTCATTGACCAAGACTGAGATAGAGTTGTCGTGCCCCTGGGTTTGGACGATTGAAAGAAAAAAGAAGTATCTATGTCACCTTCTTGGAGCCATTCTATTCAAGCTTTCTATTTCTAAAACACTTCTTCCCATAGCTCACATTCCTCCAAGTTTTTCATAGCCTGAGCTATGTCTTGAAGTAAGATTTTAGTCAATCCTTCCTCCCTAATTGTTCTCGTGATACCATCAAGCTTAGCCTATGCATCAGCCTTAGCATGAAAAATATTCCCAAAGCTTTGATGATTCCACTATTTAAGCTTATACTTCACAAACTATAGTGATTTAGCAAAAATATACATTGCCGTACCATGGGTAGGCCTGCCCCACCTCCACCAGTTGGCCACACATTCAAACAATGACTAATCTCACAGCCACATGAGTTGGAATCTGAAGGAAGGAGAGTGAGGCTGGTACTTTGAAACACTATTTAGCTTAATAGGCCAATGATTCGATCCTCTTTAGTCCAAAATTTTAGACCCTATAGACCACATACCCCTGACCCAGTAGCCAGAAACCAAAAAATGATCTAGTCTCTCAACAATGAAATGTTGGCTAGTCCTCCGATTGTTCCAAGTAAATTATCCATTGTTGGGTCGAATGTCAACTAAATTCAAAACTTCTATGTAATTTTGCATAAGCAAAGTACAGGGGTCAAGCTATGTCATACCACCACATTTTTTAGTCAAATCCAAAATAGCTTTAAAATCTCCAGCCATAATCCAAGGTTAGATGGGAGCCAAGCTGTGGACAAAACTAATGTGGCCCCATAGGGATTGTTTACCCCACTAGCCAGTAGGGGCATAGACATTGGATAGAAGAATTATTTCCTCCATCTCAAAGATGGAAGCCATCATAGTCAAGGAAAACTTAGAGGAAAACCATCCTATGAGGTCGATCTTGCGGGGGTTCCAAAGGCAAGTTAATCCTCCTGAAGATCCGATAGCCCTAATGCATTGACAATCCCCTTGTCTCCACAACTTAGGTGCTAATCTGGACATAGCATCTATTGAAAGCTTAGTCTCCTACCAAAAAAAAGACATTAGGTCTTTGAATTCTAATCAAGTTGTGAACATCATTTTGTCTAGGGCTGCTATTCAAACCCCTTACATTCCAAGATAATATAATTATTTCAAAGGATTTAGAAAGTGAGCATCTAGAGTCTTCACTGACCCTGACTCCACCAAAGTCTCTCCCATTAGTTTCATCTTTTCCAAGTCTTTTTTCCTACCAAGCTTGATCGATTTCTCCCCCCACCCTTCTTAAGGTCTTTTTGCAAAAGTCTCAAATGAGGAGAAGATTTGCTACTCCTTGCTACTCCTAATTCTCTAGATTTCCCTGTTAAAGATAAATTCCCATCTTCTTTAAAGGGAATATTTGAGGAAGTCAAAACATTCAATATCAACATCTGCTGGTCCATATCCATGTGCCCATCCCCAACATCCTATGATTCAATTAAATCAACTAAGATAATGTTCTCCAGGGTTAGGCCCTCAATCTGTTGATCTAAAATCATCAACCCTGGGTTCACCTCCTATTGGTTAAGGTCATCTAGAATTTCAAATCTATTAAGTGAGTCATCTGCATATGTTTCCTTTAAAGATCATTTATAACCCCTGCTTCTATATCACCCTTTAACCAGGATAAAACCATCAGTTTCTAGTGCCTCACTTGGAATCAGACCCTTCCCTTTATCAGTTCTAGGTGGATTATGAGCAAGTTGAGTAGGCTGAGATTTAGAGGTTTTAGATTTGGGACACCATCGTTGCAAGTGACCATAAGCATGGCAAAGATGACAGTGAAAGGGAAGAGTTTCATAATCTAATTGTTGTACCTAGGAAAAGGGTCCCACACTCATTTCAATAGCATCAAGTATTGGCTTATTAAGATCAATTTCAACACAAATGCAAGCATAAGTCATTACCTTTTTCCCAAGGATCAACATTGATGAACCAACTGGCCTTCCTAGGAGGGATGTAAGCAATTGTAGGGTATCTTCATGGTAGCATTCCACTGGAAAGTGAGGTAGCCGCACCCACACTGGAACATAGTTTGGAAATTCCTTTGAAGGTATAAAACTAACATGCCATGACTTGATAATTAGCCCCACCTGATTGTGAAAGTATGGACCTCCAGCAAAGACTCTGCTACAATCAGTCAAGCAAGTAAAAGTGACCATAAAATAACTATTGGCTAACATTGTGATATCCATTTTTCCTTTTAGATCCCATGTCCTCTGAGCCCACACTTCCAAGAACTAGAATGAAGTCCTAAGCCCCAAAAACTTGTAATATAGAGAATATTTGTATAATATTTGATATCCTCAGCAATCATGTCCATAGCTATGACCAATTTGAACCTCTCCTTGCATCTTTATAGGCATCCATTGACCTTGGGAAGTCTCATGCTAGTTGGCTCTTCAGCATCACTTGGACCTAGAAATAGTGGGGGGATAACCATTCCAGCACTCCTCAGGCTCTAGGCTGACTGCTACATTCCCTGGGCTGACTGCTGCACTCCTTGGGCCAACTGCTGCACTCCCAATGCCACCCTATAGATGTGACATGCGCTCTCCCCCTTTATGCCCTCCTTCCCCCATGCACTTTCCTTTTCTCTTTCCACCATTTTCATCATAGTCCAAGATAACATAGATCAGAGTAAAGAGGTCACCATCACCACCGCAATCCGATACTTGAACATAGACATTGAGATGTGAGTTTTGTATATATTAATAATAACACAATCACATTATTAAACAATGAGATCATGTTGTTATTAATACTTAGTTGGGGTTAAACATAAACATTAAGAAGCAAGTTTTATCTATAATAAGAATAACATGATCACATTATGTAATAATATGATCAAATTATACTTAATATAGATTAGGGATTAAAGCATTAGTGCATAAGGTTTAGGGATTAGGGCATTAGGGCATAGGTATTAAAATTTATGTTTTAGGGTTTAGGGATTAGGGCATGTAGGGTTTAGGTTTAAATGTATATATAAGGTCTAATCGATCTATGCCATGTGAACCTAATTCTTACTACAAAGGATGTTAATTGGTACTAATTTGATTGGTAAATAGGAAAAAGTTTATGGTTTACAATTTAGGGTATAATGTTTAGGGTTTATGGTTTAGGGATTAGGTTTTAATGTATATATGGTTTAGGATACACAGGGTTAATTGTAAAGATAATTCTTAGTCTAAATTTTGTTAATTTGGGTTAGAATGATTAGCTTGGTGTTTAAAGAGTTTATATTTATGGTTTAGAGTTTAGGGATTACAAAATTTATGGATTATGGATTAGGGTATAGTTTTTATGGCATATAAGGTACAATCATGAAGGTGATTGGGGAAATTTTGAGCTCATTGAACCTATATCTATGAGTAAATAATGTGATTTTGGGCTCAATTAACCCCCACATCATCTTAGATTGAGCCAATTAAGTCAATTACATTTAATGAGTGATATGATTTTGACTAAGTTCATCCATGTGAACCTAATTCTTACTATATATATAGGATGTTAATTGGGAATAAATTTATTGGTTTAGGGTTTAGGGTCTACAATTTAAAGGGTTTGGGGTTTAGGGATTATGTCTTAGGGTTTAAGGTAAATGGTATAGGGTTTAAGTTAAATGGTACAAGGTTTGGTGTTTAAGATATAGGATATAGGATTCAATTACTAAGATAATTGAACATTATTTGAGCTACTTTTTAATCTATTTGTGATAATTACATTCATTTTTACATTTATGATAAAAGTAGGGTTAGTTAAGCCATATATGTTGCATACATTATACAATCTATTGAGCCATAAATTTGGTTTAGGGGCTCAATTTTGCCCAAATCATGCCCCTAATTGCACATATTGACTAATTGGATCAATTCATGATAGGATCAAACTTTAATTTTTCCCCAAATGACATTTTGCTCTTGAAATGTGTTCAAAATGGCCTCAAATGCCTCCTTGATTAAATGAATAATCTCTTTGGTTAATTATATATGACATGACATTAGGGTTAATTTCACTCTAAATCACATCACATAGAATTTAAAATAGGTTAATGTGACTCATTTTGACCCTCTCCATCATTAAACTAATCAACATTTACATTTATTAGCTAATGAATTCAAGTTTATTGAGCTCAAAACCATATTCTATATATGTATAATTTGCATATAAATAAATAATGTTTCTTTGATTCAATCGAGCTAATGAAATTGAAGCTGATCAATCCATAAATCACATTTTATATTCATGTGATTAGGTTGAAGGGGCTTGAAATAGCCCTAATTTTCTTCATATGCATAGCTAGATTGGTACTTAAAAGGCTAAGTTTTGGCCATAGGTTTAAAAATTAATTTTATGACATCTCATGATAAAATAAGTTATATTGTAAATTGTGTAATGAGTTACACCTTAAAATCACATAATTTAAGTAGTCAAGTCAACATATTAAAATGCCCATAATTTTTTTGAAGTCTAATGTGATACCAAAACACCTTAATTCACTATCCAAGGTTCGGGACCTTTCCCATATCACATGAAATAACACCACTATTAGGGATCTCAAGAACATATAAAATCATATATAAAATTTGAGTTAAAGAACAAATTTGGGTTTTTGGGTGTTATAAATATATAATGTGATCACATTATAAATGTGATCACATTATTAACTAACATTATTGGGTTACTAATTTGGTTAATAACATGATCATGTTATTAAAGCGATCATGCTATTTAAATTTGAATTAAAAAATATTGCCTTTCGGCTCATGAATGGCTTGGATTCCTAAGCCAAAGGCTTGGACTTATCAATCTATAGCTAAGTCTAAGAGTTATGATAAAAAAATAACAAAATTCAACTTTAATCACCAAATACACTAAAAATTTCAATGATAAAATTCAAAAACTTAATATCATCACAATGAACAAGCTCTCCTCTTTCAAAAAATATGACTTTTGTAATTTTTTGACTAATTTAAGGTTTCAAACTATGTTGATTTCTAATTATACCTTTTTTATGCCACTACATGTCATAAATATACATGCCTATACATGTTCATGTAATTTTTTTTTATTTGACCCAAGTGTAAAAAAATATATATGGTCACAAACTAGGCCTAATTCTACACACATTTAAAAACACTAATTTTCATTTTTTTTGAGAAGTTAGGCATGCTGCACAGATGATTATCCATGTTTTCATTAGTTTTCTAGATCTATTTACTTGCAAAATTCATTAAAAAAGTATTCATTGAAAAAATATAAAAAATTATAGGTCACAAACTAGAATATCTTATCTAAATTTTCCCCAAAGGATTTCAAAGAATATTAAATGCTGAAAAAAATGGTGCACTGCACAATTATCTATTTACTCTATTTCTTAAAAAAAAAGAGTTAATCTTCAAATTTTAGATGTTTGACCTAATTATACTTAACTATTTTTTAAAAAAATTGGTGTTTTGGAAACTAGACTCAAAATGCTACATTTCATGTTCTTACACTGTCTTCAATTTTGGAATGTAGATATCTCAAATTATCTATAGAAGTTCATATTTCTAAAATTTTAGGAAAATTATGTCCATGGGTAGGCCACTTTTTGTCCCCCAACTTTGTGCACTTACCTACTACACACACATATAATTATATATAATATATTAATAAAAAATATAAATAATAATATATGATAATATATAAATTAAATATAATAGTATTAAATAAAATGATATGTAATATATAATATATTATTATATTTTATTATATATAGTAATAGTAATTTATATATCTTAAGAAGATATATATATATATATATATATATATATATATATATATACTCTAGATATTTATTATTTTATCTTCTTCAAGGCAATGATATTGCAGTATTGATTTGATTTGCATGTCAAATGTGGATCCTAGCTGCTATCAAATCAACATTCATGACATCCTCACCCACCTTTGATAATAGAACATTGTCAACCAAAGATATCATCATGCTATAAAGTGTGGACCCCTTTGTAACGGGTGTAGATCATGGGAATCTACTCATTGCCTTGAATCCAAATTTAGAGTAGGATTTATGCACTTTGGTGTCTGATATCCCTCAAATACTTATCGTTACCCATCACTATCAATGCCCAACTCACCTTAAAATATTACAACATGGTGTGTGAAATAGTGTAGTCACAATGCATCATTAATCTATAGGCTCTTCTATATAACTCTATTTTTTAATATTTGTTTTCACATGCATGACCTTGCTTAATACCTACTCTCCCACCACACTTAATCGCATCTAATTATTTTTTATTTCATAAAAAAACATTATTAAACATTATGTTGTATTGTGTTATTAACATTAAAATTGAATAATATTATTTAAATAAATTAGGTTAGTATCCAAGGAGGCTAGGATATATTAGTGAAACTAAATGTGCTACTACTATAAATTATAATAATACTACACACACATAAATATAATTAATTATATATAATATATTAATAACACTTATAAATAATAATAAATGATAATATATAAAATAAATATAATAGTATTAAATAAAATTTTATTATATATATAGTAATAGTAATTTAAATATTTTAATAATATTTATAATTATAAATATATATTTGGGAGGATCTTGTTGTAACACAACCTTATTTTGTTGTTTGAGAGTGGATGATGGAGGATTTCACTCTTGGCTCTATCAAGCTTGGAGATTCCAAATTATCTTCTTAAGATTTCACGGTTCCAAATCTGATACGAATGTAGCCTCCTTGAAGGCTATGGTTTTATTTAGTCCTATTTGAAATTCTAAAGTATGCAAGAAATGTGGAGGTAGGGTGAAAATGAGGAAGTTCAAATTTGGAAAAGACCCTACACAATTCAAGTTGATTTGATTTGGGATAGAAATAAGATTCCCAACCAAATCCAATTGTTCTAGAGTGGATGATAGAAGAATCCTCCATTCTGGTTCCAGTAGGAGGAGTGCTTACTTGTTATTTTTTTGTTGTGTGAAATTTATGTGAAAGACCTTGTTGTAGAAGACCCTCTACTCTTGGTGGTTTCTTGTACCCCAAGGAAGTCATACAAAAGGATACTCTACTTTTTCATTATGTTGGAGTATCTTTGACTATGTTAAGCTTGTGGGACCCTTCAAAACCCTTGTATAATGGTTGCAAGAGCCTCAAAACCCCCTTGTTATACTTTTAAAATTTTGTGAACCTTAGTGGGAAGATCAACCCACTTTTTGTAACTTAGATGTGCAACAACTTTACGGATGACCCAGGAGGTGGAAGACCTTCTTCAATTGCATTTATATTTTATAGTATCCCCAGGGAAGACATGATGAAGGGTGACAACCCTTCAAAATTCTCTAAGGTTGTGGGATCCTTAAACCCCTAGTTATGGGTACCTTAAACCCCTCATGTTTCATGTTCAATGGTTATAGGAGCCTTACCTCCTTGTTAGATTTGTAAAGGTTTTGGATCTTAGTGGGAAGATTATCCCACTTGCTACGAATTAGTTATGTAGAAGTTGTGTGGATGACCCAGGAGGTGAAAGACCTCCTTCTTCAATTGAACATTTGTTCTACAGTATCCCCAAGGAAGACATGACAAAGGTTGATAACCCTTCAAAATTATCTATTTCATAAATCTTTGTGTACTACAGGTTATGAGAACCTTAAAACCCTCATGTTACCCAATGTTGTGGGAACCTTCAAATCCTCTAGTTGTTCCTTGTTAAGTTTCATTGGGTTCAGGGATCCTTAAAACCCTCTTATCTCACCAAGGTCATGGGTACCTTCACTTCATTGTTTAAAGGTTGGAGGAGCCTTCAAACCCTCTTTGTTGTACTTGGATTTGGGTCTATCTATTAAACCCTTCAACTCTTTGGTTCATAGATATAGTTTCAAAAGAGTTTTACCCTATCAAATAAAAAAATAATTATAAATATGTAATATATATATAAACACACACACACATGATATACATACATACATACATATACATACATATATATATATATACATATATATATATATATACATATATATATATATACATATATATATATATATACATATATATATATATACATACATATATATACATATATATATATATATATATATACATATATATATATATATATGTATACATATATATATATAGACATATATATATATATATATATATATATATATATATATATATATATATATATATATATATATATATATATATACATACACACACACACACACACACACACACACACACACAAATTTTAATGAGGTGCAGAGATATAGTTATAAAAAACATAGATAAACTTCCTCTATAAATTGTGATGAGGTGTTGAGATATAGTGGTACCAGAACAATAACCACTGGGTTTCCCATGGCCAAGTGTTCCATCAAGACCTGCAACCATAAAGAATATCACACATGAAAATACATTAAAATCTTGAGCTCAAATATTTAAATTTTATAGAGACAAACTTTGCAACCAAATTAACAAAGAAAGAAAGGAAAACAATCTTGGATCTACTCCTACTCCATTTTAAAAAAATAATAATAATTTGAAAATTATATATATATATATATATATATATATATATATATATATATATATATATATATATATATATATATATATATATATAATCATAAAGATGAGATACTTCAACGTATTTTATTTGCCCAATAATATGTGATTCATAATAAACAAACTCCTACTCCATTGTCAAAATAAGAGTGAATCTCTATAATTATTTAAAAAAACATGTGATCAAAAATATCAGTGATGTCCACACCTCCTACTTGCCAATCAAAGTATGATGCAAAATACATAGGTAGGTTTCCTCTACAAATTATGATGCAAAAAAACACAAATAGATTTCCTCTACAAATTGTGACGAGGAGAAGAGAATATAGTAGTAAAATGGTGGATTTATTTAAGATTTTGAATCATATTATAGGAATTTTAGTCACAATGAACCATTAATCTACACACATTGTACTTGCCAACCAAAGGGTGATGCAAAAGACAAACATATTTCTTCTATAAATAATGATGGAAAAATAAACATAAATAGATTTTCTCTACAAATTATGATGATGTGTAGAGATATATTAGTATCAGAGTGGATTTATTTAAGCTTTTAAAGCATGGTGTGTGAAATAGTGTAGTCACAATACATCATTAATCTACATGCTCTTATACATAATTCTATTTTGTAATCTTCCTTATTGCATGCATGCCCCTACATGATACCTACTCTTGCACCCCACTTAATCACATTTAATTGTTTTTATTTCATAAAAACACTATTAAAAATTCTTTTATATTATGTTATTAACATCAAAATTGAATAATATTATTTAAATATATTAGGTAGGTCCCCAAAGAGGCTAGGATCCTATCTTAGCAGAATTTAATGTCGTACTACTATAAATTATAAGAATACTACACACATATATAATAATTAATTATATATAATATATGATTAACAATTATAAATAATAATATATGATATTAATATATATATATATATATATATATATGTGGATCATAGCTGATATTTAATTAGTGTTCATGATCTCCTCACTCACTAATAATATTTTGATTCTGAAGGGAGACAATGCCATGCCACTCCATTTATAGGGCCCATTGGTTGCCTATAAATGGAGCATTCATAGACCCAAGATTACAAAGCATTTTGTGTTTGTAATTATAAACAAGTTCTTCTAGTTTTTTAATTGCAAGTATGATGCTTATTATATATAATATATTAATAACAACTATAAATAATAATATATGATGATGATGATGATATTAGATAATATACATAAAATATACTATATTTTATTATATATAGTAATATTATTTTATATATTTTAAGAATATTTATATTTATCAATTTATAATATAATTATTAATATTATTACAATATATATATATATATATATAGGATCTATAATTTTAATGTTTTATCCTTAGGGTGATTATATTATAATATTAAATGGAGTTGCATGTTATATGTGGAGCCTAGCCACTATCAAATAAATGTTCATGACATCCTCATCCACCTTTAAGAATAGAAGATTGTCTATCAAAGATGACAACACATACAATGTGAAAACCCCTTTGTAATGGGTGTAGGTCATGTGAATCTACTTGTTGCTTTGAATCCAAGTTTGGATTGGGATATAGGAATTTTGGTGTCTTATAACCCATCTAATACCTATCATTACCCATCACCATCAATTCCCTAGTCACCTTAATATATATATAAAATCTCAATTTATAGAAATAAAAACTTACAACCTTTTCATCATAACAATCTTGAGCTCAAATATTTAAATTTTCCAAAGACAATCTTTGAAATCAAAATAAAAAATAAAGTAAGGCAAAAAAATTATGGATATTATCCTACTCCATTATAAAAAAAAACTAATCTAAAAATTGTTAACACACACACACACAAGAAGATGAGTTACCTCGACGACTTCTATTTACCCAACAATATGTGATGTAAATAAATAAACTCCTAATCCATTTTCAAAATAAGAGTGAGTCTCAATAATTATTTAAGAAAAAACATGTGATCAAAAATATCAGTGATGCCCATACCTCCTAATTTCCAACCAAAGTGTTATGTAAAATACACAATGAAATTTCCTTTATGAATTATGGTGCAAAAGCACCATAAATAGATTTCCTCTAAAAATTATGATAAGGTGTGGAGACATAGTAGTACCATGGTGGATTTATTTAATATTTGAAAGTAGGATATAATAAGCACAATTAGTATGCATAATTAATCTATGTGCCTCCTACTTTACAACCAAAGGGTGATACAAAAGTCAGAGACATATTTCCTCTACAAATTATGATGCAAAAAAACACATAGATTTCCTCTACAAATTGTGATGATGTGTGGAGATATAGTAGTACCACAATGGAATTACTTAAGATTTTAAAGTATGGTGTATGAAATATTTTATATATAATACATCATTAATCTACACATTCTTCTATATAAATCTATTTTAAAACCTTCATTTTGGCATGCATGACTCTACATAATAACTACTCTCCCACCCCACTTAACCAGATTTATTTATTTTAATGTTGAAGGTCACGAAAAGGTATTAACATTGGAATAGGTTAAATAGACCACTAAGCTTTCTTTCTAAGGGGATCTGGGTACTGAACAACTCATGAAAAATATGTAGAGTAATGAGTCCCAAGTAGACAAATCTCAATGATAGTGTGCCAAGAACCAAATAGGCATAGGTATTAAGTATGAGGCACATTGTAATGTTATCCAATTTAGAGGAAGGTCTAATTGAAGCTATTTGAAGGAATAAGTGGTTACAATGTGGTTGTAGGTGGCGAGAAATTAAAAAAAACACTATATCTTCAACCAAAGCCTTTCTAAAAAATAATACCTAAACAAATTAAATTTCCCAATGTTTTGATACCATATCAGAGTTATGATAACTTATTCAAACTCCAACATCTCTCCTAAAAATCATTACCACATAATTAATTCATCATTGTACATTAATACAATAATGCAAAATAGTCACTTCATTATTACCTCAAAGTAAATATACAATCTACATAGCATCTCTGTTCAATAACATAAGAGATAGCATAAGGAGTGCCTAATAAATAAGAATATGAGTTGGTTTCACAACAACTACTTGGTTATTTTTATCCACTCAAAATAAATGGGATTGCCTAAATATGGACATACCAAATATTCTCCATGCATACAAAAATCCAACAACTATAATAAACTCTAAATCAAGGTTAAATCTGTAAGTGAGTGTGAACATGCTCACTCCAACAATTTAGACTATTCTTTCCCATCCCATTCTTTTGATACTACAATGTCTAATGTTTCTCTTTGTGTAAATTTTTGTCAAAATATGTTTTGTTAGCTAATGTTACTAAAAATGTGCTTAGAAGTATAATTAAACAAAATGATAAGGAAGGTCTTCCTAGGGCATATGACCAAATTTGGAGACACATTTTGATTTTAAACAAAGGAGGAATGATAACATAAACATGATTATTACTGTTACATCTTAATTTCACCCTAAATTTTATAATCTTTGAATCTATGGATTATGTGGTTATCCTTTGATTATTATTGATTTGGTTTAATCTTTATGACATATAGTGGTTATAGGATAGTGATATGTTGATTAATTTACATGATGTGATAGTTGTACTTTCTTATTTATGTACATTATGGATATATATTTTTTTGTTATGCATCATTAGTTGATATATATGATGACACAAACTAACTACCTACTTATCACGAGGTGGATACAAGATTGATCCTTCCCTTAGAGCATGACTAAGGTAGATCATCATTAGAGAGGATGGTGTATATGGGATGATTGGGGGATGACAAAAGAACTACTAGTAACCAATATACACACACCATAATAGAATAAATTGTTAACTATTTTGTTTGATATGGATAGTTAGTTTGTTTTTGAGTGTTAATATACTTTTGATATGATCATGTTTCAATAGATGCTTATGATGATTTGATTTTGTGATATCATCAATGATTATAGTTCATAGATATTGTCATACAAATGTTTTTTTATGATCATGTAGTTGATGTTGACACTAATCTAGCTACCTAACTCGGTGATGGGTTTAAATGATAATCGGTAAATATCATCGTCTTAGTTTGACATCTTTTCATATAAGAGTATTGTTAATTTCATTAACCATAGTTAGAAGATTTAAAATACAAGTGGAATTAGTTTTATGATATAAATTGGATTATTAATTTGTTTGATTTATCTTTTATTGAGATAATTACCAGATTTCATTAATTAAGGAAATTTAACTATAATGATAATGTTAAATTAAGTGCTAAAGGCTAATACTTAGATTAATTAAAAATAAAAATTATAAAATTATCACTTAAAGAATAAGATAAGTAAACTTAAACAAGTAATTATCTTGGCTTTGGAAAAAGATATTAACATGCATGATTTAAGAAAATAAAGTGAAGTCAAAGATGAGTCGATGCTTTAGAATTGAAAACTAAATGGAACCCCATGTGAAGTCATTGGTTTTTGAGATTTTATAAGTGCAATAGAATAGCATTGACATTTGCATGATAGATGAAAATAAATTGAACTCAACGTTAAGTCATTGGGTTTTGAGAATTAAAATCTTAAGTGAAGACAATTGATTTGGAAGTAAAGTAATAAATATGCATGAATTTTGAATTAAATTAAACTCTAGAGAATATTTTGAAAATAAATATAGAGAGGCGGTGGTCTTTGCATGAATGAATTCAAAAAATAAAGAGAAATGAGATAAAAAGGGAGAAGGGGGTGACTTAAATGGATACAATGACACAAAGGAGAATTAAAATGAACTAAAAAGTGAGAGAAGCAACAATTTTAGATGGAGAAAGAATATTTAAAAGGAGATTATATTAAGAGATATAATATTATATGATATAATGGAGAGGGAGGAGAGGAGGGAGAAGAAGGAAAGATTAAGGACAATGATTGATCAAAGGAGGATAGATGACTGTGAAGAAGAATGTCCTCCTTCCAGGTCAGAGTTGTTTTAATATTCCTATATTTTGTGTTTTAATTAAGATGAGTTTATCTATGCTTGTTGGTAGAACTAATAGAAATAAAGTGCTACAATAAAATATTTAATCTAGATAGTCAATGGAATGGAGATAGCAATATCTTAGATATTAATACTTAGTAAATTAGGACTACATTATAAGTGTCGACTCACCCATAGTAAGTTTCAAAAGATGAACAAAAGTAGATGCCTCTTTTAGATATTTAGAGCTAACTGAATAAAATGTAAATTGTTGAGTTATTTAGTTTAAATGTTGAGTTATTTTAATGAATCACTAATTTTATATTTACTCTAATACTGAACTTTTTATTAATTAAAGTGTTGATCTTAAATTCATCTATTTATAAATTGTTGAATATCGAAGCCATCTCAATGTAAAATACCCTTAAAAAATGATATCCATGTTACATATATGAACATAGAAAGAGTTCAAGTCCATCAAAAACCATTGCATTTTCCAAATAAAAACCTATTTTATCATTAGATGAGTAATGAGATGAGTTTTGCTTCTTGTAAATACAAAAATAAAATATAAAATAATTATTATAGAATAACAATATAAGTAGAGTATAGAGATGTGTTTATGATGATAAAAAGTAGCAAATATGACAATATTAAGCAACGATTCTATTAAAATACCAGGCTGGATTAAATAAATTAATATGTAGTGATTTTTACTATGTAATGGTGTATTAAATATTAATTGTATATAGTATAACTATAGGATGAATGTCGATTGCATCTATGTAAAATTGTATATCAATTTTGAGTGATTTTTATACCACAGTGAATAATTAATTAAGAGATGGTCTAATAATATAGCTTGAGAATAGAACATGAGATCTAGAATAAGAGTAAAGTGTGAAATTGTTAATCTATGTAGATAATTTTAAGGATACTAATAATTATGTTTACATGCACATCAACATGCATATACTTTGCATGATATAAATATGAGATTTATATTTGGTTAAGTTAGTTGCATGTTTTAATGATTTATCTTATCCAAGTTAAGAGATGAGGTTCAATTTGTGGGAACAACTTAAGAAAATATAATAAAATAAATTAAGAAAATAAAATCATGCAAAGGCTAAAGATAACTTAGGATAAAGTTTTGCTTAAAGAAACTCCTTTAGGAGTGGGATAAAGTAAGAGATAAATTTATTATCTATATGAGTATGAGAATATGTTGTAAATGTTTAAATTATTTTTAAAATTTCACAAGTCCTCTTTTAGGAAAATAAATAAATAAAAATATATACATTGAAAATCATGCCTATAATCCTAGACTTTGGCTAGTGAAATAAATTATAGAGTATCGAGGGATAGGGTAATATACTTACATGATCTAAACCTCCAAAGAGTGTAATATGTCACCTAAATGAAAAAATAATTATGGTATAACTTGGTTATGAGAATCTTTAGAAATGGCATGAATGATTTTTAGTATATATGCATACAAAATTAAAACTGGTATGCGAAACACAATATGAGTGTATTTATATATATAACTACTTATGCATACATGGATTAAAATAGTGAATCATAATGCATATATATAAGTTATAGCTATTTTTTTTTTATAAAGACTAAGCTATAGATTCTTGAAAGATGGAAAACCATTTACTTATGCAAACAACCTCCCAAAATATAACATATTGTCTAAATGAAGGAATATGATATTTTTCTTGTCATATAATATATTATGTATTTAAATATACATAAAAAGGTTAGTTTATTAAATCTTAATATAGGAAATACCTAGGTGGTATAATCTTGTATTTACTTGATTATCATTTATGATTATGGGTCATTTATTTCTTGAAAGTATAAGACTTGTAGTTCATGCTTGAGTAGTGTGCTCATATACAATAAAATATGATATTATGGATGTCATAGAATGTTTTATGTTTGAAAAAATACATTCTAAGTATAATTTATACTCAGGTGGTACAAACTATCATTATATGTCTAGACTCACACATACATTTGTCTATTTAAATGTATGTGTGTTTGTTATTACTATGAATAACATATTTTGTGATAGTTAGTAGGACATTATGTATACACACATACAACCTTGAGATTTTAATGAATACTAGGATAGATTATTATCTATTTTTGGTACCTATGACTTGCTTGGTTATATCTATTTGCTTGAATAGAAGCTTATGGTTCCATGAAAAAAAAACTACTTTGTATGACTGATTGTAGAAAACTAGTAGTTATGTCTTAGAATATTAAAATATGATAATATGGGTTATCATGAGGTGTAGTATGTTTTAAAATTATTATGGTAGTTGGAATTTATAGTTGAATGTGTATTTTACATAGGTGGTATAAACTGTAGTCATTATTTCTAGTATGGGTTAGATAATAATGTAAGATTCATTCATATGCTTGATGAAATAAATGTATACTTTGATTACTCCTATGTTTAGAATGTGATGTGATATGATTTATATTAATATGTATATTGTGGTTAAATTGTGTTTAACCAATCTCATTTTTCTAATACTGAGTAAAGAGTGAGATGAACTTCACTAGCTTACTTGCATCACAATGCCAGATGAAGGCAACCTGATCAAGTGGTGTGTATAAATTTTATCATTGTATAGATAACTGTTAATTATATATTTCTATGAAAAATATGTTTAATAAGACATTATAATTTCATGACTATGATTTACATGTTTGTATGATATATTGTAATAGAATGGGTTTTCTATGATACGCTGCATGTTTAGTTTTAGAAATCATACACACATGGGTACTTACTTATTACTCTAGATTCTCAAACCATAAATATCTACTCAACCATGAAGGGATGGAATTTCCCTAATGGGATTAGTGTGGGGGATCATTGGTCCATGGTTGGTGTGTAAAATCACTCAGATGATGCTCTCCCTCCCCACAACAATACTACTTTTGAGATGACTCTTAAGATTACCATATATACTAGAGAGGTTGGGGAACTCATACTCCAAGGAGCCTTGTATCTTATTTTTTGTACAATATATTATATTGTATTCACTATTGGAAACATTGTTATGAATAATTATAATTACCTATTTATTGTGGATTGATAACAGTGGTTGTGTATTATACCAGTAGTGGTTGGATATTTTTAATTATTTTGTATGATTGTATTATGATGGAGTTCCATATATTAATAGTGATCAATGATTGTTTTATGTCACATTTTTATTTATAATTATCACTCTTGGAGTATTTTTGTATGATCTCTGCTTAGATTCTCATCATGAATTATATTAATAGTTTTTTGTTTAAAAAAATCCACATTTTTCTAGGAAGAACCCATTGGGGATGTTACATGTGGTATAAGAGCCATGGCTCAAACTCTAGGACCTAATGAGTCCATTAGCATTTTTTATCTTTATAATTATTAGAAAGGATAATTATGAATGTGTGTGTGGTACATTGAGTGTGTACCCTAAGATTATTCATACCCCCTTAGAATTTTTATAGGGTTGGTTTATCGAGTGTCTCATTGGTGATGATTATATAAGGTGTTTGGGTATGTAAGTGCATAGCAAGCATAGTTCATGAGTTGTGAACAAGAGTTCCCTACCATATTCTTGATCATCTAGATTGAACAGCTCAAGTATGACTACATTGTTCTTGGTAATTGAATCACCTTCACCATTTGAGTTTTGTGGTATGAATATTTAAAAAAAAAACATGGAGTACTTCTCACTTAAGTATATATGCATTATTTTTGTGTCTTATATACACAAATCTTAGCAATAGAAAACTTTATAAGACCATTTTTAGTTTGGTACCTCCTAGTGTGGTGGGAATTTTCTTGTATTTGAGTGAAGATGTCTTGGTTGAGAGTTACTTTATGTTAAGAGTTTGTTTATTATTATTATTATTTTTATTTGGGTTATGGAATTAGGTTATGATATTACACTTATAATTTTGGTAAGTGAATAGAGATTTTGCAACTTGGGTTGTGGTGTTTTATTTTACCAAGTGAGGGTATGCAGGAGTTTTTGAGATGATAGTTCTTTACTTTTCACTTGTGACTTTTTAGAGACACTATTTTATCTAACCTATGAACTTAACCATGAGGAGTGGCTTGCCTTGAATTTATATTAATTATAATTGTTTATAATTATTATGTTATTATACACTTTTTTTAAGACTGATATTATTCTCTTTTTAAAGCATGTTGTTTTGAAGAATTAGTTATTATACCTTTTATTGAGATCAAGTAGGGTAAATGATGTACATAAAATCTTGGTAGTCTAAAAGGGTTGTGATAGACTTTTAATTTATTGAGTACTAGCCAAGCAAATAGGGAGACATCATGTTGATTATTTTTTATAAGGTTGTAAGGATGGTATGATCCTTAGCCTTTGTATGTTATGTTAATTTTAATATTATTTCCTCTTAACTATGAATATAACATAATAGATTAAGCTATGCATTATGATACTAATTATGTTGAGCTAGAGGAAACTTAATACAATTACCAAATGATTGTATGATTTTTCATATGTATGTCAGTACATCTAGATTTATTTAGCGTATAGTATTACTTTCTATGATTTGTTAGTATAGAATTGTGATTCATATAACCTTGTGTAAATTATGGAGATCATTAGCTCATGGAGACCTGAGGGATGAGTGGTGAATTAGGAAATGAGTAATAAGCAATAGGAGTGGATCCTACTTAGTCTCACATTGACTTGGTAGTTACTGAGTTTGGATCCAATAAATAGACTTATCAAATCCAAGATTTGATGGACAAATTTATCAAATTTAGTCATATACTATGGGTGGTTATTCCATAATTTTTTATACATTGGAAATGTAGTATTTCTAGTTCCTATTCATCATTGTACTTATTAGGAGATCCATGGATTAGTGTTAGTATTGACATGTTATAATTATTATAGATATGTAGAGTAGTGATAGTAATAACTTATACACATCAATCTTACCATGTTCCATAAACACTTTCTATGGGATGAGCAATACACTCTCTAGGTTAGAGAGATGTGTAGAGGGGCTGGAAGGTTTTGTGGAACTCTCTCTAGCCATTTGTTTTTGGCTTTTGTGATGATCTCATGTGTTTTAGGAAAGTTAGTGAAAGTTTCATCAAGATTATAGATCCCAGAATGATTATGATAGAATCAATCAAGAGTATTTAACACTCACAAACTTCATTTTGTGTAATAAAGAAGTGTTACAGTGAAAGGTCTTGCAAGACCAATACTCTAAGGATAGTGTTAATTGGGAGGGATATGATGATTTCTATAGGCTATTTCCACATTTATTTTCATGATGATACTAGATACTATGTTTTTATTTTGTTAAATTTTGTTTGTTATTCATAACTATTGTTTGAATAAGTGTCATCGAGATGATGACCAGTTTTAGGGGGAAGGATGTTACATCCTGATTTCACCCTAAGTTTTATAACCTTTGAATCTATGGATTAGGTGGTTATAATTTGATTATTATTTATTTGATTTGAGATTTATGATATATACTAGTTATGAGACAATGATATGCTGATTGATTCACATGATGTGATAGGTGTACTTTTTATTTCTATACATTATAGATGTATATTTGTTAGTTATGGATCTTTAGTTTATATATATGATGACATAGAATAACTACCTACTTATCATGAGGTGGATGAAGGATTGATCCTCCCTCAGAGTATGATAGAAGGAGAGCATTATCAAAGAGGATGGATTAGATGGGATGATTGGTGGATGATATAGGAATTGCTAGTAACCCAACACACACACCATAGCATCACACTTATCAGGATAATAATGTTTATTGTTCCCCCCAGGTGGCCCTCAAATAACCTATCAAACTTATTATTGCATTTAATACCCTCCCACTTCTATGTATGACCAAGATTAGTCTCTTTTGCATTCAAATCAGTTCACTAATTCCCCTTGTCAAGACTATTTTTATCATGTTACATCCTTGTCAAGATTCAAGAAAGCATTATCAAATTATATTGAGTTGATAAGGGAGATTGGTAGGGGTTTAGAACTTTCTTCAGTCATCCCTATTCATTTTCTACAAAAGGAAATGAGTTATCTTCATTTGGTCAAGAATAGGTGGTTAGTTTGTGAGGATGAACAATGGGTAGTTTGTGAGAGGGACAATAAGGTGTGGTTGAGAAGCATAGTCCAAAATTTATAAAGTGTGTTCATGTCTTATGAAGATCAATAAACTCAATGTAATTAGACCTATGTGTCCTCTCCCCTCTAAGATCCTCAATCTTAGCATCTAAAGGTTTCAAATCAACCCCCTAGTCAACTGTGTTAAGGTCCATCCTTGTCAAGAATTAGAGAATAAATATTGGAACAAGGGAGAACAATCATGAAAATCAATAAGGAGGTTAGACTTGGACAAAAATTCCCCATTAATGCCATGGATGGGATAAGAAGCTTCTTTCATAAGTTTTGGAGTGTGTGGGCATCCATTAAATAAGGTGACTATCCACATGTTGAGAAGCAAGAGATGAAGGAATGGATACTCTCAATATACGATATGTTGACTCATTGGGAGGAAGATTATGTCAAACACAAACCAATCAGTTTGTCTTCTCTTACCCCTACACCCATTCCCACTCAAGATTTTGTAACCATCCCACCATGGATCTTCTCTTGCCCCTTTTCCCTTGATTATGTCATGCCCTCTCTTTTGAAACCACCCCCTTCTATACTCATTCAAAAATAAGAAAAGGTGGCTTTTCCCTAAACATTTACATCTTGGAAATTGGTTTAGAAAGGCATAGAGAAGAAGGAAGAAGTGTCAATTATGGTGATCCAAGATCCAATTCAAGAGAAGGGGAAGTTAGTGGTTGAAGAATATAAAAATATGTGTTAGCTTAGCTCAATGAGATTGTCCTACAAGAGTTACAAGACTCTATCTCCCTCCCTCAAGAACCACCAAAGAGACCACTCAAAGTACCTAGTTAGAAAGACACTCTCTTAAGCTGCAAGAAAAATGAACTTCTTCACCCTCCCACCATCTCCCTCTTAGAGGAAGAACCTATTTTGCAAGTAATAGAGGAGGAGATTATAGTCAAATTTGAGCTTGAAGAGGAAAACACAAGTGTCTATGATGAATATATCATGATAGATAGTCCACTCCAAAAAAGGGAGGAGAAATCAAGTTTGGACCAACTATTATGACATTGCTTTGACATTGATGAATTAGATCCTGAAGGCAATACTAATGCCTTAATAATTAAAGAGGTGTGTATTCAAGATGTAGCTAAGAGAAAAGAAGATTTTGTTTGGTCCCAAGAGCTTCCATTTGGTGTGGCTATAAATGAAGATGACCAAGGTGCAGATATTGACATAGTCAATTAGTTAGCTGACTATGTTGGAGAGGTCATAAATGAACAAGAGGATCAAAATGAAGTATGGAATCAATTGTACCATGACTTCATGGATCAGGTATAGGTTCTAAAATAGCCTATGCCTCCTCTAGAGTATGAGGATGAACTCACCAATCCATTTGAATAAGTTGACCAATCTCAAGATGAATTGTCCATTAAAGGTCGTACTGATGTCTACAAGAATGAGGGGGAATGGTCATTTCCAAAGCCACAAAAATATGACATGTTGGGCCTTAGGTGGATTGACAAACTACCATATTTCTCATTTCAAATAAAATAGAGCAAATATGGAGTTGAAGTTGGCATTGTCTTGAATGACCAAGAGGAAGCTACATTTTGGGATGACTTAGAGATTTTTTACTTAAGTCTAGATAGTAAACCAAGCACCAGTTCAAAGGAGTCATCACATGTTGTGCTTGATTCAGAGCACAAAATTGAGCCATCAAATGAAAAGTGTTCAAAAGCCCCTATGGTCTAACATGAACCAAGTGTGGAGAACATGAACCAGTATGTCTACATCGAAGACATATTTATTCCATTCCATCCATTAGAGAGCACATCAAAAGGATTGACCATATAGTTGCCTAGTTCACCAATTTTGGTACCTTCAAAGCAAGTTATTTTTCATCTTGGATTGTTAAAAGTGAATAATACTCATAGTTTCCCATTTGATCTAGGAGGGAGATAATTGTAAATTGTAACCTTGTATATACTAGGATAGATTTCATTCTTTCCTCTAAGTGCATTATGTACATTTCCTTTCTATTTTATTTTTCCTTTCCCTAAGTGCCTTGGGCACTTTGTTTTGTGTTGTCCTTGTTGATTCAAAAGGAAGTTATAGAAAGGGTTAGTGTTGTATCTAGTTTTAGACCAGCTTAGCTATAGATTCTAATAACTCAATGCCCACTGAATAAGACAAATCAACATGATCTAGGTTCTCTTGCATCGACAGGCATGCAACCCTTGTGAGCCACCAAAGATGTTGGCCATTTTGGCCCACATATAAAGCTTTTGCATGGTTTTATGTAGTGGATTAAAGGCTTAGAAATGGATCTAACATTTGAAAATAGAGAGGATACAAGCAAGGTTTTCTAAGGATCCAATAGTAGTGTTCAAGGATAATATTGAAAGCCAAAAACTAAGTGTAAAATATTTGATTCAGCTAAGTCTTTACTTGCTCATTCTTTAGAACTTTGTATGGAGACTAAGTGAAATAATTTTTTTCAAAAAAATTTCTGAAATAATTTATGAAAGGTAATTTTTAATTCTCCAAAGGTTTTTTTTTAAGAAATGGTATTTTTTAGAAAGCTGAAGGAATCTTTTCAAAAGGCTGAAGGAAAAAATTCCAAAGGAATTCATTTGAAAGGAATTCTTTTGGGAAGAAGTGCTAAAATAAAAAATTTGAAGGGCACTTTTCTTAGCAAAAAGGAGACTTTATTTTTCCAAAGGACACTTTCAGAGCAAAGGGCCAAAACACCTTTTTTAAAGAGTCATTTCCATGCATAAGTGTCTTAGTCAACATTTTTGAAGGGTATCCTTTGAGGAAGTGGACCTTTGCAAAAGTCCCAAAGACTTTTATTTTAGTAAGGTGGCTGAAGCAAATTTGTCTGAAGGGTTTTTTCCAAAAATTTGATGGTTCATTTCAAGTAACCAAAGGACATTTACAAAAGTTACAAAGGGTACTTTCCCTTTGGAAAGGGGCATTTTTGAGGTAGCCTAAAGATACTTTTCCTTCAGAAGGGGCATTTCTCCAAAGGAATTTTCAAAATCTAAAGGGTCATTCTCAAAAAGTCCCAATTTTAATTCCTTTGGGAAAAAATCCACAAAAATTATTCATACAAAATATCCAAAAGAAAAGGCCCAAAAGAAAGAGGCCTATAGGAAAGTGTCTGAAAGAAACATGATGTTCACACCAATGTCAAATTTCAAGCTCAATGAATATCCATTGGGATTCAAATGTCCCATGATGGGACCACAAATGTCAAAATTTGAACCATTGCAAGTAGCCATTTTGATTTGTATGGACTTACATCGACATAAATGGGTATAAGAAAACCAATGTCTTTATTGGTTTTCCATCTATAAGAAATATTTGGTCCAAGTTTCAAGGTAGGAGCTAGTAGGTGAAATTAATTAATAGGTCCTCATCCTTTGACATGGTGATCATCTCCAATAAATAGTCATTTAATACAAAAGCAACATGGCTCGGTCTAGATTCAGAGTTATGGGGATTTTGTCTTTATATGTACAAGACAAGTGAAAGATGGTGTGGGAATGAAATTTGAAGATCAAGTGATTAAAAAAGGTAGCTCAAATATTAAAGACATTTTTAGAGAAGTTCTTGTCTTCTATCATATTTGATAATAAATGAGGGGCTCAAGGAGATTTGTAGTGATCTTAGATGGTTCATTTCATGGTCAAAGCAGTTGCATGCTATTAATATAAAAGAACTCAAGTATAATAGTAGTGGTCCCAATCATTGATGACTTAATATCTTAGTTATCCATTCTCTCATGCAAGACCTTTATCTCTCTCTTCCCTTTCTCTATATATATCTCATGTTTTTCCATTTTGGGAGGTTCCCATTTTTTTAGACTTTTCCACTCTCTAGGAGATGGGAAACTCTTTGAGATATTGAAAAATATGTTCAGCTTGATTAGGCTCAACCCTTCTAAGAATTTTTAAGAACTATCTCTTGATTCAATAAAGGATTTTATTTGCCTATCTCTTGCCTTGGATTTACGTCTATTGAGTTGCACACTATGGCATTGTGTGAAGGATAATCTTCCTCATCCATGGTCCTCCTTTCTGACTTTATTTAGGGAGTTTTTCAATGTTGTTTGTAGGTTTAGTTGAATTTTCTTTCTACTATTAATGTGAATTTTTAGTGAGTTTTAGAACTCCTCTTTATTTTCATTCATTACTTCTTGAACCTCCTCTATGAAATATTAATTTAACTATCTTGATCTTGAGGTTGTGTAAGTCAGTATTATCCTCTGCAAAACTAGTATGGGTTCAAGCTTATGGGAATTTCCCATTTTATTTTGGTGCATCACTTGGTTAGCTTTATTAGGATCCCTTATCCTCTTTTTAACCCTTTTCCTCATGGATCATTAGTTTATCTTTAGTTTTAGGTGATATACCAAGAGGAAGCAAGCCTTCTCTGGAGATTCAACCTCACTATAGGATACCCATAGCCTGAGGTTGTTCCAATATTGTAGCTAGAAGTGAGAGATCCTAGAAAATCTCCCACAAGGGTGAAATTATAGCATAAAACACCCACCACTAAAATTTACTTCAATCTAGATACCACAAGATTAGAGAAGATCACCATAAGGAAAGCTATGGTTGGTATAGAAGAGTTCACCTTTCAAAAGGTGGAACCTTTCACAAGCCTAACTCTATTAGGAGGACAATTAATGGGAGAAGATCCCATCCATCAGGAGGATGTAGATACCCTAGTTGGAGACTAGTCAGCATAGGCAATGGCTAAAATTAGGGGACTAAAGCAATAGATTGCCAACTTAAGAAGGAAAAATAGGACTTGGAAGCCTAGACCATCCTCTCTATGCCTAAGGATATGACCAGGTTGTTAAATGAGTCCTTCTTTGACATATTTGAATCCTTAAAGGATATAAATCTTAGAGATGATGCCTTAATGAAACAAGCTAAAGAAGCTAATAATTTGTTCATCTAGTGGCAGGCTTCAAAAGACCAAATTATTGAGCTCAAGAATGTACAAGTAAAGAGATAGATCCCAAACTTTAGGGCTATTAGTCTAGGACACTTAAGTACAATCCTAGGCATTGTTGTTGATAAGGTGTAATATTTAAACACATGACACAAGAATGTCAGTGAACTCATAAGGGAAGATGAAGCTTTGATCATTAGGATTGAGAAAATCCTAGGAATAATGTTGACAGAGCCTTCACAACCCACTGCTATGGTTTGATCGATGATGAAGAGTTCAAACAAATATCCACTACCACCATCCAAGAGATAAGAGGGAAGAGACATGGCTAATCTAGAGATGAGAACCATAGGATAATAGATCTCATCTTCAATTTAGGTGAGTGAATAATAGAGGCCCAAAGCATCAAGGAGGCCATGCTGAGAAATGATAAAGAATTTGACAACTTGGAAAATCAAGAGGAGAGATATTTGATGAAGAATGCAGTAGATCTTGAGATGATCAATGAATAACATACTAAGGCTAAGAACATCCTATAATAAAGATATCCAAGAGGCCCACCACCAACCCAATAGAAGTTTCTATGCATTATAATTCTGCATACATTTTGTAAAAATGGAATTTTAAATTGTATAAATATATGTTATTTTGTTAGCATATATAGTTCTAGGTTAGTCCAATGTAGAATGTCATGTGTATAATATAATTATCATATAAGGAAAATTGTCCTTAATGTAAGCATATGTATCTTAAGAATTGATCGGTACACTGCCTATGTTTTCTATAAATAGGTAGTGTTACCATTGTGTAAAGAGAGAGATTTTTGAGCAAAAATTGTATACTCATACCAAGTAATACAAATAAGTAATTTTACAAAGATTGTCCATGTTGTTGTGTTGATAGTTAGATTTTCTCTCAATTGTTTGTCTGGATCTTGAATTTGAATGGTTTCTTTAATTCTTGAACTACATTTTCTCATTTATAGGGTTGTTAATTTGTGTTATGCTAGGTTAGTTGAAAATATCTTGAGTTATTTCACTTTAATTTATTATACTTTAAAGATGTGCATTAGCTATTTAGATTTAATACCAAAATATTAAAAGTACACTTGATTCTTACTTGTAAATTTAATTCATCCTTAAAAATTAGCCTAGTTTGTAATGAAAATTGAGCATTAGCTATTTTACATTATAAATTGGTTTAGATGTATGTTTAGGGAACTCAAAATTTGTCATAATGTTTGAGGTAAATACTTGCAATCACATGTGTTTCCTTTCTGCCTTACCCTCACCTCTTTTCTCTTTTTTTACAAAGATCTTCACTATAGCTTAGATTTTAGTGTTAATTTCCATTTAGATTATAATAAAATTAGCCTTCAACTAAATATTATCAAGAGTGGTAAGGGATGAACCAAGGTGGATCCTGATCACCAAATAGTATAAATATTATGGAATAGTCTACTTTTCTCTATTGTTATTTCATCATAGGCATCCTAATTGCCAAATACCTACAACTCATGCTTTGAATTATTTGGATTGTAAAATGAGAAGTGTTATTTAAACACTAAGAGCACTTGTGGTAAATTTAGAGGCATCAATATGAGAAGCTCCATTAGCGGTAGAAGGAGGGCCTCTTGATGCTAATTAGTCAAGAATTAGTGTCATCTTTACGCCTTTGGGTAGATCTTTGCTCCCAAGCGTAAAGATTAGTGGTCTTGGAGGTTTTTGACATATCTTTATGCTTTATTAAGGAAAATAGCATGGTTCTTTGGTAAAGGATTGTTTAATTATGGTAAATATAGCTTTGAATTTGAAGATCTATATCATTTAAAATTAAAACAACATATTTTGATGAAAGATCAGGTGATCACTTATAGATTTTTGTTCATCTCAAACTCAAACTTGTAAAGATCTATTATATTTGCACTATGAGATGCTTGCTTGAGCTACCTTAGTATAAATTTGATGTCCTTTATCATTATTTACATAAATCTTTACATAATTAGCTTATTGTGCATGTTTAGTCCTTGATTCTTGTAAATATTAACTTGATACACCATATTTCAAATAGGGTTTCACACCTTCAAGCTGAAACTACCTAAAATTCACACCAAATCACACTCAGAACAAGAGAGCCTTTACTCTAAATAGAAAGTAATCAAATAACTAGGTGTGATAAAGGTAGATGACTACTTTTCAAGTCTTTACCCAATTCTCCTATTCAAGGTACCTTTACATTCAGACCACATCTAGGTATGGCTTGGTTAGGGAGTTCCCCCTGTTAGGAATCTAGAACAACAAACATGCTCTGATACCACTTGTCAGGATGCGAAACACCGAAAGCATACAATTGATTACCAAACTTCAAGCAACTATAATATGCGAAAATAACCAGATTCACCAAGTAACTAGAATTCAAAATAACACAGCATATGAGAGACAATACACAACTTGTGTTAACACTTTATACAGAAAAGAATACAATAGAGAATATCCCACATCTTCTCCACCACCTTACAGAGGTTTCCCACACCTCAAGTGAATAGTAAATCTTCTCCCCAAAGCTCTCCCTCTCACAGGTCCCAACAACCAGCTCAAATACAGAGTTGGTGTTCACCTCCCATGCTCCACGCACACCACAAGTGCTCCACGCACTCCACAAGCACTCCACGTGCTCCACAAGTACTCAAGGTACTTCAAGTAGATCTCCCATGAACCTGCAATAACCTGCACTTCAACAGACCATACTTATGGAAGGAACTCCCTTGCCTTCCTCTTGCTCTATCCGAGTACACACCTGTACTCCAAGTAGATCCTGCCTGATACTGCTCCCTGTTGTGTTGCTGTCTATATGACCTTGCACACCTGCAAATCAAACAACGGTTCTGCTCACTTGTGAACCTCGACCTTGCACACACATACACCTACAGATCAACGATCTTACTTACCATGTAGATCTCCTATATAGGCCATGCAACTGTGACCAAGATCCTACACTCCTGAAGAACCCAGCTGGCTCTCCAATCCAGCACCAACACACCTGGTACTGAGGCACTAGGAGGAACACACCATTGCTCTACCTCACACACAGAAGGAGCTTATAATTATGCTCTCTTACTCCCTAGCACACTTTTCCAATACAACCATGAGTCTATTATATAGATCTCATCCAAACAATAATTAGACATCTAATTACAATAATTAGATCTGCAGCTCTCAGTCTAAAAATAGATCTCTTCATACAAACACTTGGTTCGTTAGCTAACTGCCCATAATAAATGTAGTCCGAACCACACAGGCGACCGACGTCAGTCCCTGTCCGCCTGGGGGTTTCCGACGCCGGCCGATCTCTGACCAACATCGGTTGCCTTCCTGCCCTATCCTGCCGACGTTGGTTGGCCTGACCGACGCCGGTGTCTCTGACACTCAGCAACTCTCCTACAACCTCCTCTATGTCTGCATCAGTGAAGCTTTTAGCTCCACAATCCTAACACCCCCATTAATGTATAAGGGGTAGTCTATGATTTACCATGTAATCTTGAGAAGTATTTGCCCATATTTAGTCCTATTGGTATTGTAACTATAGACTAGTATGCTAATTCCTTTAAAGTTTCTTTGAGATTAATAAATGTCATACATGAGGATGTAACATGTATACTATTTCCCTTTACTTTCAAAGATGCAGCATATGAATGGTTCCTCAATTTTCTTGATGACTACATTACCTCTTGGAATTATTTCAACACCTTTTTCAATGATCAATTTGGTAAGATTATTAGTCATTGTGTCATTTATCATCAATTCACAACCATCAAGAGAGATGCAAGTGAGCCTGTAAGGTCTTTTAATGCCAGATTCAAAAAAATGTATAGCAGGATTATTAAACCCTACAAACCTAATGATGTTCTATCCCTAAAAATATACAAGTATGTGGTAAATCCCATGACTTCTATATTCCTAAAGAGATCTATCCTAGTTATAGCTTCATTAGCCCAAGCCTATTCTAAGGCAATAGTTATTAGTGATCAAATGAAACCACAAGGTTAAATGGTTGAATACATTCCCAATGTTAACCCATATATTCTTGCTCTAAACCTTTTTACAATCAATAACCAAAACACCCTACTCTTAATCAACTATGAGCTTTGAGCATTCTACCTACTAGTCATGCTGCTCCTAACCAAAATTTTGGATTCCTGAATCACCAAACTACTAGTGGACCTTTTAGTAATGGTCAAAAGGCCTTGGTACTAATTTTTGATATGGGAAAAAATTAGGTCCATAATTTTGAGATGCCAAATATTTAAAATGAATCTATATTTAAAATGGTCCAAAATCTCAACACTAATTTCCTTTAGTTACAAAAACAAGTTGGTAATACTAGTGAACGTTCTAGAAGGAACTTTACTTTCAAAAGTTTAACAAACCAAGAAAGATTTTAGAATGATATATCTAAAAAAATAAGGATAATTAACCCTCTATGAGTAACAAAATCATGGACATAAATCTCATAGACATTGCCTTGCCTGACTATTGTAGAGTGCATGCCACTACCAAACATGGTGAGATTGATTGCATTAAATTCTACAAAGCCTTTGAATATTTTTAAGAACTAGATACATTTGAATTGGTCCCTAACAATTATAGTTCTATAAATGATTCTAGGCCTAAATCATCAGACCAGGTCCACATGGTAGAAACCTTCCAATTCCCTTTTCAAGAAGATAATGAACTTAAGAATATTCCTAAAGAGATTCAAGCATTTCAATAATTCTTGAGGACCTACCCTCTGAGGAATATGGAGAAAAAGCAGCCTTTGACCACTTCAAATCCTCATAATAACTATGGAACCCTCCTAAAACTACTTCTAGAAATGACCCTAAACCACCTAAAGGAAGTTCTTCCCAGCCTAGTATTGATTCACCAAGCAAGACTAGCTATAACATTGTTGAAGATAGGAAGAAAATTAAGGACAATATTATTTTGCATGAGTTAAGTCAAATTAATGAAAAAAGAGACTTGTTGTTAGAGTCTTTGTCTAAGAAACTTGGGAAGTCACCCAGAGTTGATAGTGCAAATGTAACCATGCAAACAACCAAGGCAGAATCTCCCCCATTCCTTCTCATAGTCAGGATATTTGGTAAGAACCTTCATAATTGTCTTCTATACTATGGGGCTTTAACTAATACCATTCCTATAAAAATATGTGTTACCCAATTAGACAAGTCAAGGGTCAAAGTCATTAGGGAATTATTAAATGTACACATGCAGTTGGCTAGTGAACCTAGAGTGAAAAAATTTATTGGCATCAAATTAATGGACATTCCCAATGCATATGGACTACTTTTAAGTAGAGAATGGACCAAGGCCTTAAATGGATATATGTCTACTAATTGTTCACATCTATAGCTACCATGAAAAGGTGTTCCAAATTAGATAAGGGTGGAAAGGGATCCAAGAATGAAGCACATGATAAATGAGTATAATGTAGTCAATAAGAGAGTTAATTTCATTGATTCAAACTTGGGAATCTTCACCTTAGAGACTAAAAGAGTGGTCAGTGCCCAAGAAACTTCTATTGTACTTGGTTTGTGGAAACTTTATGTTGATGGTGCTAAATGCAGGTCTGGATCTAGAGTTGGTATTGTTTTAATAGACCCTACTGATAAACAATATCATGCATCTTATAGACTAATATTCCCATGCACTAATAACCTAGCTAAATATGAGGCTCTCATTTTGGGGTTATAATTTGATATTAAAAACAAAGTCAAAGACCTACTAGTTTTAGGGGAGTATGAACTTTTAGTCAATCAGGTGAGAAGCAAATACTAGTGCAAGATTTCATACCTCAAAAGGTATAAATTTAGAGTCTGGGATATAATAGAGTCCTTTGATAAATTCAACATCCTCTATATCCCTAGAGAAGAAAAAAGGCTACTGATGAATTAGCTTCTATTGTAGCCAACCTCATGCCTGACCAAGATTCTCCTAACTTCAATATTGAGTTAGTACCCTGCCCGTTAGTCCTAGATAATGTGAACCACTTCTAAGTATTTGATGATGATCAACATATCTTGAAATTCATGACTAATTAAAGAGTTTTTGAAGCTCATATTATTGATGAAGTTGATGAAGGCACCCCCGAAAGGGAGTTTAGTGGAAATATCATCTAGTTGAGTGATAATAATATACCTAAAGGGATGGTTTCACTATAAATATTATTTAACCAAGACAAACTCATTAAAAATCCTAAGGTCCCTAAGGTAAGTGGGAAAGACTACAATGTAGTAAATATGGGACCCCAAGATCAACCCCAGTAAGTTAATATAGGGAAGGCTTACACAAAAATGGAAAATGAGAAGGCTAGAGAGTTGCTCACCAAGGATAAAGACATAATAGCTTGGTCTTATGATGATTTTAAAATATTTGATCCTAGGGTTATCACCCATACTATACCCCTCAAGTAAAATTTCAAACCTCTCAGGTAGAAATAGAGGCCTGTTAACCATATCCTAAAACCCATCATATATAAAGAAATCAAGAATCTATTGGATGCAAAGATTGTGTTTCCAATTTTGCATTCCACTTGGGTTGCCAATCTAGTTCTAGTAAAAAAAGAATGGTAAAATTAGGTTATGCATTAAATTTAGGAACTTGAAAAAGGCATCTGAAAAGGATGATTACCCCTTGCCCTCTCTAGACCAAGTAATACAAGTTATTTCATAATCAACCATGATGTCTTTCCTTAATGTCTTTTTAGGGTATAACCAAGTATTAGTTGATAGATAGGACATAATAAAGACAACATTTACTATGAAGTGGGGAATTTTTGCATACAAGAGGATTCCCTTTGGACTAATCAATGTAAGGGATACATTCTAAAGAGACACAGACCATGCTTTCTAGGGTCTAGTTGGCAAATGCATCATAATCTACATGGATGACCTAACAATATTCTCCAAAAATAAGGAGGATCATTTCACACACCTTCATAAAGTATTTGAGAGATACATAAGATATGGCATTTATCTTAACCCTAAGAAAAGCATCTTTTGTGTTACTAAAGGGAAACTTTTAGGTCATGTTATCATGAAGGATGGGATCTCTATAAATCCTAAAAGAGTAGAAGCCATTTCTAAGATAGAGCTTCCAAACAATTAGAAGGAACTAAAGTCATTCTTTGGCAAGATAAACTTTGTGAGTAAATTCATCTCAGGGTATGCTAAGATTGGTAAACCATTGAATAACATACTTAATAAGGATGCCAAATTTACTTGGAATGAGGAATCCAAAAAAGAATTTAACTATATCAAAGAAGCAATTAGTTAAGCCCCAATATTGATAAGGCCAAACTTTTCAAAGGACTTATAATTGTATTCATTTTCTTTTGATCACATGATGGTAGTAGTACTAACTCAAAAATTTGATGGGAATGATTACCCAATAGCTTTTATGAGTACCAATTTCAATAATGTTAAACTAAACTATTCCCTGATTGATAAACAAGCATATGCACTAGTAAAAGTAATAAAGAATTTCAAGCATTACATCCTTAAGAACAAAGCACATGTTATTTTACTGGACCTGGCCACAAAGCTCATGCTAAGTCAAAATAAATTGGATGAGCATAGATTCAAGTGGATTTTAGTTCTACAAGAGTATGATATAGAGATGAAAACTGCTAAGTTGTAATGTGTTAAAGCCTTGTCCAAATGATTACCAACACTAGTCCTAAGCTACATATCATGCAGGTTGAACAATAGGACTTCCAACCTAATGAGTGGTATGATTCATTGACCCACTTATTAATTAATGATTTTTGTCCTTTAGGCATTACAAAAGAATAAAAGAGAGCCATAAACCTCAAAGCTTCTCAATATATGATTAAAGATAGAGTATTTTATAGAAAAAACATTTAAGGAGTGTATTTAAGGTGTGTGTCCAAAGAAGAAGCTTCTCAAATCATGAGTACTTTCCATGAAAATATAGGTGGTGGACATCCATCAAGAAGAAAAACAACTCAAAAAATACTCAAGGTTGGTTACCATTGGCCTACCATTTTTAAGGATGCTCACAAGCATGTGAGGGAATGCCATTCTTGTCAAATATTTAGAACCAAAGAACCAAAGGCAGTCATGCCTTTACAGCCAGTGATGATTGACAAGCCCTTTGCACAATGGGGATTAGATTTCATTGGAATGATTAACCCTAATTCTTCTAAAGGCCACAAATATGTCCTAACTACTATAGACTATTTCACATGGTGGACTGAAGCTATAGCCACAAAATAATGTATGATAGAAGAAGTGACCAACTTCCTAAAAGAAAGAATTTGTACTAGATTTAGAACCTTAATATCCTTGGTGTGTGATAATGGATCAGCCTTTGTGTCCATAGAGATGACTAAATGGGCTTATGATAATGGTATTTCTCTAAAGTTTGATTCAAACCATTACCCCTACGGAAATGGAGATTCTAAATCCACTAACAAGAATCTGATCAAGGTAATCAAAAAATCAATTGAAGACAAATGTAGGTCTTGACACCAACTCTTCAAATATGCTCTATTGGAAGATAGGAATAGAATTAAGCAAGACATAAAGGCATCACCATTCTTATTGGTTTATGTCTAGGAACCTATCTTTCCTATCACCCTCAAGTTTCCCACATTCATATTTATGCAGGAATACATGGAGGAAAGTCAAGAACTTGCAAACTCCAGGTTGCTAGATATCATCCAGATGGAAGATGTAAGGGAGGAAGCCTTTACTAAATTCAACAAGCATCAAACCAAAGTCAAGAGGTGGTTTGATAAAAGGTCAAAATTGAAAGTATTCAGACAAGGAGACCTAGTCCTCCTTTGGGATAAGGTATCTGAACCCAAAGGCAAGCATGGTAAATTCACACCTCTATGGATAGGGCCATATCAGATTGCTAACACACTTGGTAATAATACTTTCAAGATAAAATACCTTCAAGGAGAGGATTTCACATTTCCCACCAATGGGAAATATCTCAAGCATTAATTTGATGCAGCTCTACCAGGGATATTCATGGAATAAAATCTATACGACTATTTAAGTTAGAGTAGGTAGGCTAGTTAGTTTCTTTTTCTAATCCTCTTTCTTGTCTTGCTTATATACACACACACACACACAAATATATATACACACACATATATATACACACATATATATATACATATACATATATACATATATATATATATATACATACATATATATATATATATACATATATATACATACATACATACATACATACATACATATATATATATACATATATATATATATGTATATATATATATGTATATATATATATATGTATATATATATATGTATATATATATATATGTATGTATGTATGTATGTATGTATGTATATATATATAGTTGTCTTTGGTTGTTTCCTATTGTGGGCTTACTTTTGTTGTGTTTTTTTCTTTTCTCGATTTTTTCCTTGGATCGATTGATCTTCCTAGATAGTTTGGTGCTAAAAATTTTGTCTCCTTGAAATTTTAAAGATTCAATAATTAGGGTATGAACCCCATGCATATGATGGCCACAAACCTAAAATATGAACTAGGTGTTATAACATGAGGAGAATGGTAAAGGCCAATGAAGAGATCCCTTTTTATATACAAACCTAAACATTATTTGGATTTGAATGTGGTTGTAAGAAGAGTTTCACTTATAAAAATTTAGTTTAATCTGTTAGGATAAAACCATGTTTGCATTTAACAAGACATCCTTGCTTAGAAAATGGTTACAGCCATAGGTGATATTTTGAATCAAAACACTTGAATACAATCCTTAAACGTAGATATTTTGGTTCATAACCTTGCTAAAATCATTAATTATATGTCAAAAGATACAAAAATAAGAATTCAATGCAAAGGCTGAAGCTTTTCAAGCATAGGTGATTTGGCTAATCTCCATCAGGGATATGGATGCTTAACTGGTAATGTAGCAAGGCCTTGAGTAGAGCCAAAGGCATCTCTATCATGGCTATAGACACCTAGATAGAAATAGAGAAATGACCAAGCCTTCATGAGCTAAAATAACAACCCCCCATGCATGCCTAAATGAGCTACTAGCTAGTGCAAATGATTAAAGACATGAAACTTGGAAGTTATTTCCTGAATCTCATGGCAAATAATAAGAGGAATCAAAGCACACACACAACATGACTATGTAATGATAGGTTTAAGCTTAAGCTTGTAGGTACAAAGCTTGTGTCAACATGAGTAAACCTCAAATAATGATATGGATCCAATATGATAAAGGACCTAATTATTGACCTAAACCAAAATCCCTAGGTTCTAACATTTGGCTATGTTTCCCCTGCGAGTCACTATTTATTGGGGCCAACATACCCATAATTCTTAAAATTAGGGATATTAAGATGTGTTAAACCTTGTTATTGTTAATTTGGTCATTCTCCTAGGTTTTAGTAGAATTTGAAGATCATCCATTGTGATAAGGTGGTTTTTTAAATTTAAATCCTAGTGTGCTAAATACTTCTAACATTTTACCTTGTTTTGTAAGAAATGCAAGTTTTATGAAAAACACTAGTTTTTTACTAGGAAAAGGATCCACCAGAGTTCTATTAATAGTTGTTTTGCTAAGGCTTAACCTTGATCCCTTCTTTTCAAAAAAAAAACTTGAGGTTAAAATCCTAGGTTTGAAACCCTCAAGTTTGAATTTAAATTTTGGCGAGAGTATTTTGGCAAGGAGTTTAGAATAATATTTTAGACATAAGATTAATTTTATATTAGGTATTAGTCATGTTTATTAACCCTACTAAACCTTAATATAAAATTAATATTAAGTCTTTGTATATTATTTTAATTATCTTCACTTATCTTAACCACCCTGTGAAGTACCTTGACAAGGCCCCATTTTAATTTCCTAAGTTGAACCCCCTTTTAATTAAAATTTATCCTAAGTCTTTATTATAAGACCCCCTTCATATTTATTAATATGAATGGGGCCTTATAATAAAATCTTAGCCTAATTTTTATTAATTGAAAGACCTAGCTTAAACTTATTACATCTTGCAAGATCCAACAACCCAAGCTTGATCATGTAACTCGATCTGATGATGCATGACAAAGGAATATCCAATGATATGTGCTTCACAATGGGGTCCAATTTTATGGTGTAAAATTAGGGTTGAAAGGTCAAATCCATATGAGTATTTCAAGTGGAAATTTCTCATAATAAACTATGTCAGCAAGTGTCCCACCTAATTAATGCAACCAATCACATGCATCACCTCAGATCCTGATCTAATGGCCATCACTCTTCTGATATAATAAAGTGAATTAAGTCCCTAATCTTTGGAAGATACATAAGGGTGCCACATTTCACTTTCACATTAGACCATAGAGACTTTATGGACTTAAATTTGATATTCACATTCATGTCATTTGATGCCTGTGAAGACGTCTATGATGGTAATAAGACCATCAAATTTAAGTTAATCCAACTTTTTTTCCCAGGTAGAGGGCATGTTCTGAGTGTTTTAATGAGACTTGCATTTATATTTTGAGCATTTATTAAAGTAAGGGATTAGTTTTGTCATTACCTTGCTAAATATAATCTCTAGGGATGCCATAACTAATTATGTTAACCCCACTTGGGTTTCATAGGTATATTTCCTAATAGAGTAACAACTCATCCCTCCCATTGGGTAAATGATAAGTATTCACCTAGGTAGGCAATTCACATCCATCAAGAGAAATACCAACAAATAATTTTTCATGATGTCTTACCTAATTGATGCCTTACTGGTCTCCACCAAGTTCTCCCATATCAAGAATTGGTCTCCTAATAGTAGAATCTCAATTTCTCACCACTACTCCAAACTCCATATCTTCAAGTATATAAACCACATGCAATTCATTTTTAATGGAATCTATCCCTCCTTGGTTGAGTCTATCACTAGATTTCCCATGCCTAGGATGCACCCCTTGATCAAGAGATATGTGGAGATGATGGGGGATGTATGGTACTATCCAGACTACACAGTAATAAGGATTGAGGGAACCATGCCCTCACCTTTCAGATTACCTATCTATGTGCCACCCAAGCTTACTAAGTAAGAAATTACTTTCCAACTTCTCAATGGAATTGATGGAGTGTGCAAAGAAAATAAGGGCCTCCTTCATCCCTTCCCTCTTATAATTGGAAGGACCACACTACAAGATTGGAAGCAAATAAAAATTATGTCTAGGCAAAGAAGAGGATATATCTTCTAAATAGATGACCTTATAATGTGTGACCCTAGAGGAATAATAAAGAATATTTTGCAAGACAAGAATATTTTCAAATAGGTATATGAGCATCAACCTAGGGTTTTTGACCACATATACACCAAGGCAAGTGGTTTTGAGGAGGTGTTGGTAAGATTGAAAGAGTGCAATGCCAAACTAGAGCATAGGTTGATGCATGAGTAGAAGCCAATAGAGGACATTTGGCAAATGCACCCTCTTCAATATCATTCACTACCTTTAAACTCAAGACCACCTTAAGGATATTCCCAAGTAGAGGTGTCACCATCGTAAGCACCCCCTTAAACAATGTTTCCACCTCCTTAGGACCCTGGTAAGCAATAATTAGAAGAAATACCAAGAGAGGGAGCTTCATCTTCAAGTCCTCCACAACAACCACCACCTCTGATAGAGTTGGTAGACATGGTGTCTCTTGATCCATATGAGATAGTGGAGGAGGTCTTCAAAGCTCTTGAGGAGGTTTATGATCTGTAAACTCCACTGATAAACTCTAAGTGAAATTTTAAAAGTATGGATTCTAAATTTATCAAATTATAAGATGTTGGAATGATTAAAAAAAATTATGAAAATCTGATCCAAGAATCATGTTTCAAAACTGAAATAAAGGTGAATTGACAAATCACATCAGTTATCCATTGAAACCATCTGATTTTCCAAATTCTTGATTTTTATCCAATTTCCCATAAATGATCAAATGATTAAATTTTTCATTATGATTTAAATCTGAATTATAATCTTCAAATTAACTGAAACTGAAATGTAAAAATGAATCCAAAGATCAAGACACAAAAATTGTTTACGGGGTTCGGAATTCCTACGTCCCTAGGTTCGTATTGAATCGATCCATTAATGTTTCTCAAATTTACAAGTTAAAATATACTTACAATCAATAATAGATCATTTCTCTCTACAAAAATAGTGTTTTAGACCTTTGAAAGACCTTGGATGACTCAGCACATCCTTCACCTTCTTGAATCACACGCAGAGGCTTCTCCAAATCAAAATTGGTAACTTATATAGCTCAAAATGGAATCACCAATTCTCCAAAATGGGAAAATTAAAATACTACATAGATTGTATTATAATTCTAAACAACTTTGTAGTTTATTTCGAGCTCTGATTCGGCCTCTAAAGGCTCCAAAATGACCAAATATTGTAAGCGGGTCTATATTTTCCCATACACAGTCGGCCAAAAGCTTGCCTTTAAATACAAATTCGCTCCTTTCAAGTCACTTGGAAGTCCATATCTAAATTGGTCAAGGCCTATCCCTTTTAAGTGGTAGGTCAGGAGTTCAAAACTACCTCCCACCTTTTTAGGTGCTTGGGAAGAGTGAACTAGGCGCTTAGCATGACATTTGAAAGTTCTTCCCTCCTTTTTTGGTGCCCTTGACTATTCCTTGTCCCACATGCATTGGGTAATGCTATTTTCCATGAATTAAATATATGATTTTGTTTATATTCAAATTTATAAGACTTAGGTGCCAACTTAAGCTATACTTTGACTTGGTCCATGCATGATGATGTGGTGGATGATGTGGCAGTTTTTTTAGCACCTTGTTTCAAAGTTTGAAAATTTCAAATAACATGTGAATAAAAAACACCAAACCAATTTTTTTTTGCACCTAATTATTTTTCCACATTTCAAATGGCTATTGGTCCACTTAGCATATTTCTATAGTGCCACGTCACTTTCGACACCACCTGTTGTAAAATTTCTTCAACTAGCCATATCTTAAGCATCTAGACTCCATTTTTCGAACCACAAAAAGTGTCAAAAAGATATCGATGAGCTCTACACTATGAAATTGGTTTCATCATGATTTGGAAACTTTTTATAGAATGAACTCTAGATCATACCTCCCTACAAAAGAGGCTTTTGGTGTCCAAAAGTCGACTATCACCTGAAATCTTATAACTGGTCTACTGCATCCATGAAAACAAAACCCAATCATAGCAAGAGATATAAAAAATTACATTAAAATGATTCATAATAAAACTATATAAACTCCTAACCAAAGGCATGAGTAAGTGAATTTGCAACTACAAAAGTGATTACAACATATCAAACTGCCTACCCAAATGTCACATCCTGTAAAGCAGTGAATTGCCAAAAATTGAAACAACTCCCAATGTAACAGCAAGACAAGTTTATAATGCCAACAACATACAATTAATGTTGTAGGCATGTTGAAATACAATTCCATAGTATGGGACTTATATGCTAAGCAAATGCAAACAACTAAAAGTGTATGCTACCTAACATTTAAACATGCCCAAAGGGTCTAAACAATGCATCTTATATATCCATGTGTCAAAAATAGATACATTCAAAATAACAGTCAAATAAGTATTGTAAGGAATTAACTCAACCTACAACATGCATTCTTCTATTATCTCCAATTGATAAAATGAGTTAATGCCTTATCCATTATTAGACTACCCATATAGTATATTCTGGAGATCAAAAACTTAGAGTTATCAAAAAGTGAGAATTGGAAAAACTTCATATGATAAACCTATCTTGAAGTGTTCCCACCAACTCTAATCTACATCTATCAAAGCTTATTCATTCCCTTAGGTGAATTCTTAACCATGCTTTGCAAAAAGAATGTAGTGATAATCCACTTAACCATTTCTTTCTTCCTAGTGAAATTGATTGTCTTAGTGGATTCCTTAGTATCATTATGGATTGATTTAACTTCACTAATTCTAGAATGAGAAGATGATTGAAGTTTAAAACAATGATCAATCCCATGTCCACTCATATGGCAATGAGTGTAAACAACCTTCTTAGGTGAGGTCTCCCTTTTACCTCTTCTCACTTTGCCATGACGAGAATGGTTCTTAACACTTGCAATCTACTTAAGCAAAGAATTTCATTTCCAACAAGTCTTAGCACTATGGTTATTCATTCCATAAAAAGTGCATGGAAATGATTGCATTATCTTATGTACATTATATCCAAACTTCTTCAAAGTATCAATTGGATTAGAAGATTTAGTGTAATAATTAGGAGGTGGAATCTCAATACCTCTTTTACCTTTACACCTTTGAACTAGTGGCCTAGTACCTTCGCTATTGGAAGCTCGTCTTCCTTTAGCCATGGAAGAAACTTCTCCATCATCCATCTGCACACTAGTATAACCCAAACTTGCATGAAGAGGTCTATGCTCAAATTGAATTGGGTTAGATTAACCTTGGCTATCTCTACCAAGTCCTTGTCCATCATAACCCATTTTAATCAACAATTTAGATCCTATGCCCTTAGTGTATCTTTCAAAATCACCAAAAACAATATTACTAGAATCTAAATCTGAAATGGTAGAAGAAGATGAAGATTCCTATGATGATAAACTTACACTACACTCAATCATAATCTTTTCATTTGAAGTTGAAGGCTTTACCTTTTCACACTCACCACATTGCAATCTAATCAAGAGCTCATCCTTGGATTTGAGTTCCGATTTTAAACTTGCAATTTGCTCTTCAAGGGAATAGAGCTTGCATCTCAGGAATGCATTCTCATCCTAAATCTAGCTATTGATGCTTTCAAGCTCTTCCATCTTGGCTTTATGTGACAACTTGCCCATGGTTTCCTACAAACACACTAATTCCACAACTACACACTACAATCTAATCAAGTGATATTGAAAACCAATAAATTGAAAGCAACTATCAAAACTCAATCAGAAGCTAACCCAGCTTTCTAACTGCTCTATTACCAACTTGATTTGTAAACTCCACTGACAAACTCTAAGTGAAATTTTAAAATTACATATTCTTAATTTCTCAACTTATAAGATGTTGGAATGATTAAAAAAATTGATGAAAATCTAATCCAAGAGTCATGTTTCAAAACTGAAATAAAGGTGAATTGACAAATCACATCAGTTATCCATTAAAACCATCTGATTTTCCAAATTCTTGATTTTTATCCAATTTATCGTAAATGATCAAATGATTAAATTTTGCATTCTAATTTAAATCTGAATTATAATCTTCAAATTAACAAAAACTGAAATGTAAAAATGAATCCAAAGATCAAGACACAAAAATTATTTATGGGGTTCAGAATTCCTACGTCCCTAGGTTCGTATTGAATCGATCCATTAATGTTTCTCAAATTTACAAGTTAAAATATACTTACAATCAATAATATATCATTTCTCTCTACAAAAATAGTGTTTCAGACCTTTGAAAGACCTTGGATGACTCAACACATCCTTCACCTTCTTGAATCACACGCAGAGGCTTCTCCAAATCAAAATTGGTAACTTCTATAGCTCAAAATGGCATCACCAACTCTAAAAAATGGGAAAATGAATATAATAAAAAGAGTGTATCATAATTATAAACAACTTTGTAGTTTACTCTAAGCTCTGATCTGGCCTCTAAAGGCTCCAAAATGACCAAATACTATAAGTGGGTCTATATTTTCCCATACACAGTCAGCTAGAAGATTGCCTTTAAATAGAAATTCACTCCTTTCAAGTCACTTGAAAGTTTGTAGCTGACGTGGTCAAGGCCTATCCCTTTTAGGTAGTAGTTTAGGAATTCAAAATTGCCTCCCACCTTTCTAGGCACTTGGGAAGAGTGAACTAGGTGCTTAGCATGACATTTGAAAGTTCTTCCCTCCTTTTTTGGTGCCCTTGACTATTCCTTGTACCACATGCATTGGGTAATGCTGTTTTCCATGCCCTAAATAGAGGAGTTTGTTTCTATTCAAATTCCTAAGACTTAGGCACCAAATTAAGCTATACTTTGACTTGGTCCATGCATGATGATGTGGCAGTTTCTTTGGTGCCTTGTTTCAAAGTTTGAAAATTTCAAATAACATGTGAATAAAAAACACCAAACCAAATTTTTTTTGCACCTAATTATTTTTCCACTTGTCAAATGGCTATTGGTCCACTTGGCATATTTCTACAGTGCCACGTCACTTTCGACACCGCTTATCGCAAGATTTCTTCAACTAGCCATATCTTGAGCATCTGGACTCCATTTTTTAAATCGTGAAAAGTGACAAAAATATCTCGACGAGTTATATGCTATGAAATATGTTTCATCATGATTTGGAAACTTTTTCTATAATGAACTCTGGATTAGTTTATGGTTTAGAAAAGGAAGAAATAGATGAAGACCCTACTACCCAAGCAGGACAACTTACAAAGACTCTTGGATAATTAGAGGGAAATAAGAAGGATAAAGGGAAAGAACATGAGTTGGCCTTAGCCATAACTACCAGCCAAAGGAAGAGGAAGGTTGAGTTGGCCCATGTCCCTACCAATTCTAAAAGGCCAAAACTCTCATTTGTGCATCTATCCCAAAAAATAAACTTGTTTAGTGATGAGTTCCCCATCCATGGACTAGTCATTCTTGATTGGTTCATTTATGGTAAGTTTCAAAAGATTCAATCCATAGCCCATTCATATGCATTGAATCAAAGCATCAACATTGATGAGGACCTCCAACCCTAGATTGTGGAGATGGAGTAAGAAAAAAGGAGAATAGTGGAGGCAAAAAGAGCTGATGGTAAGAGAATAAATGCTCTAAGAGACTCCAATAACACCAAAGTTGAAATCCCAAATGCCACCTAGTTAACTAAGACTATCACTATAGTTTAATTCAATCCAAATACCATAGGCTTAGAGAATATCACCATAAGAAAAGTTTTGGTTGGTTAAAATATTTCACCTTTAAAAAAGTGGAACCTTTCATAGGCCTAACTCTAGTAGGAGGATAAGTAGTGGGAGAACATCCCATCCATCAAGAGGATGTGAAGATTTTGGTTGGAGCCTATTCAGAATAGGAAATGGTTGAAATCAAGGGATCAAAGCAATAAATTACCAACTTAAGGAAGGAAAAATAGGACTTGGAATCCCAGGCCATCCTCTCTATGCCTGAGGATATGATTAGGTTATTGAATGAGTCATTGGACATATTTGAAGCCTTGAAGGCTATGAATCTTAGATATGATTCCTTAATGAAAAAACATTAAGAAGCTAAGTCTTTGGTCATCTAGTGGTAGGCTTCAAAGGACCAAATTGTTGAGCTCATCAATGTATAAGTAAAGAGACATATCCCAAACTTTAGGGCTATTAGTCTAGGATACTTAAGTTTAATCCTAGGCATTATTGTTTATAAGATGAAATATTTAAGCACATGGCACAAGAATGTTAGTGAACTCATAAGGGAATATGAAGCTTTGATCTATAGGATTGAGAAACTCCTGGGAATAATGTTGACAAAACCTTCACAACCCATTGTTATGGGCTTGATCGATGATGAAGAGTTCAAACAAAGATCCACTTCCACCATTTAGGAGATAAGAGGGAGGAGCCATGGCCAATCCGATTATGAGTACCATTAGATAATGGATCTCATCTTCAACTCAAGTGATCAAATAATAGAGGCCCAAAGCATCAAGGAGGCCATGCTAAGAAATGACAAAGAATTTGACAAACTAGTAGATTAAGAAGAGGGATGTTTGATGAAGCCTGAAGTAGATCTTGATGATCAATGAATAACATACTAAGGCTAAGAACATCCTATATAAAATACAAATAGGAGGCCCACCGCCAACCCAATAAAATATTCTATACATTGTAATTCTACATACATTTTATAAAATGGGAATATTCTATTTTATAAATATATGATATTTTGTTAGCATATATAGTTTTAGGTCAATCCAATGTAGAAGGTCATGTGTACAATAGAATTTTCATACAAGGACAACTATCCTTAGTGTAAGCGTATGTATCTTGAAAATTGACTGGTATACCTACTATGTTTTCTATAAATAGGTAGTGTTACCATTGTGTAAAGAGATATTTTTGAGAAAAAATTGTATACTCACACCAATTAATACAACTAAAGAATTATACAAAGATTTTCCATCTTGTTGTGTTGATAGTTGTTAGCTTTTCTCTCAATTATTTGTTTGGATCTTGAATTTGAATGGTTTATTTAATTCTTGAACTACATTTTATCATTTGTAGGGTTGTTAATTTGTGCTATCCTAGGCTAGTTGAAAATATCTTGAGTTGCTTTGCTTTAATTTGTTCTACATCAAAGATGTGCATTAGCTATTTAGATGTAGTAAAAAAATATTAAAAGTACATTTGATTCTTACTTGTAAATTTAATTCATCCTAAAAAATCAGCTTGGTTTGTAATTAAAATTGAGTATTAGCCTTTTTACATTAAAACTAGTTTAGATGTATGTTTAGGGAACTAAAATTTTGTCATAATGTTTAAGGTAAAGACTTGCAATCACATTTTTTTCCTTTCTACCTTACCCTCACCTCTTTTCTCTTTTTTTACAAAGATCTTCACTATAGCTTAGATTTCAATGTTAATATACATTTAGTTTAGAATAACATCAGGCTTTGACTAAGGATTATCAAGAGTGGCAAGGGATGAAACAAGGTGTTTCCCAACCACCAAATAATATAAGTACTATGGAACAGTCCACTTTGCTCTGCTACTATTTCACCATAGGTATCCTAATGCCAAATACCTGTAACTCATGCTCTGAATTATTTGGATTCTAAAATGAGAAGTGTTTTTTAAATACTAAGAGCACTTGTGGTACATTTAGAGGCATCAACATGTCCTTTATGTCCCTTGATTCAAGTCTATTAGTTTCTTTTAGGTTATGTGAGGTTTTGGCTAGTAATGTTCCCCTTGAAGTGTCATAAGTCCATATTGTTTTGCTTAAACTTATCTCTTTCTATCCTTTAAGTTTTAGGTATTTTTTCATCCTTCATACAAAATACTCATATTTACAACCTTGTCACAGAATATAATTAGTTATTATCCTAATTGGATTCATTAGTAGTCATATAAGTGTCAAATTTGAGAGTGGATCATTGAACATTCATTGCATCACCATTTAGACTAGGTTTTGTTCCTTTTAGCTTTCTTCCCTTTCCCTTTTCCTTGGTATAAGTATATATTTAGGAGAAGTACTATATTTTCATATCAAAGGAGCTAACCTCATTAAAAACCTTAGAGATCTAACCCAAAATTAGGTAACCCATAGCCTAGGGTCATTCCCATGTTGGACTAGATTTAAGTAGAGGACCTGAACAATCCTTTGCTCAGCTAGGGTGAAATCTAGGTCTCTAACGGGACCAAGAATATCTTTCACTAAATAAGCCCCCACCATTTTTGGGTGTATTTTCCTTATGTATCATGGGTATAGTCTAATTTAAGGACTATATCACCAATATTGAAAGTAAAAACTTTAACTTTTGTGTTATGTTGCTTGATGATATGAACCTTGTATTAATGATTATGTTTTAGCGCTGTTAGACATTGTTCATCATGAACATCAAGAGAATGAAGGTAACCCTCACATAATTCTTAATTGGGAATAATTCCATGAAGATATTTTCATAAGGATGGAATCTCAATTTCTAATGGTAGGACAAACTTTGAACCATATACTAGAGAGAATGGGTTACCCCAGTGGTAGTACGAATGCTAATATGATAGGCCCAAAATGTAGGATATAAAAGGAGATGCCAATCTATATAGGTTTCATGGATATTATTTTGAAGGATTTTATTGATAATTTTATTAGTGGCCTTGACTTGGCCATTACACTATGGATGATAGGGTGTGCAATTTTTTTGGTATATTTTGAATTTAGTGCATAACTACTTCACGTCCTTATTCTTGAAATTTTTACCATTATCATAAATGATAGCATAGGTAAATCCAAAATAATAAATGATTTGGTTGAGGATGAATTTGGAAATTGTAGTTCCTATGACGTTGATGAGAGACATGTCTTCTGCCCATTTGGTAAAATATTCAATACCCATGATGATAAAAACATTCCCATCTTAGGATCGAGGTAATTTTTTGATGAGATATAATTCCCACATGGAAAATGGTGAAGGAGATTATAAAATTTAGAATTCAACTGGTGGTGAATGGATTATATCATCATGGAGTTGGCAAGGACTACACTTCTTAGTGAAATTGATAGCATCCTTTTTGAGAGTAGGCTAAAATTGTCCCATACATAGGCATTTTCCTATTATATCATGTTTGCTACAATGACAAACAAAAATTCCCCCATGTGTTTATTCAAGGAGATGAGGAACCTCTTCTTTCATTACACAGTGGAGAAAAGTACCTTCTACATTATGATAACAAAGGGTGTTGTATTGAAAGACATTTAAAATCTTGCTTGTGAATTCTAGTCTTTTCATGAGAATCCATGTCCATAGGATATGTTTGATGTTTGAATAATTAGATAATGTCTTTATACCATGGGCTCTATCGAATGGTGAAGCCTCAATATGAAAGATAAGTGAATCTTGTGATTGGGTAGAGGATGAATAATTTCTTATTTAAATAAGAAATTAGGAATCACTAAGAACTTAATGTGGATGAAATAAAGATGTTGAAGAAGTGAATTAGTAATAGAGTTCTGATCTCTTGGAATGGGCTCGATGGTAAAAGAGGTGAAATATCTGGTGAGGGTAGTGGATATTTGATGATAAGAAACAATATTTTCACTTTTACACTAGTGATCACCATAAACTTGATGGTAGATGAGTTTGGAGTCACCCAAAACATGTATATATGGAATATATAAATTAAGTGTCGATCTCATGCCTAAGATTAACACTTCATATTCTACCATGTTATTAGTGACATAAAAAATGAGTTAGAATACCAAATGGATTATTTTACTTGGAGGACTAGTTATAATACAACCTGCCATAGCTCCTTGGAGACATTTGGTGCCATCAAAATGTAGGGTATAAGTGTCTTCATGCAAATCAACATTGATTTTAGGAAGTTCTTTTATAACTATTTTGGATTCATTAATATAGGTATCTTCTTGATTACTTATTTCTATATCAGTAGCGAAGTTATGAAAGTAATCTTTAAGAGAGATATCCTGATTGAGACCTTCAATATAGAGAATGTTATCATCAAAGATATTATCTTGAAGATGGTTAGTAGTGGGTATGGGTACCACTGTGAGTTCATCAGAAATGACTTTCCCTCTGACATATTTTTTCATGATGATGTGAAGGTCAAATTACCATTAATAAAACCATCCACTTGCCAATTCTATCTCCAGGTAGAAAGGCTTTAGAGAAAAAGTGATGAAGTGAGTCGAAGTGAATTATGACATAACTAGTTTGATAGAGTATGTAGTGATGAAGCTTTTAAATTGCAAAATAGATAGTGAAGTAATCACATTCTACTTTGGTATAACATTTTTCATAATCGATGAAGCCTTGACTAATGTAGTAGATAACATACTCTCTTCTAGTATCATCTTGTTGGGTAAGTATTGCCCTAATTGATATGGGTGTAGAATAAGTGTAAAAAATTAAAGGAAGATCATTAGAAGGTGGATGGAGCAATGATTCTTTCATGTTATCAAATTAATTTTGGAAATGATCAATCCATTCTAAATAATTAACTTTCTTAATAAGATAATTAATAGAGTATATGTGATAAGCCATTTTTGGGATAAATCATTAGATTGACCCAAGCTTGCCAAGGTAAGTATGAATATATGGAATAGAGAAATGAATGGGCATGTTGAATATAACATTGATCTTAGCAATATCACCATCAATACCATAAAGAGAAACTAAGAACCATAATAATTTAATAGATGTAATGTCAAAACACATTTGTAAGGGTTGAGTCTAACTTTATACTTGATGAGTCGGTCAAAGATGATGGTGAGATCATAGAGATGGGTTTTACAAATTTTGTGTTTGGTGATGAGATAATTTACATAGGTGTTCAAAATATTATTGGTAAGGTCATGAAAAATATGGGTCATATCCCACTGATAGGTAGCTATAATGTTTTTAAGGTTGACTGACATATTAACATAGAAATAGGTGCCCCATTCTATAGTGAATGCTGTCTTATGTAAGTCTTTGGGGGTGAGATGAAATTGAATGTATTCCAAAAAAACCATTCATGATGGAAAACATTTTTTATCTAGTATTGGAATCAATGATGGCATCTATCGAAGGTAAGGTAAAATTATCTTCCGGATAAATGAGGTTAAGATTGTGGAAATTGATGTAGATGTAGATAACCATGGTAATGTTTTTGAAAATAGGAATAATGTTTAACACCCATTCAGAATCGTCCATAATTTAATAAAATTGGCATCTAATAGTTTGATAATTTATTTATCACATAGGGTGGAAACATTGGGGGGGGGGGGAATTCATGTTGTTTTTGCTAAATGGGTTTGGCATCGAGGTACATGATTATGTTGTGCACCTTGATACTAGGATTTATGTCAAGAGTATACTCATATTACCAATAAAAATTATCATAATATTTATCAAATATTAGACTAAATTTATCATGATTAGTTAGCATGAGTTCTCAAGAAATAGTTATAGGTCAAGTACATGAGTGTGTGCCATATTCTATTCTTTTAGTTTCCTCAATAAGCATAGCATTTCCATCTTGAAAATGATATGGTACATTGGGAAGAGAGGAAATGCGATTGGTTTTAGGGTCGATGATAGGAATGAATTTGTTAAAATGAGGGGATTTTCATGTGAAATTCACAAGTTTGTGATAATACTGAGGAAGTTGAGGTTCTCAGGCATGGAGAAATTCAAGGATGGATTTATTGCTAGGTATCATAGGTAGAGGTACATAATATTACACATCTAATTTGATATCAATTATTTTTTTACCATGGAGATTGTATTTATAATATATCTAGCATACATATATGGCCTTGACATCAAGAGCAATCTCAAGAGTAGGTGTAACTATGGATCAAGGTTGATTGTATTTAATTGGATTAGTAATAGGCACATCTTTAGAATTAGTAGTGGGGAGAGGATTTGGTAGAGTAATTGGTGGGATAAGAGGTCTATAAGGTTACATAAGTCTTAAATGTTCAAGAGGTAATATTTGTTCCACCACCTACGGAGTATTGAGAATTGGAGAATTAATTGTAGGTACATGACCTTCAGGATATAACTCATTATCTATGGAAATAGTGTGAACATCACAGTTAAAAACATGTAATTTAGTTAAGGTTTTCTAATAATTTTGAACATCCAAATCTCTTTATTGATTTTGGGAAATAATTTAGTTATCATCATAACTGGGAGAGTTAGTACATGCTTAGTTCTCTAAAGGAAATTCTAAAGGTGAGATGCTTATATTACTAAATTTATGAGGTGACATGGTTAGATGGTATTGAAATAGCTTGGCCACTATATAATCATTACAAATAAAAACATCTTTTATATAATATGATTCATGTGCTTTACATGGAAGAGGGAAATTAGTTATCTCATTGATAAGAGAGATGGTATTATCACAAGGTAATAAGGAAGGAGGAATCCACTCTAAAATGTAAGGAGATATCTTGGTATTTTTGCATCTATTTTTTAAATCATTTGGCTCATCATCATTAGAATTAGAAAGAGTGACTTATAAGTCTGGATTCATATTGAAGAACTCAGGTAAAGGAGCACTATTAATTTTTGGAATAGTGGGAATTTGATACTGAGATTTAGAATTGGGAAGTTGAATACTCAATGGATTAGGATCACCCTCATGTTTATGTTATTTTCCATTATAAATAAACTTGATACATTGGCTTCTAGAAGAGGCAATAGCCTTCATAGGATGAGTCTAAGGGCATCCTAGGAGTATATTATAGGATGCCCTTAGACTTGGTAAGTCAAGAACCATAATTTTGGTATGTTTAGTTTTGGGTCCAATAATAAGAGGGATCCAAATACAACCAAGCCACTTTTTATTGGTCTTGTCAAATCCATAACATGTTAAATGAGATTTCTTAAGATGATCTTTATTATACCCAAGTTGTAGAATGAGCCAAAGAGATGTCACATTAATTCCTAACCTTTAGTCTACTAATAATTTACAAATGATGGTGGTAGTAATGGATATTTTGATAAAGATAGGTGTATCATCAAATCGAAAGAGAATTTCATCATTGATAATGTCTTGTTTAAGGAACTCTATGGATGGTTTTGAATAAGGACAAATAGTTTCAATGGTATGAACTTATGTTGCTTAAGGCTCATGAAAAGGTTGTTCATCTTTTAAGGAAGATGGTTCTTCAATTTCTTGGAGTTGTTGCATTAGGAATTTATGATGATATGGAGAAGTGTGATCTAACCCCATGACAGGAATTTTATAAGGCATAGAGTTTAGTTCCTCTAATAAAGTCCAATGATTTTTGGAAGAGGAAGAACTAGCATGAGGCTTGGAAGGTAAAATATGTTTATTAGGAAGAGAATTAGTTGGAGGTTCAGATTGAGCAAATTATTCTTCATCGATTTCCAAAGTTACGTTAGTGGTAGTAGTGTCTTTAATAATTTTCTATTCTAAATACGGTTTCTTTGGTTTGGTGACGGGTTTTTTGTGGGTTATTTTGCATTGATAATTGACCTTAGCCACATTCATGTATTTTGAATTGGTATAGTATTGATCATAATCGGCATCAATCATAAAAATGTCCTTATCTGATTATTAAGGGTTGGATGTAGATAATTTTTTTGGATTGTTAGAGGAAGAATATTTGGAAGCTTGTTTATTTTGAGATGCATTAACATAATCATGATGACATATTTTAATCATGGCATAATGATTGAATGAATCACCTATCATAAAAGAAATAGAAAATTTTGTAATATACCAACATGTTTCATGGGAATGACCTATATCAGCATGAAACCAAATTTTTTTTATTAGTAGCATATCATTTAGGGGGATTATTAGGATACATGAATGGTTTAGAGGGCATTAAAAATTGTTTCATTTGTTACATGGTTAACAATATATGGGAAAGTTGGTAAGTTTATGCTTTGGATACTCCTATTTTGGGTTGAGGAGGATTTTTGGTTATTGCATTGTTTGAATGTTGGAAACATGCCTTGATGGTTTAAGTGTTAGGTTCAAACTATTTCATTAGAAAAGATTGATGCTTAGTTTGGTCAAGATTATCATTTAAATTTTGGGGAGCAAAATTTCAAACCTTGTATTAGAGTGATTGTGTTAAGGTTGTTATGAAAAGTTTGAACAATGTATCATCAGTCATGTTGTGATCATCCTTGTGAGCCAAATATTTCCACTGTTTGATAAAATCATGAGCTAATTTGGTAGGGGATTGTTTAGCATTGATGAATTGAATAAGATAATTTTTGGGAAGATCATTATGTTGGAATTCTTCAACTAAGGGATTGACTAAATCCTCAAGTTGCCATAAAGAGTGTTGGAGAAGTTTGTTACACCATTCTAATACATCATTGGTGAAGTTTTTAACTAAAAGTTTAGTAGTGGTGAAGGTATTAGTTTGTATCCACTCTTTATAAACATTATTGAATGCTTTGAGAAAAGATACAGGGTATTTAGTCCCATCATATTCAATAGTTGGAGATATTTTACCAATATCAATAGATACAATGAAAAGATCTAAAGGATCCTTTTGAATGTGTTGAATCATATTATTTTCCATGATAGGTTGGGGATCCCAAACCATCTTTAAGAGGTGGAGGTATAAAATTTTGATTATTTTGGGGATGAAGAACAAGGGGCTGATTAGCCATGTTTATCAAGTGATGTTGTAGTTACATCATTTAGGAGGTGATATATATTTTCATGATGTTCATTCATTACATTATTTGTACAATAATTTTAGTTGTATCAATTAGTGGGTTGGTGTTGGGAGGAAAATTCCCTAAATTTGTATTATGGGAGGGTTACTATGTGGAGGATTAATATTAGGCAAGTTGTTAGTGTTAAGAAGGTGATTTGTGGGGTTATTTGTTAGGCTCGTATCAATTTCCCCCACAATATGGTAAGATGTTTGAAGGTGGGAATCATATTGATAAGTATGAAAAGGATCCGATCCACCAATCTCATAAGTTGGAGTGATTTTAACTATATTAAAATCAAAGGATGAGGGAGGAGAAAAGTGGCTCCAAAAGTGAGGATCCTCTTGGGTAGAGAAGGTAGGAAGAAAAGAACATACCATATAGTGTTTAAATGGATTTTGGTTATCTAAAAATATTTTGATAGGGTATTTCATGATGTTTGAAGATAAAATCTTAAATTAAGAAGTAAAGAGGAAAGATAGGGACAAGGTCATCCACACACAAAATAGTATCAGCCAATAGGTACAGAGTTGACTAGGTCAATAGAGTCTATAAAAAAGGTCCATAGAATAGGGTGCAATCTACACAATTGAACTATTTGACTATGTTCTACAAAAGATAAAACTAAAACATGCTAAAATGATACATAGTTGTATGGGTCAACTGTGTACTGTAGATGAAGAAACAAAATAGATGAAAAATATACACAGTCAAATAGGTCAAATATGTACTTTAAAAGGATAACTAAATAGACTAAAAGGATACATAGTCATATAAGATGACTATATACTGAAGGAAAGCAAGGTTGATAGTCTATGAGAGATTATGTCAACATGGATGATAATGTTATGACAATAAAGAATATTTGTGCATATTTAAGTAGATAAAGTGAAGCACACAAATAATTAGATGAAAATGGTTTATCTAATTAGAACACACAACATAAACCTTACATTAATGCTAGCTAATGCCAGTTTTTCAATACAAAATATAATGATAAAAGAGCAAGAAACAAACTTGAATGTAAATGTTAACTAATTATCCATTCTTGAATGTTGTTATGTTATGATAAAATTTTAAATTTTTATGATAGAAATTTGGTTGTAAGAAGGAACTAAAAATCAATCTATGGATAGTTTCAAGTAGCTTAAGCTAAAATGGATTTGTATTGGCAATGGTAATAGCTTGGTATTGGTTCTTACCCATTCACTTCACATTCCCGTAGCTATAAGGTTGTCAAGTATGTTTCTAATATATACCATCAACCATGTGTTTATATTTGGTCAGAAAACTAAGTTGGCTTCCCCCTTGGTGATGAAATACAAGTAGGTATACCGTAGGAAGAAAAATGTTTAATGTTTTTTTGTGTAAAGTGGTTTGGAAGTGTGTGAAAATATAAATAGTCTGACTAAATAAGTAAATTTGAAAACCACCTAATTAATCTATGTTTACTACTCTAAGCATGCAAGTAACTAAAATGAAAAATGAATTAGTTACTAGTAACATAGATTAATTCCTTTGATTGTGAAGAGTACAAAATTGGTTTAGGTTTTTGGGGATCAACCAACAATAGATTACACTTTTGAAAGCAATAAACGTGGAATTAAATCAGATTGACAAGTAATTAGAATGAGATAATAGCAAGAACAAGAGATACAAGAAACCACCCTGAAAACTTGTATTAACAAACTCTTTACAAAAGGAATACAATTGAAGAAACTTCTTTCTTCCACACCTCTCCTAGATGTATAGATCTCTCAATAGATCTCTATTCCTCAAGAGCTCTCTCTCTCTCTCAAGAAAAATCAACTCCAACAAGCCAGGATTGATTCAATTCTGTACTGTTCTTCACATACAATGAATTACTACAATAATTCACCCAACTACAAACTACAATAAGCTAGGAAGATCTAATTCTACATATAGAATTAAGAGACTTGAGCATGCACTTCCAACAAGCAGTTAAGCCACTTGAACAAGGGCTCTAAAAATAGTATTTCTAACAATAGAGATATGAACTTGAGACTACAACTCAAACTCATCATGCAAACACTCGCTTCTGTCCACGGAAATAGCTTTTTGGACACGCAAGTAACCAACGTCAGTTCCTGTTGCTTGTCTGTGACCACCGTAGACCGACCCTCTGCTGACGTCGGCACCTCTGCAACTGCTCCTGACCAACATCGGTCACTCCTGACCGACACCGGTGTCTGTGTAGACCTGAAATTGCTAATGAATACTCCTTGGTGAAGCTTTTAGCTCCACACCCTAACAATCTCCCACTTGGAGATAAATAGCTGCACCAGTACCTGTACAGTAACATCTTCTAGCTCCTCCATCTTCAACTCAATCATGAAGACCAACAGAAGTTGAATGAAGATTCAACTTCTCCTTTGTAATCGGCTTGGTTAACATATCAGCAAGATTCCTATCTATATGGATCTTCTCCAGATTCAACTCACCATCTTCCAATACCTATCGTATGAAATGGTACCTTAGCTATATGTGCTTTATTCTTGAATGAAAGGCTGAATTCTTAGCCAAATGGATTGCACTCTGACTGTCACTATACAATCTACAACTCTCATGCTCCCTACCAAGCTCATCCATGAACCGTGTCATCCATATCATCTATTTTCTAGCTTCTATGGCTGCAATATACTCTGCTTCTGTAGTTGACAAGGCAACAACCTTCTGCAACTTAGATATCCAGCTAACTGCCGTTCCACCTACATTGAAAACATAACCTGTAGTGCTCCTCCTGCCATCCAAATCACCTACCATATCTGAATCTACATAACCATGTAGAGAAGTATCTGAACCTCCATAGCACAAGTGCCTACTACTAGTTCCTCTCAGATATCTAAGGATCCACTGAACTGCTTTCCAATGTTCCTTACCTGGATTGGCCATATACTTACTTACCACTCCCACTGCTTGGGCAATATCCAGTCTAGTACACACCATTGCATACATCAAACTCCCTACTATAGAAGAATATGGAACCTTACTCATGTACTCTACCTCAACATATGAATTAGGACATTGTTCTTTACTCAGCTTAAAATGTCCAGCCAAAGGTGTGCTTACCGATTTAGCATCCTGCATATTGAACCGTTTCAACACCTTGTCCACATAATCTTCTTGAGACAATATCAACCTATGATTTTTCCTGTCTCTCTTAATGCTCATGCCAAGGATTTTCTTTGCTGATCCCAAATCCTTCATAGCAAACCTTTGAGCTAATTTCACCTTAAGCTCAGAGATATCCTGCATGTGAGATCCTGCAACCAGCATATCATCTACATACAACAATAGAATAATATATCTACCATTATCAAATCTCTTGAAATACACACAATGGTCTGATTGACACCTACTGTAGCCATGCTCAGTCATAAACCTGTCAAATTTTAAGTACCATTGCCTAGGAGCTTGCTTGAGGCCATACAAGCTTTTCTTCAATCTGCACACAAACTTCTCCTTACCCTTGACCTCGAATCCTTCTGGCTGTTCCATATAAATTTCCTCATCCAAGTCTCCATGAAGAAATGATGTCTTAACATCTAGCTGCTCAAGATGCAAATCCTCAAAAGCAACCAAAGACAATACAACCCTTATAGAAGTCATTTTAACAACAAGAGAAAAAATCTCACCAAAGTTGATACCTGGCTTTTGTGCAAATCCTTTCACTACCAATCTGGCCTTATATCTCATCTGTCTATTCTCACCTTCTTTCAACCTGTAGGTCCATCTGTTCTTGAGTGTTCTCTTACCAGCTAGCAATTCAACCAAATCCCATGTTTGGTTCTCTCTTAAGGACTCCAACTCCTCAACCATGCCACGCTCCCACTGACTCTTGGACTCCACCTGTATTGCTTCTTCAAAACTCTCTAGTTTTCCACCATCAGTTAGCAATAAATAAAATAAAGAAGGAGAATATCTAATTGGAGGCTTACTCACCCTTTTTGACCTCCTAATGGGTGTCTGAGACTTGTTCACAACACGCTGTCCACCCAAATTCTCTGACAGTGACCGACCTCGGTCACCTCCAGACCTGTTACTGGCCGACGTCAATTCTGCCTGACCGACCTCGATCTCTGTACGGTCGACACCAGTTTTTGTACTACCGACGCTGGTTCCTAACCTACCGACGTCGGTCTCTGTGTTTTCCTGCAAGTGATTATTTCTTTTTCCCACGAGCTCATCTTGGACTTTCACCTCGTCCAATTCACCATTGCTCTGCTCAGATTGATTCAGCTTCCTTAGCTGATCACAATACATCACTCTTTCATTGAAAACAACATCATAGCTCCTGATTACCTTGTTAGTTTCTAGATTCCACAATCTATAACCAAAATCATCTGAACCATAGCCAATAAATGTGCACCTCATAGACTTAACATCTAGCTTCTTTCTATTTTCCTTATCTATGTGCACAAAGGCTTCACAACCAAAAACTTTGAGATATGAGAGATCAACCTTTTTACCTATCCATGCCTCTTCTAGAATACCACCATCCAGAGCTGTAGAGGGTCCTCTGTTAATCAGGTATACTGCAGTGTCAACAGCTTGTGCCCAAAACTGTAAGGGCAAATCGACATGCAATCTCATACATCTTGCACACTCCATTATTGTCCTATTCATCCTTTCAGCAATTCCATTCTGTTGAGGTGTCCTTGGAACCGTCCTTTGCCTACGGATTCCATGCATGTAACAATAATCTCTGAACTTATGACTGCAGAACTCACCACCATTGTCTGATCTCAGGCACTTTAATCTTTTACCTATTTCATTCTCAACCATAGCTTTCCAAACTTTAAAAGTCTCAAATGCATCAGATTTTCTTCTAATACAGTAGATCCATACCTTCCTTGTAGCATCATCTATGAAAGATACATAGTACTGTGATCCTCCAATGGAAGCAACCTGAGCCAGTCCCCACACGTCTGTGTGAACAAGCTCCAACTTATGCCTCTTCTTAGTAGACCCAGTCTTGAGAAAACTAACCCTTGTCTGTTTTCCAAATACACAGTGCTCAAAAAACTCTAGATCTATGCCTTTTAAATCTGAAAGCATACCTTTGGACTTAAGAATTGACATCCCCTTCTCACTCATGTGGCTAAGCCTTGAGTGCCACAATTTAGCGTCCACATCTGAAGTAGATAATATAGAAGAAGATTTGTTAGTAACACAATTACACAAATAGAGAGTACCTTCTCTCTTACCTCTGGCCATAACAAGTGCACCCTTGGTCACCTTCCAAGATTCTGCTATGAGAGTTACTGTACAACCCTCATCCCCTAACTTTCCTGCAGAAATCAAATTTCTCTTCAAGCTAGGAACATGCATCACATCTCTCAACACCCATGTGTTGCTATTATGCATCTTCAGCTGCACTTTACCTTTGCCAATTATTTTACAGGGCTCATCATCCCATAGATACACTATTCCAAAATCTCCATGGATATAGTCACTAAAATATTCCTTGTTAGGGGTAGCATGAAAAGATGCACCAGAATCTAATACCCAAGATTCTATATTATTATGCAGAGAGAAAATTAAAGCATCTTGTGCAATACCTGCAACCTTGGCTTCTTCCTTTCCTTCGTGCTGATTGTCTTCCTTAGGTTTTGACCAACAATCTCTGCTTATGTGCCCTATCTTTCCACAATTCTAGCATTGTGGCCTTCTGCCATTTCTAGATTTAGATCTGCCTTTCCCCTTTGACTTGGATCTTGATTTGCCTTTCTTGCTCTTCTCTTTCTGCCTTCCCCTACTCTCAAAACTTAAAGCATTCCCAAATGTCTCTTCTGTGCTTTTCCTGCGTATTTCCTCATTCATGATAACACTAACAACATCCTCTACTTTCAAAATATTTGATGCAGATGCAGTATTACTTACTGCCATTACTAAGCCATGCCAGCTTTCAGGCAAAGAACATAATATTAAAAGAGCTTTTATTTCATCATCAAACACTATATTCACTGAACTTAATTGATTCACAATTCCATTGAAATCATTCAGATGAGTAGAAACAGATCCACCTTCATTCATATGCAAATTAAATAACTGCTTCATAAGATATACCTTATTGGAAGCTGAGGGTTTTTCATACAAATTTGCTAACGTAGTCATCAACTCTACCGTGGACTTTGCCTATGATAAATTAGATATCACAGTGGATGCTAGACTCAGTCTTATAGACCCCAGAGCCTTTCTGTCAAGAACTTCCCATTCTTCATCCTCCATGTCTTTGGGCTTCTTTACAACACCACCTAATGGTAAGTAGAGATCTTTCTGATACAGATAATCCTCTATTTGCATTCTCCAATGTTGGTAATTTTTTCCATTAAACTTTTCCATTCTCAGTTTACTTTCATCTACCATTGCTTCTCCCACTCAAATAGAAATCCCTGTAGAAACTCCTGTGAGAACCTGTAATCAATACACACTACACAGATCTAAACCACCTGTTAGTGAACCTGAGCTTTGATACCACTTGTTGGATATCAAGCTCTGAACCTGCAACCAAGGCTCTGATACCACTTGTTGGGGATCAACCAACAATAGATTACACTTATGAAAGCAATAAATGCGGAATTAAATTAGATTGACAAGTAATTAGAATGAGATAATAACAAGAACAAGAGATACAAGAAACCACCCTAAAAACTTGTATTAACAAACTCTTTACAAAAGGAATACAATTGAAGAAACTTCTTTCTTCCACACCTCTCCTAGATGTATAGATCTCTCAATAGATCTCTATTCCTCAAGAGCTCTCTCTCTCAAGAACAATCAACTCCAACAAGCCTAGATTGATTCAATTATGTACTGTTCTTCACATACAATGAATTACTACAATAATTCACCCAACTACAAACTACAATAAGCTAGGAAGATCTAATTCTACATATAGAATTAGGAGACTTGAGCATGCACTTCCAACAAGCAGTTAAGCCACTTGAACAAGGGCTCTAAAAATAGTATTTCTAACAATAGAGATGCGAGCTTGAGACTACAACTCAAACTCATCATGCAAACACTCACTTCTGTCCACGGAAATAACTTTCTGGACATGCAGGTAACCGACGTCGGTTCCTGCTGCTTGTCTGTGACCGCCGTCGGCTGACCCTCTACCGACGTCAGCGCCTCTGCAACTACTCCTGACTGACATCGGTCGCTCCTGACCGACGTCGGTGTCTGTGTAGACCCAAAACTACTAATGAATGCTCCTTGGTGAAGCTTTTAGCTCCACACCCTAACATAGGTGACACTATATGCAAAAACTATAGAACAAATTTGATAGGGTCACTACTATTTTATGAAATCAAGATCTATAAGAATATAACCAAATAGGTAGATAATGTCTTCTAGAGAGAAGACAAGCTACAAAACTGTGATGAGCTAGTTGACCCAGTTTGTTGTAGGGTTATATTTTTATAGACTGTAAACTTGTCAAAAATAGTAATGTAAATGAAAAACTAAAATGATAGAGAAGATGAGAATGAACCTTGGTGGTTTTTAAGATGTTTAGTTTGAAAATTTTATGCTATGTTATTTAATTTCTGATTTAAATATTTTGGGAACAAAGTTGACTGGGTCAACATAGTCTATAAAACCTATATGCTAAAAAAGAATCTAAAAATGGAGACAACTTGCTCAACTATGTTTGTAAACCCATATGCTGAAAGAGAAAATTTTCAAATAGAGTTGACTAGATCTACTATGTACGGAATCCTATAACTGAAGAAGAAGATTATGTTGAGTTAATAGATCTAATCACCTGTATTTGGAGAAGACTTGTACAAATAGAATAGAGTCATTTTGGGGTGACTATGTGTTAAACCTACACAAAGACTATTAGAAATATACTGATAGGTTACAATAATGAAAAAATAAAAATAAATTTATGATGATAAAATGAGTTTGTGAGATAAAATTTACAAGGGTTTGGTTCACATCAAGTTCACCAGAATGTATACAAAGAAAAATTCAACTGATCTATTAATCAATCCTAGCTCAAAGGAGATAAATCTTACTTACACTTCCATTTTTTGATACATTATGTATTTAGGGTCATGACCAGGATGGATCTAATAAACCTAACCAAGGGATCTCTTACTACAAAAACATCACTAGAGAGGGTTCCAAATCCTCTAGTCAAGTAACACTATGCAACAACCCTAGCTAAGTCTTATGTTTTCATATTCACTAAGTAAATGACAAATAAAGTAAAATCTAATCTAGTGCTCACCAAATCTTGTGGCACAAAGTGGGGGTAATAAACATAAAAATTAAACATGCATAGAAGATCTATACTCAATTCAATATATAAGAAATCATAATGCATGGAGAGAGTAATATATTCAAAAGCCATTACTTATTCTACTTCTATCTACTAAAATAAAGGAGTTAAGTTAGATATACTTACCTTAAAGATTATCCCATCGACACTCAATCTATCCCTTGGCCAAAGGTGCTTCTCAAGAAGTTGTTTTGGTTTGTAACGATAATTAAGATAGGCTTAAGCATCCAAGACTTTTCCACAAGGAAAGAATATTCTCTAAGTATAAACCCTAAGCAATAACTCCTCAAGTAGAATGGTCAAAGAATATATTGTAAATAAGTGCAAATGAATAACTAATTCTACTTTTTATAATAAATGGTGAAATGAATGTGTATATATAGTTGACTTTAACCCTAAACCTTTCCAAAAGTTTAGCTGGCAAGGTCAACCCACTTTGACTATGTATCATTACTTGATAAAAATAAGTTAGGTCTCAGTCTAGGTTGGCTAAGGCCAACCTAGACCCGTAACGTGCAAATATCAATTAAAATGTAGGGTTAGCCTAGGAGAACATTGTTAAATAAATGTTAAAAGGGTTTTAGGTGTAGGTAGGGGATAAATAGGGTGGTGAATTTCTTGGAGGAGTGTGTAAGAGAGGTGTCAAATCTTAGGGAAGTTAATAAGATAAGGTTATGTAGATAGCAAGTGGTGGTATAGAGGACAATAATTATGTAATGCACTAATGATCATCCCACCCCTTTCTCAATGCACCCTTTAAGGCATGCACTTAGAGAGATTGAGACTCAATGTGTTCTTGAAAGAGAGAAAATATTAGTAATTGATAAAGTTTGAAAATATTATGTATACACCCATCACATTAGAGAGTTATTCACGACTCACATTATAAATATTATTCACAAGAGAGTAGTTAATTCCTTTAGAAATCCAATTCCTAAGTTCCCATCACATCAGAGATTTATCCAAGACTCACATAGGCCATTGTCTACTATAGCATGCACCAATATATTATTGTAGATAGTTTAGCATGTTTCATAATGAACACAAACACTGATACATCTTCCTATTACATGATATACCTCATGGGGTCCAAGGCCTTATAGTGTTCCCCATTATACATAGATTCTTATGAGTAATGATGATGCCAATTACATTATAATGCTTGATTCCATGTTGGTTTTTGATAAACATAAACTCATTACTTTTTGTTCATGAAAAGGTTACCCTTGAACCATATGATATAAGAACCACCCATGGATATCACATTGATGGTGTATGCAACAAATTAAGATATATCTACAACTTATCTAGCTTAGTAAATCCAAGCTCAAAGAAGGTAATCAACTAATCTCTATTGCAATACTTTATGTATTGGGAGCATGACCAAATTAGATTTGCTAAACCTAAGGGATAACTTATCACACAATGCTAAAGGAGAGTGTTAAAAAACTTCTAGTCAAATAATATCATGCAATAACCCTAGCTAGGTGTTCTACTACATAAAATGAAATCTAATCTAGTGTTATCAAATCTTATAACACAAAAGTGAATAGTTTAAAACAAAAAAATAAATAGGGGATCATAGTAGGCAAATACGGGCTTAGATCACCTAAGGTGGAAGATGGAAAGCATATAAAACCCTATAGCTACACTAAGTTAAATTATAGAGGTAATATAAGAAAGTAGTTATGCATTCAAACCTATTACTTTATGCAATATATATCTATAAAATGAAATAGAAAAATTTAGAGATACTTACCTTTGAGGGAATCTATCAAGTCTCAAACTCCCACTTAGTTAATTTTGCTTTGTAAGAGATTGTTGTGGATTTTTAAGGATCATACTATAGAAATTAGATCTAGGCTAAAATAATCCTACTTTACATCTAAGAATTCCCACAAGACAAATTATCTTCCCTCTGAGGCAAACACTAAGAAATTTCTCTTTCAAATGTAGATTTAATATAATTGTGAGTTGTAATAATGTCAAAATGAATTATCCTCTCTATTGGATTGAAATGAAGTTAATATTTATAGTAATGGTTATGTTCTAATTATTCCATAGTTTTATTCGATAAGGTCATCCACCATGGCATAGTTTTGAAAAGTTATCATTTGACCTCAAACTAAGTATACCTAGTTGCATAATATGTGTCGTAACTTTCACAATTGGGTCAACTAGGCTGACCTAGTAGGAAATGTATATGACCTAATAGGAAACATTGCAGACCTAGTTAGGGGATATTGATAAGGGAGATTATTTTTGGGATCAAGGCATGAAAGGTGATGAGACATACTATATATATATATATATATATATATATATATATATATATATATATATATACTTTTAGGATGTTTGAGAGTGGTTTTGGACCTTTATAAGCCATAATGCAAATTTTAGGTTTTGGAGGGTCCTTTTGTATTTTAGACTTAGCCATATTTAGGGTTTAAGAATTTTAGCGAGGCATCATAGGAGGTAAATAGGCAAACACTCTAAGTGAGTTGGACTAAAAATATGAATTATAAGTTTAAACAATAATATTGTAAATCACTAGTGGTTGGCCCACCCCTTTTTCTATGCACCCTTTAAGGCATATAGTCAAAGAGATAGAAACTTGACAGTTTCCTACAAGAGAGAAAGTGTCATTAATTGATAAAGTTTAAAAATATTGTGTGTATTTGTGTGTGTGTGTGTGTGTGTGTGTGTGTGTGTGTGTGTGTGTGTGTGTGTGTGTGTGTGTGTGTGTGTGTGTGTAGACGGTATAATTGGTTAACACATTTTCAAAAATAAAAAATAGAAAAAATCAAATAATTAAATAATGCAAAAACATTCAAATATTCCAAAAAAAACAATATCTAAGCATGAAATGATGGCTAGTTATACCATTTAAATATGTTATTTATGACATGTTTTTAGATGGCATATTATTTTCATACACACATGTATTTCACTGAATATAAGTGTGATGTAGGTCAAATTAATCATATATTGACACAAATATGTTAGACTTTCCTATATCCAAAGGCCATGCCAATATTGAACGCATCTTCTTATAATTTTCACACTATCACATGTTATGTATTTTTATGACCTTTTACCATGTTGAGATACATATATTGCTTACACTTGCCTTTAAAGTTACTTATATATTAATTACATAATACTAAATGGATAAGTTACTTTACTATGATGTGACATACACATATGTGTATAATGTGAACAAGTTTTACTTATTCTATATGCTTCATTGATGTTTTTAATCTCTTACATGACAGGACAATAATTATTTGTGTATTGTGTGTGGCCCTTGGCCTTGTGTATGAGACATTCATTTGTCCCCTTTTTTTGGTGACATCTTTATGTTCCTTATTTGTGGCCCTTGGCCTTATTTTTTATGACATCCTTATTTACCTTGTATGTGGCCCTTAGCCTTATGTATGACATTGAGTGATATTATGTGGCATTGTTTGTTGAGCTTGTGAAATTTTTATTTTTTTGGGTTCATGATACTTATTTCATAACTCCCTCTTTGCATGTAGTGTTATTATTTATATCATTCACTTTATGCATAGTCTTATATAGTTATTACATGAGTGATGGTTAATTATTTGTGCCTAATTGATACATCTATCTGACATGACACTTATATTCCTTGCATTTCATATATTACATACATGTCTTGATGACATATACATTAATATGATGACATATTCTCCATATTTTGACATAATTCTGCATGCCATGATATAGTTTACTTTTTCTTTTGTAATGAGTGTCTTGCATGTTATGTCTGTTACCTTAAAAGGGGAGCATATTAGTGGACTTGCCATTGAGACATTAGTCTTCATGAGAGAAAAAATCAAATTTAGAGATAGAATATAGGATTTATATATTTTAGAGTGATTTAGATATCAAATGGATTCAAATATGAGACATATATTCACACATTGGTATAGATTATGATGGGCATATGTCATGCATATGCACTCACTTTACAAATACATGAGTTAAGTATTATATGTTCATATACATTTGGGTGCAAATATAAGGAATATTTCCATAGTTGTAGGAATAAAAATTATAGTTTTTCACATACATATACATTTGAGATACAACATATCATATTTAATATATCAATGCATAGGATTATATATCAGTTGGCACTAATTTAGTGGGGCATGGTACTGGTTAATTCACATATACATTATTTTATATATCAGTTAGCTCTAATTCAAAGGGTATAAAACATTTTCATTCACATATTTTCAATAATCTCTATTATAGTTCTTTATTTTTGAACACAAATTTTATGCAACGAACAACCTTGAATCTATAAGTCTAGCTACAACGGTTGATTCATGTTATTTGAGGTAATGTGGTTGAGGTTCGACAATGCTCAAGGACCTTGTCATTAATAATAGTGATCCCATTTCCACCTTACCATATTGAGGTTGAGGATCAAGGATAAATTAATTATATAAGTTAGTGTGTTGAGGCTCAACGATGCTCAATGTACTTGGCACTACTCCTTACATATGAAGGTTGGGGCATTTATTTTACCAACACATGGGATTGCATAGATACACATAATTTGGGTTTTATCCTCTTTAATTATCCAATGGATCAATATGAGGAAACATTCTTCAATGCTTCAATAGGAAAGCATCATCTCCAGCACATTATAGAGCAACACAATTTCACCCACATACAACTATACTTCATCCTTGATCTTAAAGTTCTTAAAAAATTTAAGTATATTTGAGATTTAAAATTTCATTCTATAGAAATTGACTACTAAATTTTCATTGAAATTTTTTATGGACTAACTTGCACATTTCAAGCCTTCCCCCAAGTCAAAGTGTGTTGTCCATACTCATGTACATATTTATCCTTTTAATCTAGTATTTATATTGCATTTCAACACTATATATAAAGGGTAATTTTTAGATACTAAAATATGGTATTAGACACTTAGAAATGTTAGTTTTGATCTACCTTCACCCTAAATGACTTGTGTTTATATATATGACTCTAATTCACCATTATCCCACACATGCATGCTATCTATGGATCTAATTATTCCAAGTTTTTTCAAGTCATGTATATAAAATCTATGGTCTGTTTCAAACTATCTATCTATCATACTTAGACATATATTAGTCATTAGATCAATACTCTTATCTCCTTTATGAAAATGTCATATTTGAAACATGTCATCTAGATGGTTCTATCGTAATCTAATGATTTATTCTCCCACCAAAAAATGGTCAATTTTTAAAATAAAATAATTATTGTGGGTTGGTACATTTTTTCAACATGTGTAAATGAATCAAAAAACTAAGTAAATATAAACATATAAATAATTAATAATTTTAGGCTTATTGAGAATCTAACATCTATCAAGTACACATCAATGTACATAAGTACACATTCAAAATAACATCCTTATTTCTCCCAATTTTAAAATGATTCATAAGGATCAAGTCTTAGACAAGTCTAAATAACTTAAAATTATGTTTAAATTAACTATTAAATCTAGATCATAGGTTTCATACATTGAATGAGTACCATTGTACACATACACTTAATAGGGAGAACTACATGCAACTTAATTTCCCTCTTTGGATATTGGATATGTAGGTAGCACTTAACCAATAATTGGTGACTGGTTAAAGATGACCCAACCCACCATTTTACCCATTAAATAGTATTAAACTAATATTGAAGAGGACCTAGGGTTTTGAAGTGGATGAGACATACTTCTAGGTACCACATGAGACATTAGACTTAGATATAGCATCCAAGGACACATCATGAGTAATAAAAAAGATATAGAATAGAATAAGAAGTCAAAATCTTTAAACTTTTAACCTTCCAAATAAGAGCATACATATTGGACAGTATCGACCAGAAGCTAATGATACTATATAAGCATAGGTAAAGATCTAAAATCTGATCTGAATGACTCATAATCTATCTTATCATCCTTCTTACTACTTTTCACCTTTCTCAGTCCTACAAAGAATAAGAAAATATAAGCATCTTAACTTCTATTATAATTAATATATTTAGCATATTCAATTTTCAAATTAATTCCACAATCCTTTACATTTATATTTATGCTAAATTATCATAAATTATAATATGAATTAATATTCTAGGTTTATCATAATTAAGAATCACATAAAAAAGGGTAAAACAAGTATTATTACTCTAATGAAGATGACCTATGATCATTTTATATGATTCTATATCTAGAGATAAGCACCCTATTATTATATATTAATTTTACATTTACGTATTTGTTAAACTCAATATTAGGAATTTTAAAATATCAAAAAAAAAACCCAAAAAGTCAAATATGTAAAAAAAAGGGAGCTAGTAGTATATATGATTGATTGATGTTATTTATCATATACATGGTGAATTTTGTATCCATTTTATACACACATGATTTTCATGGTATACATGAGTGGGATATAGGCTATATATGATACATGTACATATGGATGCATCACATTATTTACACCCACATTAGGGGCATCTTTATACACTAATCAAGTTATATCTTTCTATACTTTTCCATTAATCATAGTAGACTGTTACACATGACTTGTTCTTTTTTATAGTTTTTAGAGTGGTATTTCCTAGGGATATTGTGCTTTGATATACTAGATGATGACATTGATTGACTATGCAGACTAACATTGCTTGTTACTTGTGTGTTTGATATTGATGATTATTACATTTATGTGTGTTATATTGTGTGTTCTATGAGTGCATTGATTTTTTTTATCAAATCATTTTTTGGATGATCCTCTAATGAAAATTCATGGCCATGGTGTGTCCATATTAGGTAATATTCAAGTTACAATCATAATTTGGATTGTAAAACCCTAATTAAGATAGAAACTTTAATGTGATTCAAATTTTAAAGTATGTCAATTAAGCATTAATATTAATGTAAAATAATGAAATACATTTAATAATTGGCATGTGCTAAATATATAAATTACTAAAGAGATTAATAGAGTTAACTTTCCTAGTTTATTGACTAACTTTGATAGATTTCTAAAAGTGGGAAAGGCCTAAAAGTAGCCTAAAAATCACTTAAATATGAAACTAACTATCTGTGTACATAGGGTAACTATCATGATGTTAGAGCATTTTAATAAAATTAGCTATCCCACATCGCCCAAAAATAGAATCGGTTCATTCAAGGAATAATCCAACTTAGCCAATGTGTGAGTTATCATGCACAATAATTTGAATCTTTTAGTATGGCACAAGAATCAAATTTCATGGGAGGAATGATGGATAATATTTATGAAAAGGTTAGAAATAAATGGGTTGAAATTTTATCTAAGAAAGGGATCATGCATGGGAAACCTTACACTAAGGAAAAATAGAAGTTACGAAGGGGCATAGATGGCAAGAGTCAAAAAATGCAAGAAAGCACACAAGGTGGAGAATTATAGATGAAGTATGTAAGAGAAAAAACACACTCAAGGGCAAGGTGCTAAAGAAGATTTTAATAAAAAATTGTAAAGGATTTAGATACTTGATATAAGGCACATGCATGGATGATCTCAAACATTATGGTTAATGTGTTTATGAAAGTCATAAAACATGGGCAAAGCATAAAATAAATAACTCTCTTAAGAATTGAATGACACATAGGGAAGTGGTTATGTGAGAGTAGAGGAACATGTAGAAACACTAATATATGGATTGTATGGAGTGCCAACTAGGATTATTATAGGTGGCATAAAATAAAATCATGATGCATAAAGTAAGAAAAGGGCACTTCTAAACACTTCTACATGGGGATTTAAATTGACAACTAATTGGGATATACTGCCAACACAATGATTTGAAAATCTAAGGTGAGAAAGGTAGATCAAATAATTAATGAGGGTAGTTATACCAATAAGCCTACAAATAGGAGGGTGATCCAAAAAAAAGAGGTATAGGCCAAAAAAAGGGAAAACAATATCTTATTAAAATTATAGAGCCAAGTGGAGAGAGAAGAGAATCTACTAGAATATAGAGAGATGAGTAGATCAAGAAGGAATAAGAAGATTTTTAGCCTTAAATACAAAAAGAGATTGAGATCCAATTCTGAGGACTGGATAGGGCCATAGATTTCCATTGTAAATCTTAAGATATTTGAATACTTTGTAACTCGAGAGGTTAATGAATATAAGACAAATATTTTGAGTTATGGTGTGTGTGTGTGTGAATCTTTGTGGACTATGAGGTTTAATTTCTCTTCAATGGGAACCTAACCCTTAGCATTATGTCATTTTATATCATATAAGGTTTTTAGAATTTTATAATTGTAGGTATAGAAATATCTTACTATTGGAATAGGAAATAATGAGTGTTGAGTAAGGCTTAAGCTAACATAAATGGTGATCTAAGGTATCTATTCAAGAATGAAGATTATTTTGAGGAAGACATGTATAATGTTAGATCACCAAGATGAAGTAATTATTAATATGCAAGTGAGTTGAAATAAGATGGAAGATGAGCTACATAGGATATTTCATGGTTGTAGTCTATTAATTCTAAAGTGCATATATAGGATTGTGATATAGAAGCATGAATATAAGAATAAATAAGAGTTGGTGGGTGATAATAACCCATAGTAGCTAATAAAATAGGATTTAAACCTATATATAAAGGAATTATACATGTATATATTTCACAATAATAATAAAAGAAAGTGTTTAGTGAAGATACATGCATAGAAACAACATACATATGTGAGGAGAGACATATCTTCCAATAGAGGCGTTGGGTATAATATGTGCAATATTGTTCTCTATTATGTGTAATGGGTAGAGAATAAGGAGTGAATAATATTTCATATTAAAATTCCAAGGTAAAAAGTGACTCAAAGTCATGGCTCATGGAAATGATAGAGGAAATGGTTGATAGAGTTGAGGCACTACAAAAGTGGACACCATAAGTGGAGAAGAGGGTCAAGACAAAGAAATATATGAATAATAAGGGACTAATATAAATAGGAGAGTAACCCACACAAGTTCCTAATCATTTATAATATGATGACCACATATAAGTATTAGGGCACATGAAATGTTAGGTAGAAGGAGAAGTACCTATGTTCTTAGGGAGAGAAGGCCTTGATATTTAATGACATAGGTGTTAGATCATGAGTGAAAATTTGTGTTAAAAGGCATATAAGACTCTAAAGAGGTGGAGATAATGTATATTAGGATATATGATTATGCAATAGATTATTGAAGATATCTCTAATAGATAAGAAGATGGAAAGGTAAATATAAGTTGAAGAGTTAGGAGCATATTTTATTAAAATTGTTAAGCCATATAGTATGCCTAGAAGAAAAACCTTAGTGGTGGATAAGAATTAGTTTGATGTGTATGAGTGTAAATAAGAATATTTCCATGAAATGGAATGAGAGTGAGGAGACACCATGTGAATGGCATGGGACTTTTCTAAGGAACAATCAAGAGGAGGAATTTTGTGCACAAACCTTAGAAGAAGAGATCTTCACAAACTATTGGAATGATGTTATAGTCACCAATCCTAAGGAAGGAGAGACATTAGATGATTTATATCCAAAATAAGATAATTCCTAAGAGGAAGTAGCCAGAGATGTAGTAGAATTAAAAAGTAAAGAACATAAGCTACCTTATGATAAATTGGAAGCTATTAGAGAATTGAATGAGAGGAAATTAATAGAGGCACATATGCCGAAGGATGTACTAAAAGAGGAAGAGATATAACAAGTACTAGTTGAAGATGGATTTATGTAAGTAGTAAAGGAAAATCATGCCAAACAAAAGGCATGGAGGAGAATGAAGAGGTGGAAAATGTAAATTAAGTGAGTCTTTAGATTGAAGTCTGAAGGGAGTAATATGGAAAGAAGGTCAACATGTAAATGGATTGAATTTATCCCAAGGAAAATATAGTGGCATACCTAGAATCAAAAAGAACCCATGATGAATATGAGGAAGATGAAGGTGAGGATAATATTTATAAAGAAGACCACTAAGAAGGAGGTGTATGAGATCATAGTAAATCATAATAAGAAAATATACTTGATAAAGAGGATAAAATATAAGATGAAGAGGATGAGATGGAAACACTTGATTCACATATAAATAAGGAGTGTTATGGATAATAAATGGGAAGATAGAAGTAAGTAGGAGTCTAATTGTCGTAGTGTGTAAAGGAATAGTGAAGAAAATATGGAGGGAAACTTGCCTTAGAGGCAAAGGAAATAGATAATTAGGATAAAATGTGGATTGAAAAAATTTAGACACAAAAATTACTACATGGAGGGTAAGAATAATTTGTTTCCTAGGAGACTAAGATTGGTAAGTAGCTGAAGGAACATAAGGATCAATATCTATTTACATAAGTGCTATGAGTAAGTTTATAGAGGAGATAGTAAATGTATATCAACCTGGAGTTTATAAGGGATGGATAATTATGATGGTGCATGACACAAAGAAGAAGCAATGAAAATAAGAAATGAGAATCAATGGAACCCATAAAGATGTGCATGCCACTAAAGGTATCCAATAGAAGAAACCTAATAAGGATTAATGTAGAGAGAGTATTATGAAGGAGTGTCTGGTGAGATGAACCAAGTAAATGAAGGTAGTCAATAATGTGAATGTGGAGAAAAAGTGTCTTACTAAAGACACATAGAGGGAATAGTATAAAGTACACCCACTTACTAAGGATGCATAAGATGTGAACAAAAAAAATAAGGTACATGCAAAATAAGGATGAATAAGAGAACATAAGAGGGGTGTTATAAAAAACACTTGGAGGAGGTGGGTAAAAGTTAGCGGGCATAGAACCATAAGAGAGATAAGTTTGCATAGACCCACAAGAGTGAAGAGAAGAGAAGAGAAATAGAAGGTACATAGAGGAACCTTATATGGTGTGTGTGGAAATAAAAGTGTTATAAACACTAGGTAGAGGTTAATGGTCAGAAGTGGGAATAAAGCCACAATAAAAAGTATAAAAAATAGAAGATCTAGAGGAAGAGGAAGAGAGAAGGAAGGGGTGAATGTTAAGTGAATTTTTTGATGCAACTAATAGGAATAAGTGTTAAAAATACTTGGCAAAGGTGGACATAGATCCATTAGAAGAAGGAAGAGATTGAAGAGGAGAAGGAAGAGAAGAGATATCAAATCTAGGTGGAGGAGGGAAGTTTATGGGCCCATGAGGGTCTATAAGAGGAAAAAGTGCATAAAAAGCATATAAAGGCTGCATAATAGGTGTTGGGAAACACTATGGTCTAGTACACCAATTAGTTCTACCCCTCAAACCCTAATTGTAATAGGATAGTACATTGTAAATTACATAGGGAGACTAATGCAAGATCACCCCAAGAGAAGGAGCTATCCATCATCACCAAAAAAATAGCTAGGTCATTTGAGGAATAATCCAACTTAGCTAACACATGAGTACATGCACATAGTAGTTTGAAGCCTTTAAGATATCATAAAAATCCAATTATGTGGGAGGAATAGTGGAAAATAGTTTCAAAGAGAATGGAAAGAAAGGGGTTATAATTTTGGTTTAGAAAGGGAGCACAAAAGGGAAATATTGAACTACTACTAAAGACAAGGTGTGGAAGGATAAAATTGGTAAGTTTAATCACCTAAAAGTGGTATTTCAGTGTTAATATTTCTAATTGAGACTACTTATCCCTAGCTGAGCCCTAGACCTAACCTAGAGCCTATTTTCATAGTTATCTAGTCTTCGTGTGGGCCATAAGTAGCCCTAGCCATCCCTAAAGCAATCCCAAACCCTCATTTCTTGATCCTATCCCTTTGTGTATAGTGTTCTACTAGTTGGACACTAGCACCATAATAAAGACACTAGTGCCACATGGCACTAGTGTCCCAAAAATGGCATTAATGCCCTTTCCATCTTTTTTCCTAAATGGATATCTTTTCAAATTTGGAACCTCCTAAGATTAACCTAGACCTAATTTATCACCCACAAAAGCATCAGAACAATACATATAAATGAATTTTATCCCTGTAACCACTAAATGTAAATCAAATTCAAAATACACATTCAAACTTAGAACAAGGTATGCATAATTAAGGTTATCAATCCCTATTTTGCCCTACTTTTATATACTACCATCTACAACAGCCCTAAGCTCAGATTACCCAAATTTCCAGTCTCAAGCACATTCAAGACCACTATCATACTAGCTTCACTTTCACTTAAACCATCACTTAGGTTGGGAGAACTACATTGGGCTTGATCCCTCCTCAAACTATTTTTATCTAGGCAACTCTCATCATATCAGGGTGTTGAGGATGTCTAGCCTACCCTACTAACAAACACACTTTCAGCTTATATCAACCGAATGCCCTAGGCACATGGAGGATTAGGTTTTACTCCTAGAATTAGTAATAACAATAAAAATATAAGGTTTTTGAAATCATTCACATAGGAACATACCTTAGATATCTAGGCACTTGTGTACCCAAAAGCTCGGGACAATCCTACATAAATGACACTACTACCAATATCAGGGTACTATCACCACATTTATAATAATGGAACTACTTTAAAATTATGTCATTACTATCTAGGAGGGGTTTTGACATTAGGATCTATTTTGTGACACTCAAACTAGCTTACACCTCAATTTTTAGCACCTAAATCACCTGTCTTAGTTGTTTTCTAGCTAAGTTTTTACTTGCACTATTTGTTACTGTTTTTTGAAATTCAAAACTAGTCTATCCTATAACAAATAAATGGTTATATTATTGTATATTATTTACTTGGTTTAGTCTACTCATATCTTTAATGAATATAGGATTTATACTTGTTAATTCCTAAAAGGTTAAAACATTTGGTGAACCTGAACTACTTCAAATATTGCTTAAAATCCTAGTTTTGCCTAGGGTTTACCTTATTCCAATTTTACGCACTAAATTAGGGTTAAAAACTTCTATTTTTTCCTAATTTTTGGTACAAAATAGCTCATTAAAATTAATCCTATATTAGGGTTTCAATTATTTAATATAATTTAACTTTTTCAACACAACCCTCATTTAAACCCTAGATCTACATACTAGGTCCCTATACATCCAAATACTAGCAATTAGGGTTTCAATTACAATCCTAATTTCTTCTACACATTAGGTTAAATATTTCTCATAGTTGCACACATACTTATGTTATATTACCTTCTACCCCTTGTGTTCTTTTTATTCATTATTTACATTATCTTCTTTGGTAAGTTTAAAATGACATCCAAGAAGCCTCCTGCCCCTCAACCAGTTGATCAATTTCTAAACTTTTCACATAATTATACAAATGAATGGACAAATTTTCAAGATTGCACACTAGCACAAGATAATGATAATGAATTCATTTACAATGATGATGATGATTACTATTTTAATGATGGATATGATGATTATTATGATCATGACAATGAAAGTATTGATAAGGATAGATTCGATGCATCTTCTTCTCTTTCTCCTCTCTCTTCTCTACTCAAAATCAAACTAACAATATAAGGCCAAAAGAATCCCTTATTGGTAGTGCCTTTTTTCAATGTGATCCTAGATTTTTAACCACTTTTACTACATCTTTATTCAAATTCAAGCAATAAAAGAATAATAAAATCAATTTACCATTGCATAGTTCAAGTAACATTATACATGATATTCCTAACGTAGAAAAAAATGTACATTCTTTACCCTTCTCAATTAAATTTGAAAAAGCATGTACATTTTATTTTGCACCTTTTACCAATGCACAAAATAGAGTGGATGATATTATTTTATCACCTTATTTTACATTTCAATCTTAACACAATAATTCTATGCAAAATGTAGGTAATCCAAATATCTCTAACTCTTCTCTTACATCTCATAGTGTGCCAAATAAAAACATGATTTCTACTTCTTCTACCCTTGACTCCAAGATTGAAAATAATGATCATACATGAATTTCACTCATATCTAGTGAATATATGCATTGCATTACACCTACACATGATGACACATTACATAGTACTAAAAAGTTAAAATCTTCTCTTACTCTTAGTGAGCATGTGAATGATACTGCTTCTACTTTTACTTCTACAAGTGAATTAAAATCTAATTTTAATGAACCTTAGGATAATGATGATTATTGTGATTATGATGAAGAAGACATGGAGTTTACACCTTATGATTATCCTCCTACTTCACCTATTTCTATTTTTCAAAAAAAATGCTAGGTCACATGTTAGAAAACACACACATACTTATTCTTATGTTCATAGTTTACATAACTCACATTCATATGATTATAAAGTACCTTCTAATCCATTATCATGTGATACTTATTTGAAAATTAAAAAAATAAGAGATACCAATGGATCTCCCTCAACCCACCTTACTATAGTAGAACTTGTTTCCCAACCTAACTTAAATGAGGGTGATAACTCATTTCCCTCAAACTAGGTCCTAACTATCACACCTCCAAAGTTTTTGAAGAGAAAACCAATCCTCCCTAAAAAATTTTCCTAATTATACCAATGGCTAAGATAAATAAAAAATTCCAAGAGTTAAATTAACCCCTTGATGATGATGATAATATACCTTTACAAGTGGTAATTTCCTTGATGCATGCCATGAGTGATTTACAACAACAAGTACGCCATATCACATTGGATAATAAAGCATGCCAATGAAAATGTCATCCATGGCAACCCTATTCCATAAAAAATCTTTACTACAATGTTTTCACCCAACTTTTAGATACCAATAATACCTATATTTGATGGGCATGAAGACCCATACTTGCACCTTTAGGCTTATGATAAATCCATGGCACATGTCACGAACAAGTTGACTCTACTAAAATTATTTCTAAGATCCTTAGATGGGGAAGCACTAAATTGGTTTGAGCATGCAATCCCTAGTGGGTCACTAAATATATACTAGTACTTAGAAATAATATTTCTCAGGCACTACATATAGAATAAGGGATCTTGAGTCACACATGAGAGGTTACCTTCATTACACCAAGGTGAGATAGAACCAACAACTAAATATATTTTAAGATTAAAATCATATTTGCATTAGTTGATTTACTAGCTGATAGATTTAGAGGTAAAATACATCTTTGATAGAGGCGTCATTTTCCTTTGTAAATAAAAATTATTATATCAGACATCAAAATCATTTTGGCATCTATATAACATAGTTATAACATTAAAGGTAGAATTAGGACTAGTGGTTACACATTTAGAGGCAGCTTTAAATGTAGGTTTCTCAGAGCCCCAATCATCTAACATGGTATAATAACCTATTTTACTATTGAATAAGAAACCAATGGAGCAAGAATAACCAATAAAAATACTCAAGGGAAAGGAGCTGCTTTATAGAGTACCTCTTATAGTGAGTAGAACATAGGACACCAATAGTGGGCCATACAATCTTAAGATAAAGATAGGCCTCATGACATATTATTCACATTACTAAAAATGGGGATGATCACCCTTCTTTATACTCATTACCATCTATCACACCACCTACATAGTATATATAATAAACCATATTGCAATTTTCATCAGATAAATAGACATTTAGACAACAAATATTATGCACTCTGAGATTGTATTGACTAGTATGTCAATAGAGGAATTATAACATTTATATAGGGGCATTGAGATCTCATTTTACACACTCTTATAGATCACACTTTGATATGAATGTGTTATCCAAAGACATTCCTTTTAAAGAACCATTGGTTACTCATCGTACAATCCATGTGGTTTCTAGGACACCTACTTATGTGAGATCTCATGCACCACATATTTATCAAAGATGGCATCCAATTCATAGAGATTAGAGCATAGTTTCAATTTGACCACTGATTAATATATTTGGAAAAAATCATAGAGATCAGAGCATATTTTTAATTTGACAACCAATTAAGATATTTTCAATATATATCCACAATAGTACATAATTTTAGTTCGATGACCAATTAAGATATTTGAAAGGCATGATGCTTAATATAACATAGTTCAATTCAAAAAATAATTAATATATTTGAAAGACATGATGGACAAAAAAGCATAGCTTTAGTTTGACAACTAATTAAGATATTTGTAAGACATATTGCACAATAGAACATAGTTTTAGTTTGATAACCAATTAATATATTTTTAGGACATGATGCACAATAGAATATAGTTTCAATTCAATAATAAATTAAGATATTTGTAAGACATGAGGCACAATAGAACATAGTTTCATCATGACAGTCAATTAATATATTTTTTATAGAGTCTACAAATCTATGTACCAATAGTACACAGTGAGTAGTATCAATTCCAATGGTTATTTCTACACCTACACAAAATGAGCAATATGGTCAATTATTCACCATGCCATCTAGATTTAAATTGTGAATGCCATAGTACATAGGCTAGTTCAACCCACTTCAGATATTTATGTACATATTTCATAGTACACAGGCTAGTTTAACCCACTTTAGATATTTTGATCTAGTTATACAGATTCAAAACATAATTCATAGGCTAGTTCAACTAACTTCACAAATTTAGAGCATAGTTCACAGGCCAGTTTAGTCATCTTCTTAGATTCCTAGCCCTAATTCATAGATAGTACCAGCTATACATAATTTAGTATAATAGGTTTTAGGACCTTAGTTACCTTTTCACATAGCACACATGATTATTGTTCCTTTATTTGAGATAGGCCACATTGATAGTGAGTCTCTCATGAGACTCATCGATTAGTATGTTCCTCCCTAATTGTACACAATCTCATTCATTTTTGATCCTTATTTATAGTTTCATTTTTATGTTACTTATACATAGCTTATATACAAAAAATACAAAAACATTATAATATGTCAAAAACACAAAAACATTCAAATATTTACTCAAAAAACATAAAATTATAGATTGTATGCATTGCCATGTTTACATTTATTATATTTTATACACACTACATATGTTATTTATCTTAGTATAGTTGATTTTATCATACATACATGCTTCAATTATTCTTATCAAGTACTTTTTTAGATTTCTAAATGACTCAATTTCATTACACCACTCTAGATTTGCTATTATCTACCCACTAAGTGCATATACACTGATACACTAGTTCTTTATTTGACACATTTGCCCATTTTGGGGCACCCTATACATAGTTTCAATTACCATGTTACATATTTCTTTACTATACATCACAACTTTAGCATTGTTATATCTCGATATTGATCATGCTACACTTAGATTTTTTTTTGCTATTACTACTTTAGACTTAGTATGTGTAAATCTTAGTTCTTACACTGATTTGTATCACATATTTATGCATACTTTCATTTATATATTTCCTAGTTTAAAATTGATTGTATCTATATGCTTCTTCTATACGAGGGCATTTAAATATGCCATTGTTCTTTGGCTCTATGCCACTTCTATTTCACAGTATGTATGCTTTAGACATGTTCCCATGTATGTGTGTGTGCCTTCCTAATTGTGTATGAAGACATTTGAACATGTCCTTATATGTGTCTCAAGTTAAATTGCTTAACTTTTGCATATTTGGACATTTAAACATGTCCTTGTATGTCTTGTTTTCTCATATTTAGAGACACGTGCCCATGTCCTTTGTATTGTGGCCCCTTGGCCTACTTTGCATGCCTCATGTGTTTTGTATGTATGCTTTATTATATGCTTCATGGCCATGACACTTATCTTTTATTACTACACACACTAGCTTTAGATACCATGAGGGACCTCATATATTTACCCTTCGTACTTGGGTGTTGTGATGGACATCATGCCCCATCTCCCTAGGTAGCTATCCAATTTTACTTAGATTTATTATTAAATACATTATTATATCTATATTGATACCCTTGTGAATGTTAGATATGACATACATCACACCTAACATACTTATAATTATATTATCTTACATTCTAATGTTATGTATGCACATTATATTAGATTATTACACATACATCATATATGCTATGGCTAACACACATTTTGTAGAGATTTGTATTTTGAGAATAGTTCTTGCACATTTTCAATGACTCCTCTCAAAAGAGGGGGAATTCACAAGGGTTTTTCATAGAGATAAGGATCCTATATTGCACTCATAGTACATTTTCAACACACAAGCTCAGATTATATAAAATTAGACTCAGGTAAACACAATGGGAAAACAATGACACATAGAGTAGTATAGTTGCATAGAAATTAGACCATTAGGAAACTAGCACCCAAATTGGAACACTAGTACCATATTTATAAGTCCAACACATGACACTACTATACAATAGCCTTAGATTTATAAAAATCCAAATTGGCTAGAAAAGTATAGTAGGTACAATGCAAATCCGCACATATTCAATTACATATTTATCAGTTTAGCTCAGATTCATACTAATTTAGCTTAGATTCATACCAGTATACTCAAATTGGGGGAATTATGTGTGGAATTACCATTCCCATTACAACTCAATAGAGAATCCATATGCTCAAATATCATATTTTGGGGCATATGCACGGCACATTGTTTTTATATTCTCATTTACACACTAGTTGATTAGATGGAATGACAAATTCCATGTCATTATCTATATTGTATACATCTGACATCATATTCTAGGTTTCAAACTAGTTTCATGTCTTACTCCATCTACAATGGTTAGCATTCTCAAGTGGCCCAAAGCTACCTAATATACCTAGTGGTCATAGAATTGACATACCCAATTAGACATACCTAGTTAGATATTTCTAGTTACTTCACATAGTTAAAATTTTAGATGCATGTATTACACACACATGGTAAATTATAGAGTCATATCCTACTTGAATTTTTGAGCCACATACATGAGAGGATTAGATGCACCATCATTCTGACCTAAGTTATTCATAGGTCATGATCCACCAAGTAGGGGTGCACAATGATGGAGTCAAAATTAGATTGAGTTATTAAACCACCCACACATGAAGATTGAGTAAAACATCATCTCAATCCAATATATTCACTAATTAATCACTATATACATACACACACATAGGTTATCACCAGGTTTATGCATTAGTTCATGTATCTAGTGAGGTGTATTTGTTCCTTTCTTCTCTCCTATCTCTTTACCCAATTTTACTTGTTTACTTAGTTTAGTCTTTTGATTTTGATATCTCTTAAGTAAGGATTGATTTATGCATGTTTCACTTTTAGGAAATGCATTATATCATGCTTCACATACTCAAACCCATATTCACAGGCTTCACCTTTTAGGTAAGTCTAGGTACACTTCTTTTTCCTTTATCCTACTCATTTTGCTTTTTTGTATTTTTAGAATAAAGGGGGATAAATGTAATCACTTAAATGTGGTATTTAAGTGCTAGCTAAGATTACTTATCCCTAACTTAGACCTAGACCTATCTTAGATCCTATTTTCACATTTATTTAGCCTTTGTGTGGGCCATAAGCATCCCTAGTCTTCCCTAAAGCAATCTCAAACCCTCATTTCTTGATCATAGCCCTTCATTCCTAGTGTTGTGCCAGTTGGGCACAAGCATCAGAATAATTTATATACATGAATTTTATCCCTTTAACCACTAGATAAAAATTATATATGAAATACACATTCAAACTTAGAATAAATTATGTACAATTAAGGTTATTAATCCCTATTCTACCCTAATTCTGCATACTACCATCTACAACTTCCCTAAGCATAAATTACCCAAATTTTTAGGCTCAAGCACATTCAAAGCATTTAAGGCCAGTATCATACTATCTTCACTTGTACTTATACCATCACTTAAGCAAGGATAAATACATTAGGCTTGATTCCTCCTCAGAGTATTGGTATATAGGCAACTCTCATCACAGTGGGGTGTTGAGGATGTCTAGCCTACCCTACTAACAAACACACTTTTATCTTGTATCAATTGGATTCCCTAGCTACATGAAGCATTAGGTTTTTATCACAAAATTACTAATAATATGCAAAATATAGGGTTTTATAACTCATGCACACAAGAACAAACCTCAGAGATCTAGACACAGGTGTACCTAAAAGCTTGGGATAGTCCTACATAGAGGATATTATCACCAATATTAGGACACTACCACCACATTTCCAATAATTACACTACTGTCTAATTATGGTGCTATTGTCCAATAAGGGTTCTAACATAGGATCTAGTTTATGATACTCAAACTAGCTTCCACCTCAATTTTCAACATCTACATCACCCATCTTAGTTGTTTTCCAACTAAGTTCTTACTTACACTATTTATTACTATTTTTAGAAAGTCAACTCTAGTTAGTTTTCTAACAAATTAGTGGGTGTATTTATTACATGTTATTTCTTGGATTTAGTTTACTCAGCTCTTTAACAAACATAAGATTTATAGTTGTTTAGTCCTAAAAGGTTAAAATAGTAAGAGTCATAACCTACATGAAAGCACACAATGTTGATACTTGTATATGAAGCATGGAAGAAAGAAAAAACACTCAAGGACAAGTTACTAAATAAGAGATTTATGCGGTGATGCACAAAGGACTTAAATACTTGATAGAAATCATAAGCATAATTGAGCCTGATCATAATGGTTAAGATGTAGATGTTGGTCATAAAACATTAGCAAAGCACAAAATGAATAAATATCTTGATCATTAAGTGGCATGTGTGGAATTGGTCTTGCGATAGAAGAGGAACATGCAGAAAGGTTGGCAAGATGCAAATGCTCAGATAAAAATTAAATAATTAAAGTATTCTAACATAGGATATGTCACATGTATTGTACGAAATGCCATCTAGGACTATCAAAAGTGGCATAAAAGATAAGAAAATGTAAAATGTGGTAAAATGACACTTCTAAATGCTTCTACATGGGGATTTAAAATGATAGCTAGCTGGGATTTATTGTCAACACACTAATTTAAAATATAGAGGTAGGAAAGGTAGACTAGATATTAATGAGGGTATTTTGACCAATGAGCCTATAAATATGAAGTTGAGCCTAGTATTAGGTAGTCTAGGCTAAAAATAGGGAAAAAAGTGTAGGATTGCATCTAGAGAGCAAAGTGGTGAGATAAGAGACTCTGCCAGAATATAAAGAGTGAGTGAAATGGAATAATAAGGCTCATAGCCTTAGAGGTAGTGTGTGAGATATAATTATGAGGATTAGATAGATCCATCAAGCTCCATTATAAATTTGAATAGCTTTGAGTACTTTTTAACTCTATAGGTTAATGAATAGAAGACAAGAGTTTTGTTGTGTGTGTGTTTGAATACATATGGGATAAAAGGTTTGGCATCCCTTCACTAGGAAATTGACCCTAAACATTGTGTCATAACATCATCTTAAGGTGAAACTATTGATGCTACTGACTAAGGTGAACATTACTATCCTGGTATGATTTTTCTCTCTATGATTTTATAGTCAGTTGTACCTATTTTTTATACATCCATGTGGGTGATCTTGATACTAAATTGTGTGAGTAAATCTATAAATTAGTATCCTTCTTCTTAAAACCATAGGTTTGTATATAACCTTGTACAAAATATGGGAAGTGTAATGCTTTGAGTTGACCCCAATCACCCTTGTTGATGATTGCCACTACCTCATATCTAATACTCTAAAGAGAAATTTCAAGCCACATGTAGTTCTTACCCATAACATGAATGTCCAATTGTGATCCTTTGCTATATAAATGCACAAATAATATGGATATTGATACTTGAAAATATTGGATCCTAACTTGGCTTGGTGTACTTCAGACTTGCCTAATGGTTGATTCTAGTGACTGTTTGCAATTTGGGAAGAAAATGGAAATTTTGTTGAATGTGTTATAGTGTACATATGCTTAATAGATGATTTCTTAGTGAGTCACAAGTATGGGTTTTATTTGTATTCATATAAGTATGTTTGGGTAATTTCTCATGCTATTGACATGCTAGAAAATTGGACAACCCATAGGAATATTTTTATTTATAAAATTAGTAGTTTCTAAGAGAGGGTCAATAACTTCACCTTAAGTCAGTTTCACCAACAAAATGATATAATCCTAGCATTAGTGTCTAAGATATGGGAATGTGTATTTGATGATTTAGAGATATTTGAGTAAGATATTTTTCTAGTTTGAATAGACTGAGGAGTATCTATAGGTGAATGACAATAATATGGGAGGGTTAGACTCATAATAAACATGTGGCTGTGAGAGAATGGTGAATAAGAGGCATATACGAGAACACAAGTCATGTATGGTAAAGGAGGTTAAAATTGATATTATCAAGTGTCTAATACCAAATTTTCATATCTACACTAGCACACTTATTGAAGCACTTAAATTTATTTTTGGACACATAATAAAATACTAGTTTTCATGTGATTGAAGTTTATCCAATCATTGATGTTTTTTAATTTTTGATATAGTTATTATTTATAGTTTGAAAAATATAAAGATAGTTATACTCTCTAATTTAGGACACACCTTAGAACATTTTTTTTTTCTTATGGTTTTCTAGATATTATTTCCTAATTAGGTCAAAAATTATTTTTGTTGATAGGGGATCTGGGAAAAAATGCATTACTCAAAGTGAAGTTTTTATAAGTCCATAACTAGATGGAAATAGTCATCACAAATATTTGAGCCTATTTTTCAATTTATTGAGGATGATTGTACACTTTAAACATCTTCAAGAGAGTAAAATAGTCTAGACAAAATTATTTATTAAGCAATATAAAATTAAATCATAGATAAATTACATTTGGATGTGTATTTTTACTATCAAATATTTACTATTTTTCACTTTATCAAGGATAATTGTAAGCTTTAAACATCTTCAAAAGAGCAAAATACTCTAGACAAAACTATTTATTAAGTAATATAAAATTAAATCATAGAAAAATTACATTTGGAGTGTATTTTTACTATCAAATCTTTACTATTATCCGCAATCTTCATAATATTTAAGATATGTCTCTAAACCTTACATATCTCCTCTTTTCTCTAATTTATTTTGGGACAGATAATGAGGGTTAAAAGGGTACCCTCATCCATACAAAGATAAGATTGAAAAAAAAAGGAAAAGGTTAGGCATGAGCACTAAACCTTTCCCACCAAAAGTTAAATGGATGAATTCATATTGGAGAAACCCAATTTAAAACAAGGAACTAAAATATGGTTTTATAATTTGAATTATATTTATTATCCTATATGTCTATTTTAAAAAGTTTCAATAAACATTAATATGTGTTATGCTAAGTCATGAAAATCAAAGGTGTAATGAACCAAAGTAGTAGGTCATAATGGAATGTAACATCTTTGAATGTGTTTATAGCTAGTAGTTTCTCAAAAGGTGTAATTTATGTTGCAATGGATGTAATTTTATATTTTGGTAAAGCAGGGTTTTGTAATGTAAAAGAGTGTGGATTAAAATTTATACCTCACTTAAAAATCATGACCATTGACCCAGTCTCACCTTTTTTGAATGAAACATTGAGCAATAATAATTTGATATGCTTGGTGGGGATGACCATGTTAAATGGTGTGGTTTATTCCTTGATATGGCATGGTAATGAGTTGTGTTGGTAGGAGGCATTCTATTTTTTGGTGAGCTTGAGTAATGGAGAAGTACTGAGGAGGGGCAATGCCATATTGAACATGAAAGCGATGAATTTTTTAATGTGTGTTAGGGGGTGATACTGAAGGGCAATGACATTGTGACCTAAACAACTCTTTGCATTTATAACAACAAAAATATATGTATACCAAATAGGGATTAAATAAAGAAAAAAATATTCCAAATCAATAATAAGGAATTCATAAATAATAATATATTATTTTTATTATTATATTATGTTATATTATATATAATTATCTTATAGCTGTTCTACTAGAAAGAAGCCTCCCTAGATTCATTTGTGGATATTTTGATGTTATTTTAATGCTTGAAAACTTGCATGGATGTTAACTGGTATGATGATAGCATAATGACCATCATAAATATATGATCCCATATTATAATTTAAAATGAAATTTGCCTTCCACTCACATCAAATCAATAGACCAAAGAAACTAATGCCTAACTCATATGGAAACTGGGAAATGCCTAAGTGATCTTAAAGTTTTTAATATTTATGGAAACATGTAACTATAAACCTATGAAATCAAAAAGAGGCAACCCAAGTGAAGCAAGATATGAAACACCCAAAATCATGCAATCAAATCTCCATTCCTATATATTAAATTTTGGACACAAGACTTCAGTAAAAAAATATCGCCATGATAATTAGTGATGTCAACAAAGGAATTTAATATGGTGTGAAATACATGACATGTGTTAGAGAACTATTCAACATAACATAGAATATTATTAATCAAACAATATAGCAACACCTCGGATTGATGTCATGGATTAATGCAACCCACTAGAATATCTCGATTACTAAGATAGTGTTAAAGGTTGGAAAAATAATCCCCTGGATGGAAATTTTAAAAAAGCTTTAAATTATTTATAATAAATATTAAAAAACAAGTTTTATAGAATACAATAGTCCTTTACAAAAATTCATTTACTAGAGCTTAAAACAAATAAGAATGTTGAATCATGTGTTCAATTCAAGAACTAATAGGTATACTCAAGAATCAAGATCATTTAATATGTGATGAAGAGTTCAAAAATAATACCAGTATTTCAATAATTTTGTGATTGCTTCCCCCATCTAAGAGAAGTTCTCCTTGATTTAATTGGTATGATGAGAATTTCACATGTTGTTGGTTATAAAACTCAAAGAAATCATGATGAAAGTAGATAAATTTCAAATCAACATGCTACTAGAGAGGCAACTGAGTGATGAATCCCTCTAATAAAAATGAACACTCTATATTAATAGCATCTGTCTTCTCCCATGGTACACAAAACTTCTCTTGTAAGTTACAAAAAGGATTTACTACCTACTCTACCCCATGATCAAAGATTATGAGGTTCTTTCTTTGACTTGTACCTTGATAATGTTTCACCTCTATAAGAAAAGAGTGAAAAAATCACATCTTAATGCTAAAAAACATAGATGTAAGATATCAAATATTAAACAAATATACAAGCATTATGATATAATCCATGTATAATCCATTTGGAATCATCACAAAACATTAATAAAAACATTGACCAACAAAAATGTAACAAATTACTTGGCCTACATTTCATAGGAACTTTCATATAATTCATCATCATGACTTCAAAAATGAAAAATGATATCTAACAATGAAAATAGTGTTTTATAGATCCCTTTGTGCTATAGTTGAATACGCTTCAACAAAACCAGAGCTTCAACCAATTAAAACATGCCTCTTAATGAAAATGTGGTGGGATAGACTTCACACTTGATAAAAACCATGTAGAGTAAAACCATTACTATTCAACACATTAGTAATAGATAATATAATATAATATCTACCAAAATTATAGTAATAGAGCCTCTCAACTACTTTTAAAATTATAATATAATAATATATGATTACTATAATATTATAATAATATAAATAGTACATTAATAGATACTAAGATATAATATTGTTTTCATATTGGTATACAATACCATATAGCATGGTATATTTAGAGGCAAGAAATAATTGGAAAAATATTGAATTGGATTGGAATCAAAATAGTTCGATGGAAGCCACAAATTACATTGGCAGATGTCACATGTCTTATAGCTTGTACATGTATATTTTCTAGCTTAATTGAGTTTGTTCCCTAAGATATGTTTTAATTCCCATTAGTATCATTATACCTTCTTTGAGGATAGTTTTAAGTCACCATATCCTCCACCACCCCATTAGTGTTCTACACCATGGGATTGGGTGTGATCAGCCTGTAAATTAAAAGAGTGTAGCAATAATATTATATATAATATATAATAGAAGACACACTGAAAATAAATTCAATACTACCAATGCAATATCAATTTTGAATAAAATTAAAATGTATCATAGTAACAACACTTAGCACAAAGAAAAAAACATAGAACCCATAGATAAATGGCTAAAGAAAAAGATTTAAATAACACCCACTCATAAAAATATGTTATAAACAACAATGCATATCACCTGTTGATGCATGTACTACATGTTATCAACCTCAAACCTACAAGTCCATATGGAGTGACCCCTAACATTCTCTCAAAAATACACTCTCATTAATATCAAACATTGCATGTGATGGCACATAATGACAATGTGTGCTCCTTCATATGACATGGAAATGAGTTATGCAGGGATGAGACATTTTGTTTCCTAAAGAAGTTAAGCAATGGAGAAATGGTGGGGAAGGGATATGAAATATAAAACATGTAAGTGGTGAAATATTTCAAGGTGATTTAGGTGGCGATGGTTAGGGGAAATGACAATGTATTTCATGTAATATCATACACCAGATCTAGATTTAGGGAAGCTGTTGGACTTAAATGAATTATACACATTAGAAATGGGCATGTATCTTACAAGTTTATAACATTTTTAATTGGTCATATTATATTGTTAAGGGTCATTGAGGACATCAAGAGCATTAGCTTGGTTACGATAGGGATCCACATTTGATGAGAGGCTCAATTTTATATTATTATATTGAATATATATTATAATTAATATAATTATCAAACATATATATTTTAATATAGTTAAATTATTATTACTAATATTACTAAATAAATTATTAATTATTATATTAATAATTAATAAACTAATTTAAAAACTCAACTAATTTTAAGAGTATCAATTTAAACAATGAGTGGTTCCATATTATCACTACTAATAGGCATCGTGAATACAAACAATATTTTTAAAATTTATCAATTATTGATGCTTTCTCTCTTGCAGGAACCCATCAAGTCTCAATCTCTCTAAGTGCACACCTTAAAATGTGCACCAAAAAAGGGGTGGGTAGACCTTTAGTGCTTCACAATATTTTTTCCCCTATCCACCATTTAAAACCAATACAAACCTTCCCATACATTTCCCTAATCTTTGACACCTCGTTCACATGCTTCTCTAAGAAATTTACCACCTCAAATATCCCCTAGTTAATCAAAACTCATTTTTACCATTTTCTCAACATAGTCAATTAGGTTGACCTAGTTCTAGGAATAATACATGTTATAACACTGAGTCAGCCCAGGCCGATTTAGTTCAGGACCTAACAATTGTATTTCTCTCTTAAAAAAATTGATTGGACCAACTATGTTAGCTAAATTTAAGAAATGGTTTAGGTTTAATCAGGCTATATATACTCCTCTTTCACTCCATTTATAATAGAGAGGATCGTTCATTTATACTTTTTTACAATCTACATTTTTGGCATTTTATTTGAGGAGTCATTACTTAGGGTCTCGTGCTTATTGGAGGAGAACCTTTGTCTTTTAAAATCTTGAGATTCACTAGGAGGTCCTTGGATATAATATAGTACATTATCCATCCTTATCTTTTTCAATAATACACAATAACCTATTTTAAAGCAGCATTAAACAAAGGAGAGGTTGAGGATCGATGGGTTCATCTTTAAGGTAAGTATTCTTAACTTTTACTCTTCTATTTTAGTAGATATATTTGAATGAATAATGTATACTGAGTGCATTGTCTCTCCTTGATTAGAATTACCTCTACATTGACTTGAGTAGATTTTTAAGTAGCATGTTTATTTTTTATGTCTATCCCCCATTTATGTCACAAAATTAAGAGAACACTAGATTAGATTTACTTTATTATTGTATTATATACCTAGCTAGGGTTATTATGTGGTATTGCTTGACTAGAAGTTTTTTAACCCTCTATAGCCATATTATATGATAATATATCCCTTAGGTAGGTTTAGCAGATCTATATTGGCCATGACCTCAATTATCTAAGTATTGTTAATAGTATATTTAACTGATTTATCTTCTTTAAATTAGGATTAATATCTGAATTATATTCACTTTCATTTGCATACATTTTGGTAAACCCAACATGAACAAACTCTTGCATATTTTTAATTTTTATTTTTAGACTATTGGATTTATTCTATCAATTTGGCATAATAATTTGTGCTCATGTATTAATACTCTATCAATTTAATTGACTTGGTTCAGCTCTATGTGTAAGTTATTTTCTTCGATAGATAACTAAATTGATTTCATTGACCCAATTCAATACCCTTTGTGTTTCATTTTATAATTCATTGATCTAATCAACATAATTCGGGCATCATTTTATAGGTTTTCTAACTGAGGTGATCCTATCAATCTTGTTTAGCTCTCTATGATTAGATTCTCCATCTTAGAACACTAGATCGATCTTATCAATTTAGTTTTTCATCCCATCTCTTAATTTTTTTAATTGCATAGATCTGATTGACATCTTTATTTTCTTGTAAGTTTTGCTTAAACTACTACATCAATTATGTCAACATAGTTCTTTCTGTTATTTTAATTATTCATTTTATGTAAACTCATTCGACTGGTTCAACTATGTATTAATATTTTATCTTGTAAATTCAAACCCTCATCTAGACAACATAGGTTAATAAAAATAATTTAGCATCTTTAACACATTACTACATCGATCCAATCAACTTCATCATAATTATCAGGTTCATTCTAACAAGCCTATTTATTTCCTTTTTCTCAAATTTATTTTTTTCTATTTTTTCAAAATTCAAATTTCAATCTTAATTTTCCTTTTTTTCAATTCTATAAAATAGTAACCTTATAGTCAATTAATTTGACCAGCTCAACTTAGTTCTATAATTACTTTTTACCTAAGAAACTCAGTCAACTTGCTCGACTACATTTATTTTAGACCATTTTTAACAGACTGAGTTGACTATATCGATTATGTTCTATATTTTTTGCATACTAGGTTGACCTAATCAACATAGTACTATGTTTTTTTAGCAAGGGGAATTAACCTACATTGATAGTAATTAATTCACTTTACATTTATTCTTACTTTCTTAAGTAGTGTACATAGTATAACTAGGAAGGTTAATTTATCAGCTTTGTCACATTATTCCCTCACACACTACCAAATCACAAAAATATCAAATAAATAATTAAATAATTCTACCCAGGTCTACTTACTTGGATTTCATCACCAAGAGGGAATCAAACTTGGTATTATGGTTGAGTATAAAAAGTAGTTGATGGTATATTGACAAAGCAACTGACACCATTATTATTTTAAGATTATGAAGTGAGGGGGTAGGCCCCAATATCAAGCTCGTACCATCACCAATATAGATCCCTTTCATCCTTAATAAACCTAAAACTAGCTTTAACTTACCTCTTCTTAGTTCCCTTGCAAATCCAAACATACTATTACATTTTAAGTCATAATTTAAAATACTTTAAGAATGTTCATTCATTAGATTAACATTTACATTTAATTAGTATCACTTGTTTGCAAATTTTATTTTTTATTGTAAAACTTATATTATCCAACATTAGTATAAGGTTTGTATTGTGTGCTATAAATAGATTAAATAAATTAACCTAGTTTCTTATGTGATTAATTTAAGTTCTCTACAAATTACCACTTAATCATCCAAACTTAAAACATTTGAAAATTTTCCTACCCAAAAAACACATTTGACCTATTCAACTCAGTATCTTAAGGTTGTTTTATCTGCTTTCCCATAGAACATAGTTGACTTATTAGACTCATTCTGTTATAGGTTTTTCTATTTGATTTCTCACAAAACATAGTTGACTTATTCAACTTAGTCTCTTGTAGGCTATTTTTTTTGCTTTTCCACATAACAAATTCAACCTCTTCAACTTATTTTATTAAATATTTTTTTCCTTTCCAAACTTAGTCAACTAGTTCAACCATATACCATCTGGTTAATTATATACCATCTAGCCAACTCAGTTCTTTTTTTGAACTACTATTTAGCTGATTTTGTATAATATCTAGCTGACTTTGTCCAAATATCATACTATTTTCTCCTTATTCCTATATTCCTATTCTAAACATCATGAAATCCCCTATTAAAATATTTTTGGATAACCATAACCCATTTAGACGATACATAGGTTGTTCTTTCCTTCTTACCCTAGTTACCCAAAAGGATACTCACTCTTGGTGCACTTTCTCTCATCCTTCCTCTATGTATTTAAATATGGTTCAAATTACCTAATATGATGACATAAATGGATCTAATCCATTTCACACCTCTAAATACATTACCCTATCTAAATAACCTTATTACATTGTAGGAACATTTGATACAAACCTAACAAATAATCCTATAGGAAATATTCCCTTAATAGGCAACATCCCTATTCCTCACAATGGGAACATCCCTCCTAAAAATAATAATATCCATCCTCTTAACAACATCAATATTCCTCCTAATACAAACACTAATATTTTCCCTCCAAATACTAATAATCCAAATGCACAAATTAATACTACTCAAATTCTTGCATAAATATCCCAACAAATGAATGTTATGTAAACAACAAATACATATCAAATGATGCATATGAAATAATAGTTACTACACATGAATAATGAACCTCCTCTTATTTTACCTCAAATTAATCAAAATTTTATCCCTCCTCTTAGAGATGCCAATGTAAATATCATTATACAAACCTTTATGTATAACAAGATGCCTCAAAATATCCAAAATGAACCTTTAGCTCCTTTCATTATTTCTATTGATATTGGAAATATCTCTCCAAATATTAAATATGATGGGAATAAATACCATACATATTTTATTAAGGCATTTGGTAATCTCTACAAAGAATGGATTCAAACAAATATCTTTGTTGCCACCAAACTTCTAGTCAAAACTTTTATAGGAGATGTCCTAGAATGGTATAGCCAATTAACTCAACATTATCGCTGGAGACTAGAAGATTTGGTTATTTCCTTATTTAAGTAATTTAAACAAAATAACCTTTCCAAAAATTGTCTTACCCATTTTATCAATGCTAAATAATTACCCTCTGAATTAACTCATGATTTCATTAAATAATGGATAACTTTGGCTTATAAAGCAGATCATAACATGAATGATAATAATATATTTAAACTCTTTATATCCACATTAACACCTTTAATTCCATATAAGGTTCAAAAATTTTCTCCACAAAATCTAAATGACGCATTTGATCAAGCTAAAAGACAAGATTTTCTTATGAAAAATTTTGAACATTTTTTTGAAATCCATTAAGGAATCTTTCCAAAATTCAACTAATGATTACTATCACTCCTCAAATAAAAGCAATATTATTCAAAGTGGATAATCCCCTTACTTCCCATGCACTATTAATAGTCCAATAAATGAAGCAACTATTATCTCCCTCTAAACCTTTCACCTATAGTAATGCCCCACCTTCATGGTTTGACCCTAAAAAAATACATTGATTCCATGATGATGTGGGTCATTTTCATGAAACATGTGGGATTCTTAAATTAATTATTTTTTTATGTTAAGAGATACATTTGACCATGATAATATGATCAAATTATGCCAAAGCCTCTCAAAATAAATAGTTTACCAAACCTCCATCATCTAAACCTCCAAAATCTTTCTCTATTTTTAACCTACAATATTCAAATGATGATATATGTGCAATAAATGTTGATTATAACCAATATTATACCAATTCCTACTATGTGAATGTAGTGAAAGACAATTATAGATGCAAACCTGCTCACAAAGATCTTGTCAGTGGACCTAAAAAACCATCAACCTAAGAACAACTACTTAGAGATACCAAAACTACCACACCCATACATTCCAAACCAAATAAGGAAACACTCCCATAACCAGTATCCCACTCTACTCCTATTCTTTTGAAAAACATTGTACATTATAAACCTCAAGTTAATTCTTCATCTTCTAAATCACATTGGAATTTCTTGAAAGAAATCAATTCAATGCCTTGTAAAATTCCCCTCATGGAGTTAGTTTTTACTTCTCCATATCATTGTAAATTTCTCATGCAATAATTACAAGACATTGAAGAACCGTCATCCCTTGATTTTTAGAAACCTCATAAAGGTCCTTCACTTATAAAAGTACATACTATTGAAACTATTAGTCCATCGTCTAAACCATCCATAAAATTTCTTGATGAATACATGATTAATGATGAAATTATTTTTTGAGCCTATGATCCACCCCTCTTTATTAAAATTGTAATAAATAACACCCTTATTTGAAATTTCTTAGTAGATGAAAGATCAATAATTAATCTTACCTCTCTTTGGTTAATACAATAGATTGGATATACCAATGATAATATTAAACAAACTCATCTCACATGTAGAAGATTTAATAAAAAAATCAAAAACCACTTGTTATATTTGGCTCCCACTTACTATTGGACCCATGAAAATACACACTAATCTCATGGTTCTTGATTTACCACTATCTTATAATATATTCTTAGGTTGCCCATGGATGCATCGTATGTAGGTTATTTACTCATCATGTAGTCAATGTATTAAATTAATCCTTAATGGAAAATGCTACAAACATGAGGTTAATCCCAATCAATAGAGTATACAACTACCAAACACTAAATCTCAATATCGGATTCCAACCATTCCACACATTAACAATGCACCTCTACCTAAATGTATCAACATGAATCTAGATTTATAGGTCACTCTCACTGATTTTGATGATGATGAACCTAATGAATTACAACATATGTGTAATATCACTAAATTACTTCCTTACATTGCATAATGGCTTCTTCCTTCTTTAGTTCCACATGATCGTACCATTCCTCTAATTGATGATATCATTGAAACTCCTTCTCCATGTGATGCATATGAAGACTATTACATAGAATATAATTTCATACGTGATGTGTATGGAGTGGCCAAATTACTTTAAGATCCTTTGACAATGTCTCCCAAGAATTTTATCAACCTAGGCACATCCACTTCTGATTCTCCCACAAAAATAGAAGCATACACTATTTCCCACACATATGATGATAATTATATCATGACCCAAGCCCAATAATGAAACTTAGATATACAAAACTACCAAAATTTATTAACCAAAATACATTCCTTCAATCATGATGTCCATGTCATTCACATATCAACTAATATTGAACCAGAACCTAAAGGCTATGTATCTCCCCTTAATCCTCCACTATTAGATACCCCATGGGTACTCTAAGAACTCTCAACTCCTAAACATTATACACTTTCTACACAAACAAAAAATTTAACTATTCCTTCAATTGATACCATAGAGGTTATCTACCTCAGTACAACTGAATGTTCATTTATGATACAAACTAGCACACTTATCACCAATCTGGTTGACTCCACTTAACCTAATAGCCTTCAAATCAAAAATACATCTAAAATTACCTTAGATTCTAAATCCACAGATGTATGATAAATACATTCTAAATATGATGTAACCAAATCATTTATATTTAAGTAGATGTTGAATACTATGGACCATTACCCACACTTCCTAGTCATGAAGTTATACTCAAACTACTCCATGCTCAGTAACCCCAGGTTCCATAACAACATCATAAACTTGGGAACTTTGTGTAAAAAACTCTTTGTTTTAATAATTTCATTGCTAGTGTGGATCCTACAAAAAATCATATTTATTCTCCCCCTCCTTTCCATATCATTTCTAAGATGGAAATGCTATGATCATTGAATAAACCACAAATATAGAATATGATACACCAATATGTCCTTGACCTATTACTATCTCTAAAACACTCACTCCATAAGAGTATGATAACTTTATTTTTTTCTAACACGTATCAAAAAAAAAATTCTTGGTCATCTAAAGATATGCTAGGTATTTTAATCTTATCATTTTCATACATAATATCATCACTTATGCAAATGCCAAACTTGTTAGACAAAAACAACAAAAATTTCCACCTAAAATTTCAACCTTATGTCACAAAGAAATGATTAAATTTTTGGATTCCAAATTCATCAAACCTATCGAGTACTCAAAATGGGTATCAAACATCATTCCCATTCATAAAAAAAGTCACAATGGTTATTCATATATGCATTGATTTTTGTAACCTTAACTTAGCATGTCTAAAAGATAAGTTCCCCTTACCTTTAATAGATGATATAGTAGATTCCACCACTAGACATGAAATGTTATCACTTATGGACAATTTTTTAGGCTATAACCAAATTCACATTGCTCCTAAAGACAAACACAAAATAACATTTACAACATAGTAAGGCACCTATTATTATGTCAAAATGCCTTTCGATCTCAAAAATGCTAGAGAAACCTATCAACATGCAATGACCCACATTTTCCATGATCTTGTACATAATATAGTGGAAACCTATGTATATGATCTCATTTAAAAATTTAAAATTCATATAGTAATCCTCACTGATCTCTCTATCATTTTTCAATCAACTAATTAAATATAAATTTAGACATGACCCATAAAAATGTGTATTTGGAGTCATATCTGGTAAAATTTTAGGTTTTTTAGTTTCTCTTTAAGGCATTAATGTCGATCCATCAAAATAAAAACCATCATCAACATACCTATTCCTCATTCCATTCCTGAAATATGTAATTACCTTGGAAAACTTGGGGAAATTTGATGGTTTGTCCCAAAAATGGCTTACCATATATATTCTATCAATTCACTTCTAAAAAATGGTATTGGTTTAGAATGGATAGATTCATGCCAAAAATTATTTGATAGTATGAAAAAATATATGCTCCATCCTCCTACTCTTTAACCACCTTTAAATTATTATCTTTTAATTTTATATACCTCCTATTCATGCATATTAGTTAGGGAAATGTTTTCCCAACAAGATGATACTAGTAGAGAGTACACTATCTATTACATCAGCCAAAGACTCATTTATTATGAAAAAAATTATACCAAAGAGGAATGTGATTTCCTTATTTTATATTTCATAGCTAAAAAGATCCATCATTATATGCTCTACTAGACCATGTATATCATTGTTCATTCTGATCCAATTCATTATTTCTTCTCCAAAGTATTCTTACCTAGAGATAGAATTTGCTAATGGATGTTCTTATTAACAAAATTTGACCTACGAATTGTTACACAAAAATTTATCAAAAGATAAGTAATCATAGACCAACTTGTGGTTACATCTTTACTATCCATAAATCACCTTCAAGATAATATCCCTAACAAATATATTCTTTATATTGAAGGTATTAACCAAACTATTTCACTTAAAGATTATTTTTAAAATTTCACTGCTAATCAAATAATCAAGAAGATACCTAATATCACTCCTACTACTACTAAACCTAAATTAGTTATCAAATAAATACATGAAGTTACAATTGAGTTACATGAAGACACATGGAAACTCCACTTTGATGGTGCCAAATGCCTCCAAGGAGATAGGGAAATATGTATTCTAAAAAATCCACATGGTAATATCATAACTTTAGCATTTTGATTAACTTTTGATGTTACCAATAACATGGTTGAATATGAATCCCTAATATTAGGCATGAAATCCATAATTGACTTAGATATACCATATTTAAATGTTTTAGGTGACTCACAACTTACCTTTTGTCAAGTTAATGGTGATTATCAATGCAAAAATAAAAATTTAATCACATATCATCAAATATCTATTACACTTTCTAAATAATTTGCTTATTTTACCATCAAAGCAATTCCAAGAGATCAAAATGCCATAGTTGATTCTCTTGCTTCATCAACATCTTTATTTCACCCTCATCAAGTACTTCATGATTCAAAATTTCTTATCCAAATCATAAAATCATCTTCTTCTATAAAACAAAATGATTCTCTAATCTATCACATTGAGCATGTCATTATTTGATAAAGTCCATGGCATAAAAACATAATTCAATTTATTGAACATCAAACTTACTCTCTAGACATGGATTTGTTATAGCTTGGAATTTCACCCTTGTGAGAGAGTTTTTCAAGCTCCCTCACTTCCATCTATAAGCATGGGGACAACATCATGGTGTGGGTATCCTATGGTGAGGTTGAACCTCTAGGATTTTTTATGAGGCTAGTTCCTCAGGTGCTTCACTTTAGCTCTTGATCTGACACTAAAATTTATTATCTGCTAAGGAAAAGAGGTAGGATAATGATTTAAAAGAAAATGTAATCTAAGGGAGGTGATGCACCAAAATAAGTGATCCACTTGGTCTAGAAAAAGAGCTAACTATTAATGAATCCAAATAGGAAACAAGTTATTCTAGCTCTATATCAAGGCCATAGGCATGGAGATTTTGCATGGAGGTTGGAGAGAAGCATTACACTTTGAAGGATAAAAAAATAGGTCTAAGGGAGACACTATGAACTGGTAACACTTCAAAAGATCTCAACACATAGACACTTCACACAATCCTACACAAAACTGAGAGGACTAAAAGCAAGGTGCTGGAAGAAATCATAGGTGATGAATAAAAATCATACATTATATAAAATGAAACCAAATGTGCACACTTATATTAACCAAAAATATAAAATTATTCCTTGTATTGCTTCAAAAGAGTCTTTTACAAAGTGATTTCTGTAGAGTGATTCTATCCCAATCTAGGGATCATTTTCTTGGCTCTAAGGACTATATATATATATATATATATATATATATATATATATATATATATATATATATATATATATATATATATATATATATATAATGTGCAATGTCAGAGTTCCCACCATTAGTGACTTATTCTCTCTTCCCTTTCTCTCTTCCCCCTTATATATATATATATATATATATATATAAGGGGGAAGAGAGAAAGGGAAGAGAGAATAAGTCACTAATGGTGGGAACTCTGACATTGCACATTATTGTTCTCCCTAAATGCACCACTCAAGATCACTCAATAATCCTCTCAAGCTCCTCCCATATTTAAGATTTTCTTTGGTACCTCTGAAAAGTCACGTTGTGAGCAACTATAATGTTTCTTCTTGGCATGATGCATTTAAGCATCGAACGATGATTATGGGTAGTGAACCATGATGAATGAGATCCTTCATAACTTATATCTACTAGTCACTCAAACTCTCATGTGTTTATTGAACCTCCTTGTGCCACTTCTCCTTTATTGATTGGCCATTTCTGCTCTAGTTACTCCATGTGGTAGACATCCATTCATTGCATCATGATCCTCACATTATTGGACCATGCTTAAGTCAAGCCCTTGGAGAATCCCAATTTACTCTATGTAGAGTAATTCAAGTTCTTTGAACTCCCCAACATTGGACTTTCGTAGATTCTTCACTTATAAAGCCTTTTAAGTAGAGTACTTAGAGAAACCAAATTTACTCTATGCAGAGTAATTTAGGTTCTCTACACCTACTTAATTCAGGCTTGTCCATATTGAAGTCTTCTCACTTTGTTGTTTCCCAAGCCTTAAGACTTTAGGATTTTTAAACTTGATTACTTCCAATGGCTAGTCACTTATACTGATTTTGACATCTATTGGCTTGTCATTTCCTTTAGACACTTGGTCTCAGGTTTCCTTCTCAGCTTATTTCTTTTTAACAAATCTCCTGAAGGAATTTCTTTAGACAATTTGTCTAAAGGAATTCCTTCAAACTTTTTGTCCATGTCTATCTTCAAAATTACCCTTCAATATTTTCATAATGGACTTTCCCAAAGGGTAAGAGACCTTTCAAGATTTCTACATGTCCCTTTGGACTCTCATGAATGATCCTCCTAAAGGTAAAGATACCCTTTGATAAATTTCAAATGGTCCCTTTTTTAGGGTAACATACCCTTTAGGAAAATTGAAACTATCCACTTGGATAATAAAAATGCCCTTCAAAAAATTTGGAGTGTACCTTTTACCTAAAAAAGCCCCTTTGGATTTTGAAAATGCCTATTGAATTTTTTGTAAAAGACTCATCCCTTGAAGAACCTGAGAAGCACCATTTTTCAAGACCAAATCAGGTTTGTCAAGCCCCCTTCCTTATTTTGGGCTTCTAACTACTCACAACTTATGATGTAATCAAGTAGTGCTCCTTGAAGAACACAAAATACACTGTCTATGAGTAATTTGGGTTTGTAAACTTGAATTACTTCTACTTATAAAACATTTAGAAGCTAAGCATTACTAGAAACTTGATTTATGATGTACCTTAGAAACCTAAAGTTGTCACTATTGGAAAACCTAAAGTCCTCCCAGAGACTTACCATTTTCTTTCTTGAAATCTCCCTTTTTCATACTTAGGCAAACTTTGATATGTGGGCTAAAAAATGGCCAACATTTTTGATGATTCATAGGGAAGCATGTCTGTTATGCTCGAGAACCCAACTCATTTGTGTTGTTCAATCCATTAGGTGTGGAGTCACTACTTTTGTATAAAACTAGATTTATCTGGAAATCTCCTTTGAAGTAATAAGAATGACTACAATGAAACAAACTATGCCCAAGGCACTTGGGGAATGGAAAACACTCAATTGAAATATATGTGCACAAGACACTTAGAGAAAAATATGAAAAGCTATATAAAATGTACAATAACATATAATGGCTACAAACTCTTCTAATAACATGGATTTAGATTAATCCCATTGACTGGGATGGGTAATACCTCCCCATCTAGTTGGGCAAGCTGAAAAACATTATGTTTTTTACATATATGGATCAAATAAGGTCCACTCCACAAGCTGTCAAACTTGGTATGTTTCTTGGTTTGGCATTTTTTGAGTCCCAATTGAGAACCAAGTCTCGATCCTTAAAATTATTTTCTATATCTCTCTTGTGAAAAGCCTTTTTGACCTAAGCTTGATGTGCCTCTAGCATATTCATTGTAAGGTCCCTTATCTCCTTGAGCTTTGTGAGTTCTACCAATCTCACATGCATGGGTTCATCTTCTAGTAGCTCCAATTGATGGGATAAGTCTAATGTAGGTAGATCAAGGTAAATGGGTAACTTGGACTCCCTTCCATATACCAAAACATATGGAGAATTACCAACAATAGATTTAGGAGTTACCCGATCAACCCACAAGGTTGTCTTTAAATTGGTCTGACACATCCTCTGATTCTCCTCCATGGTCCTAATAATCCTCATTAAATTTTTATTTATGGACTCAGCTAGTCCATTTCCTTCAAGATAATAATTTGAGGAAGTGCTGAGGTAGATACCCATTTTGAGAGCCCATTCACTTGTTTTCAAACCAAGGAAAGCCAATGTATTATCAGATATGATAGTAGACAGAATACCAAACCTGGTCACAATGTTATCATAGAAACCTAAGACTAAACTTTCATTGGCTTCCTTTAATGTAATGGCTTCCACCCAGTGTATGAATTAATTAGTTGTAGTAAGCACCCACGTATTCCTTGTACTTGATGGGGGGGTTGATCATACCAATGAAATCCAAACCCCATTGCATGAATGGCTACTCCACTTGAATTGGGTCGATAGGGAAAGTTGCTAACCTTTTCTTACCTATGAAAAGAGCACATTATTGACACCTCTTCACCTATGCATAAGCATCTTTGAAGAGGTTGGGATAGTAGTAACCAGCGCTCATGATCTTTGTTGTAGTATTTCTTGGAGTTAAATGACCTCCTGCTGGCCCATCATGAAAATGCCCCAAAAGCTTGACTACTTGATCATCATCTACGCACCTTAGGATCACTCTATTGAGGTCTCTTTTGAACAAAACCCCATCAACTAGAGCATAAAGTATGGACTAAAGCCTGAAATACCTTCTTTTTTCTTTGTCCATACCTTGAGGGCACTCATCTGTTAGTAGAAAGTGTGTCATATCATGGAGCCAACTAGTATGAGGTGGAGGAGCGTATGATTGTAGAGTATCTTGTGTTACCAAGATGACCTCTTTATCTTCATGAATTTCATTGACCATATACTCACATAATCCTTTACCTCTTACTAGCTTAGTGACCTTGATCTCCATGTCATACTCCATGACTTTAGTAATCCAACCAGCTCTTTTTTTGCTCAAATCCTTGTTAAGAAGGAAGTATCTTACCCCAAGATGAGACACCATAAGTTGGATTTTAATGTTGGATATCATTGGCCTAAACTTATTGAGGCTCCTTACTACTACAAGGACTTGCTTTTCTATAAAGGTATACCTCACCTTGTACTCTTCAAGCCCCTGATTGAAAAATGTTAATGGCTGCTCAAGTCCTTTACCATTTATTTGCATCAACATAACTGATATATTATCAATTTTGTAAAAATCATACAATATAAAATCCCTTGAGAAATCAAAATTCATAAGTATGGGTGCTTGATCAATGGCTTTCTTGATAGACTCAAATGATGACTTTCCTTCATTTGACTAGGTGAACACGTGGTTCTTTTTTAGCATACTAGTAATGGGTATGACCAAATTTACAAAACTAGGGATAAATATTCTCACAAAGTTTATCTTTCCAAGGAAACTTTGGAGCCCCTTCTTATGCTTTGGTATGGATAAGGCCAAGATGGCACTTATTCTCTCAGGATCAATGGGTAGCCCCTCCTTTGAGACAATGTGGCACAACACCTTGCCTTCATACACAATAAATACACACTTCTTGGGATTCAATGAAATCCCATACTCTTTTCATATTTTAAAAATTATCCTTAAGTGGTTCATTTGCTCATTGGCATTCTTGGAGAAAACCATGATGTCATCCAAGTAAACCATCACCATTTGGTTTAGTAGCCCCTAAGAAGCCATGTCCATGGCTCTTTGGAAAGTTGTGCCAAAATTTGATAGACCAAAGGGCATCATTTGGTATGCATACATTCCCAATTTGGTGGTGAAGGTAGTCTTTTATTGATCTTCATCTTTTACCCACACATGATTTTAGCCAAAAAATCCATCTAACAGAGAGAAGCATTTTAACCCTATAACTATTTGGAGAAGTTGCTCCATGGATGACAGAGGGTAGTGATCCTTTAAGGAGACTTTGTTCAAATCTTTGAAGTCTACACAGAGCCTAATCTCCCCAATCTTTTTTCTTATAGGCACCAAGTTGGCTACCTATGATGAATGCTTGATGAGAAAGATGATCTTGGACTCGATCAACTTGGTTAGCTCCTTCCTCATCAGCTCTTCAATGTTGGGGTTAACAGGTATTTGCTTTTGCCTCACATGCTTGGCATTAACCTCTAACTCTATGGTATGTTGAGCTAACTTAGGATCAAAACCTTTTATGTCATTGTACTCCCAAGCAAAAATGTCTGCATACTCTTGGCAAAGGATTATGAAAGCATTCCTCTCAACCTTGTTGCTTACCTTCCCAAGCTTGAAAAGCCTATCCTTGAAGATGAGGACTATCTCATAGTTTTCTTCATCAGTTGATATTAATACCTTGTCTTCTCTCATATGGTCTCCTTCATGAAAAGGGATCTCAAGTGTAACCAACCCCTTATGAAGTTTATTTGACTTCAGTTGAACAATTTGATCCTCATATTGATGCTACAATTTAGTTTGGTTGGAGGAGGAGAACTCAGCCTCCTACTATAGGAAATAAGAAATTTGCTTATCACTCTCAAAAACTTGATAGTGGGCTTCATTATCTAGTAATGATGGCCTCACCATCACCTTGACATGTGGTTGAACCTTAGCTTCTTTTAGCTCATTTAGAATGTCAAACTAAGCTCCCATGGTTGCTAGCTTGTTATCATGTCAGTTTTGATTTCTTAGGATAGCTTGAATGTCAAAGGCCTCAAAATATTCAATTAGGTCCCAAACTCAATTTTTATAAGACCTCATCAAAGAATTATTTGTAATATTTAGGCCTTTAACTTGGTTTACTATGAGTTCATTATCCCCATAAACTTGTAATAGTTTGATTCCTCTTTTATTGGCCATTAAAGGCCATGGATCAAGCATTCATATTGAGATACATTTGAAGAGAAACTAAAATGGAACCTGTAAGAAGAGAAGAGATTATTACCCAAAGGGAAAACCAACACTACCCTAGCACTGACACCATTTTTCCTCCTTGAGCCATCAAAGAACAACTTCCATAAACCATTAGGGTCTTCTTTAGGTATGATAAGGGAAGGCATGGGTTGATTCTCTTCATGTAGTAGATAGACACCCATGTCTCTTTCCTCAACACCTTCCAAAGGGTTGAAAAATTGGTTACCTCCCCATATCTCATCTAAGAACAAGTATATAAACTCTTTAGGATGAGTGTTCAGCTCCTGGACAATTGTAAACTCATCTTCATCAAGGATAGTATAATTAAGGTTTATGTTATCTAGCTAATGAGTTTTAATGTGGAATTGTACCATGGGTTCAGCCTTGATCACGACCTTAGTCCCATACCTTGTTTTTAATGTCATTTAAGACCAATCTACTATAGGGTAACCCTCAATCTTGGTTGTGAACTCTCTAAAAAGACATAATGCAAAGCAAAGAGTGACATCCAAGATCAGCATGTCTTGCACTATAGACACGTTAGGACAAGCATGCAAGGTTAGGCTCAAATTATTGATGATACCTAATGGCTTTGTGGAATAACCATCAAGTTACAGGACCCCCTTAGTGTGTGGCTCATACTTGAGGTTTAGATAGTTAACAATATACTTTGGCATGGCTGAGGTGTTGGCCCCACTATCCACCAAGTAATTTTGCACCAAAGAGCCACTAATGATTAATGAGATGTAGAATGGGGGGGCTTGGTCACACTACTTGGCCTTTCTCCCAAATGACTCTTGGTTGCATTAATGAAAACTTCAACTCCCTTACTTGATTACTTACTTGCAGCTATAGAAACACTCATCCTAGACAAACCTTCCTCAAGAATGTCTACTTGGCTGAGCATAGAAATTATGTCCCACATTGGTATGCTCACATTGGATGTGTTCATTTGCTCCACAATATTGATTAGTGTACCCATAGCCTTATCCTAGGTTTTGGGAGCAACTATTGTTGGCTTTATTAGTGAAGGAGTGGTGACAAGAGGTTTTTTGAAGGCTTCCTGATTGTCACCCATATTCCTTCTCTTAAAACATGTGTTTGATGAGACTGGGACATGAGCCAAACTGTGGGTGGCCTAATGATTATATGAATATAACTTCTCTTGCTCACTGATGACCATTAAGGCTTCCAAATGGTTTGACCCCTGATATGAGCCTTGTTCTTTTGGAGGTTATTCTTACTTTGTTAGCATGGGCACCTCTATGCTTTGGGCCATAAGAGCCTGGTTATATCCATAAACAACAACCTACTTCCATTGATCATTAAATATTTGGTTGGATCCATTAGTTAGGATAATGGATTGTCTAAAAGAATGATTCTAAGGCATTATCCCATCAGCCTCCTGAGCCACATTATTCTAAACTTAGACCAAGGAGTTAGAAAGGCCTACAACATTTAGGTTTCTAGCATAGTTAGGCTACCCATATCCTTGGAAACCTCCTTTGTAAGGTGGCCTATTAGCTTGATAATGTTATTTTTGAGGCTAATACAGAGCTTGATAAGGCTTGTTGTAAGCTTGTTACCTCTTGACATTGACCACATCATTCCCCAAGGATTAGAGCATGCTCTTCAATTCCAAGTAATTCTTCTACTCTCAGGAGTCATTAGATCCACTAGTAGAGACTTTCTCTTGCTTAGGTGAAGGCACAAAAATAATTATTGGCATTGGAAGTATAATATCAAGTAGAGGAATGACTATAGGCAGTGGTCTAATTTCTAGAAAAAAAGGCATTGGAGGTCTAGGAGTAAGCTTGCCAACTTGAACTAGGCAGTTTTCTGCCTTGATGGCCACTTTGTATGCATATGATAATATGTCTCCTCCCATAAACTGAATCATTATAGTTATGTCTTTATTGAGAGCCTTCAAGTAGTACAAGAAATCAAAGTTTAGAGATGGTCTAATATCTAATAGAATTTTATCCCATGCCTTATGAAATATTGTATTGAAGTATTGGATGACTTCATGAGGAGTTCTCTTGATTATGGTTAGCTACTCTACAAGTGACAAATGATCACTCTTATCTGCAAACCTTTTACATAGGGCCATTCCTAGCTCATCCCATGAATGGATAAAATTAGGATCTAGGCCCCTATACCATTTTAATGCCTTTCCTTTGAAAGATACAACCAATATCCTAACAACCACATTCTCCACTATGATATTGTGAATGTTGTAAAAGTTGGCTATATTTTTTATGTGCTCAATAGGAGTTACATCTTGGCCTCTTATGTAATAAGGAACAATTTTGAGGGATGATACTAGCATTGGATCATATTGTGGTAAGTTCAAAGGGCTTTAGCCACTAAAGCCCATAAAATCTCTTTAGGGAATCATAGCAGAAAGAGGGGCTAATAAAGATCTTTTTGCATAGGTATAATTTATGACTAGTCTAGGAGGATAGCTTCTTACGTAAGGGTGAGTATGGGCAAACCTTAACCTTATTTTTGAGTTTAAAGTTAATTCAAAAAAATAAAAAGGAATACCTATAGAAGTTGATCTTGTAATCACCTTTGGCATGAAAGATAGTTATTGCCCTACCACTAGATAGCTGGGTGTTCTTTGGAGTTTCTAGATGCTGAAGGATAAATGCTATCACTGCTATGAAATGATCAAAATAGCATCAAATTTGACCAATATTTCATGAAAATGAAATGGTAGTGGTCCCAACGGGCATGCCAGAACTATTATAGCTTGGAATAGCACCTTTGTGAGAGGGTTATTCAGGATCCCTCACTTCTATCATAATCATGGGAACAACCTCAAGATGTAGGTATCCTAAGGTGAGGTTGAACCTCTATGTTTATTTATGAGGCTAGTTCCTTAGGTGCTTCACTTCAGCTCTTGATCTCACACTAAAATTTACTATCTACTAAGGAAAAGGGGTAGGAGAATGACTAAAAATAAAATCTAAGCTAAGGGAGGTGATGCACCAAAATAAGTGATCCGCTTAGTCTGGGAAAAGAGCCAACTACTAATGAATCCAAATAGGACATAGGTTATTCTAGTTCTATCTCAAGGCCATAGGCATGGATATTTTATGTGAAGTTTGGAGAGAAGCCTTACACTTTAAAGGATAATAAAATAGGTTTAAGGGAGACACTATGAACTGATAACACTTCAAAAAAGCTCAACACAAAGACACTCCATGTAATCTTGCACAAAATTTAGAGGACTAAAATTAAGGTACTGGAAGAAATTGTAGATGATGAATAATAATCATACATTCTATAGAATGAAACCAAATGGGCACACTTATTTTAACTAGAAATAGAAAAGTCTTCCTTGTATTGCTTCAAAAGAGTCTTTTACAAAGTGATTTATGTAGAGTGATTCTATCACCAATCTAGGGATCATTTTCTTGGCTCTAAGGCCTCTATATATATAGAAAAGGGGGAAGAGAAAAAGGGAAGAGAGAAGAAGTCACTGATGGTGAGAACTTTGATGTTGCACTTTCTTGTTCTCCTTAAATGCACTACTCAGGATCACTTAACAATCCTCTCAAGCCACTCTAATCTTTAAGAATTTCTTTGGCATGTCTTCAAAGTCACATTATGAGTAGATAAAAAAATTCTTGGCATGATGCATTTGAGCATCAAATAGGGATTATGGGTAGTGAACCATGGCATATGAGAGCCTTCATAACTTCTAGCTACTAGTCTCTTAGACTCTCCCATGTTTATTGAACCTCCTTGTGCCACTTGTCCTTTACTAATTGGCTTTTTTTGCCCTAGTTATGCCATGTGGTAGCCATCCATTTGTTGCATCATGATTCTTGCATTGCTAGACCACGCTTAATTCAACCTCTTGGAGAATCTTGATTTACTCTACATAAAGTAATTTGATTTCTTTGAACTCCCCAACTTTAGACTTTCCCAGATACTTCACTTATAAATCCTTTTAAGTAGATTACTTGGAGAAACCCAATTTACTCTATGCAAAGTAATTCAGGTTGTCTAAGCCTACTTACTTTGAGCTTATCCATCTTGAAGTCTTCTCACTTTGTCATTTCCCAAGACTTAAGAATTTAGGATTTTCAAACCTAATTACTTCCAATGACTAGTTGATTTACCTGATTTTGATGTCCATTGGTCCATCATTTCCTTTGGACACTTGGTCTCGATTTCCTTCTCAGCTTTTTTTTGGAAAAATCTCTCAAAGGAATTTCTTTAGATAATTTATCTGAAGGAATTCTTTTGGACTTTTTATTTTCATCGAGGTTTTCACAATGGACTTTCTCAAAGGATAAGAGACCTTTTAGGATTTATACATGTCCCTTTAGACTCTCATGAATAATCCTCTCAAAGGGAAAGATACCCTTCAAGAAATTTGAAATGGTCCATCTTTAGGGTAACATACCTTTCGATAAAATTGAAACCTTCCACTTGGAGAAGAAAAAAGCCCTTCAAAAAAGTTGAAGTGTACCTTTTGCCCTCAAAATCCCCTTCAATTTTTTTTGAAAAAGACTCATCCCTTGAAGAACCTGAGAAGCACCATTTTTTAAGACCAAATCAAATTTGTCAAGCCCCCTTACTTATTCTAGGTTTCTAACTACTCACAACATATGATGTAATCAAGTAGTGCTCCTTGAAGAACCCAAAATACACTGCCTATGAGTAAATTGGGTTTGTAAACCGAATTACTTATACTTATAAAACATTTAGAAGTTAAGCATTACTGGAAACCCAATTTGCATTGTGCCATCAGAAACCCAAAGTTATCACTATTGAAAATCCCAAAGTCCTCCCAAATACTTACCATTTTATTTTCTAAAAGCTACCTTTTCATACTTCAAAAAACTTTGATATGTGGGCTAAAAAATGGCCAATAGGATTATCATGAAAAAACCCAAATACATAAACAAGGTTTCAAGTATGTTTTTTGACACAACACAATTTACTACGATAATGAAAAAGGAACCTTACTATGTTGTATAATGCAATAATAGGCTCCTACTCTCCTATAATAATCACATGGGGGCATTTGTGATGGTCATTATAGTGGACATGCTACAACCCACAAATTCTTGTGTATGGGTTAATTTTGGTATACTCTAGAAAAAGATGCTATTAATTTTTATAAAAAGTGTAATATCTATCAACTCTATGATGATCTAATCCACTCACCACTGGATGAGCTCCAAGTAGAAGATTCTCCTTGGCTAATCTATATGTGGGGATTAGACCTCATTGGTAAATTACATTAATCAAAGGATGAACATGTATTTATTATTATTGTTACTGAATATTTTACCAAATGGGTATCAACCATGCCTCTTTTTAATGTCACAAGAATTACTATTTCAAAACTTATTCTTGACCAAATCATTTTTCATTTTGGAGTTCCCCATACCATCATCTTAGATAATGGTGGTAATTTCAAAAACAAAGACATGAAACAATTATGTGCCAATTTTAAAATTTCTCACAAATTTTCCACACCTTACCATCCTCAATGTAATGGTCAAGTATAGGATACTAAGAAAATTTTAAATAAAATCTTACTAAAAACTATTCAAAAAACTCATGCTAATTGACACCTTCATCTATATCTTACATTTTGGGCTTATCATACTAACATATGTATTAGAACTAGAGAAACATTGTTCTCACTTGCATATGGTTCTGAATCAATATTATCATTAGAATTTGAACTCCCATCTTAAAATATATCTCTTCATGGTATAATTCCTAATGAGGAATTATGTGAAGCTCATCTTCATGATTTAGATTTGTTTGATGAACACTATTTTACAACATAACTACCAATACAAAGATTGTATTGCTAAACAACTAATAAAAAGGTCAAACTATGAACATTTAATGTTGGAGATTTAGTCCTAAAATTATATTATACATATGACAAAGAAGGAAAATATGCAAAAAATGGTGGGACCCTTAGTAAAAGACATTCTTAGTCCTAGTACTTGTTATCTACAAATTAATTAAGGACATGTTTTTAAAGATCCCACTAATGCGTAATTTTTTTTAAAAAAAATTGCTTAAATATATCCTTTCTTTTCATTATTTTATATACTATATATATTAACAATTATTGTAGGACTTCTCCAAATATCTCTCATTTTTAGCAATCTATTCTATACACAAACCTTAGTCCCCTTCTTCAGTCTTTTGGTTCCTATTTATTACTTTCATTTAATTCATGAGTTACATTGTAATGTCGTAGATAGGACCCACTTTTCCTCATGAATATGTTTTATTTCATACATCTATTTTTAACTTTTTCTCTTTGATCATAAGTCTTTTATTTTTTAAAAAAATTATTTTTATTTTCCTCTTTCTTTTGTGAGTTGCAGTATAAGACCATGGATAGAACTAAGCATTCCTTACAAATACCTTTTTCATATTTTAAACCCTCTTAGGTTTATGTTTTATGAGTTATAGTGTAAGACCATGGATAGGACCAGAGTTTCCTCATAAAATCTACATATTCTTTCAAACCTTTTACAAACTAAGGGTTCTTTTTAAAATTTAAATAAATGGTTAAAAGTTTTTGATTTCATATTCTCAACCTCATTTTTTGTTTCTTTTATGGATAAAAATTGCACAATAAAATATGTTAGAATTTTTCCATACACTTACATATAATCTTATGATATGGAATTTTTCACATTGTCACATTTTTTATGATTCTTGGTATTCAAATCATTTCATGTTCATTTCCCTTTGTCTCCCTTACTTTCATTCCAAGTTGGACAAAACAAGGTCAAGGTCAAGATAGCACTTTTATTTGACATAAATGAATAATACTCTTAGACACCATACTCTCTAAGTCCTCTTTATTGGCTACCGCTTTTAAATTTTTCTAATGATAGTCATTTTTAGAACCCATGTTCAGTTCTCCAAATCTGTATGGAGGAGGAATATAAAAAATCATTTAAAAATTAAAATCCAAATCATTTATAATAGGTAATATAAAATTAAAAAAAGTTAAAATCACAACAAAATAAGTGACCCATAGCACATCTCCTATTCCTAATCAAAGTTCAAACTCCATAGTTGGCCTCATAATAGATCTGAGGTCCATTAGGGTGTGGTAAGATAGTATATTGGATAGAATAATTCCAAATTATCTGTAGTGCTACCTACTTTCTCATGCAGGTACCTAATCTTTGCAGTAGATTGATGGCTCTGTAAAGGGTTTTGAGGAATGGGGAAGACATTGTGGGAAGGTATGTCCATTATACTTTTCATGCATATAGCCTTCATGGGATAATATTCAAACTTCATTAGATAACCTAAGATTTGTGTGGTCAGGAAAATTTTATTAGAGTCCTTAATGTCAAAAGTCATATTGTTTTGACAAACTTAATTTCAGTGTCTTGACTTTGATAAAGAATTTATCTACCTTTATTTTGCATATATATCCCCCACCACCCATTTCATTCCTCCTTTGATAGGCAAGTTTAGATCTAAATTTATTTCCCCACTTCTATATTCCTTATTCTTCACATCTTAAAACATGATAACATTTCTTTATTTTGGTTTTATATATTTTAGAACAAACTATTATGTGTGAGTGATTAAGGATTATTTTCTCTACACCATTGCTTTACATTTATATAATTTCCTTGGTTTTATTTAAAATTTGAAAAAAGATTTATCATTATTTTTTTAGATAATTGCATCCATTTATCTATTTTGTAATTTTTCCATTGTTGAGTTAGTTTGGATTGTTAATTCTCACTCACCAATGTTATTTTTACCTCACATCCTTTTTTCATTAATGAATGAGTTTGGATTCTTACTGCTCACTCATCAATGTTGTTTTACTATATGTTTCATTTTCATCTTTGTATAAAGTTTGGTATGTTACTCCTTTAAACATTGATGTTAGACTTGTCATATTACTTTTATAAGTCCTTGGTTTGATTTAGTTTAGCACTTTTATTACCTAAAGAACACATTTTGTTTCAATTTTTTGGCCATTTTTCAGCCTTAGATTTTTAGTTACTTGATTTACTCAAAATTTGGCTTGGTGATCTTGGTTTTAACGTATGAATTATCACCCTAGCTTACCAAATTTTCAAGTACTCATGTCTACACATTTCAGCTATTTTGACTTCCTCACGTTTGTTTATTTTTTCTCTTTAGTTTTGTATCTTTAGGGTTTGTCTAAAGTAGTCTATGCACCCTCCATGATCAAAACTATAAATACAATAAACAATCATTAGTGAAAAAGGTGAGTCAAATTATGTATATATTACTTATTTATCTAATTTATTTCCTTATTCATCATTTTAGTTTATGCTTATATTATATATTAAGCTTAGTGTTTTTTGTTATTATGTATTTTGGTGAAGCATCATCCTATGTTATAACTACATGATATGTGATGAGATTCAGGTGGGACATATGCATACACATAATATTTTTAAACTTTATCAATTATATATTATTTCTCTTGTAGGAACCTATCAAGTCTCAATCTCTTTGAGTTCACACCTTAAAGGGTGCATTGAGAAAGGGATGGATAGACCTTTAGTGCTTAAATATATTATTGTTCTCTATACTACAACTTAAAATAATTAAAAATCCCTCCCATGCATTTACCTAAGATTTAACACCTTGATCACATGCTTCTCTAAACAATTCACCACCTCAAACAACCCCTACCTAAGAAAACCCATTTTTACCATTTTTCAAACATAGTTGATTGGGTCGACCTAGTTTAGGGAATATCACATATTACAGGGCTAAATCAACTAAGGTTGAATTAGTTCAAGACCCAAAAAATTTATTTCTCACATAATAAGGTTAATCAGGCCAACTACACTGGCTAAACTTTTGAAAGGCCATAAGGTCAAATCAGGTTATATACCCCTATTTCACCTCATTTTTAATAGAGAGAATCATTCATTTATAATTCTTTATAATCTACATTTCTGCCATTCTACTTAAGGATTCATTACTTAGGGTTTCATGCTTCTTAAGGGAGAACCTTTGTCTTTGAAAGATTGAGATTCAGTAAGAGGTCGTTATTTAGCTTATAGTCCATTATCCATCCATAGCTTCTTCAATGATACACAAAAACCTTTTGCAAAGCACCATTGGACAAGGGAGAGGTTGAGGCCTGATGGGTTCATCTTCAAGGTAACTATTCCTAATTCTTAATCTTTTATTTTAGTATAAATATTTGCATAAATAATGTATAATAAATGTATTATCTCTCATTGCTTAGGATTACATCTACATTGACTTGAGTAGAGTTTTACTTTGCATGTTTATTTTTTATGTTTATCCCCCATTTGTGCCATAAGCTTAAGTGAACACTAGATTAGATTTACTTTATTATTTCATTATAGACATAGCTAGGGTTATTATGTGGTGTTGCTTGACTAGGGGATTTGAAACCCTCTCTATCCATATTATATGATAAGAGATCCCTTAGGTACATTTAGCAAATCTATATTGGTTATGACCCCAATTATATAAGTATTGTTAGAAGTATAATTAGTTTATTTATCTTCTTTGAGTTATAATTGATTTGTAGATCAACTTCACTTTCACTTGCACATCTCACCGTAAAATAATATTATCAACAAAATTGGCCAAGGACATAAATTCCTCTCTAGCTATGTTTCATAGTTGTGAAGGTACAACCCCTCCAAATAAACTAATTCTCATTATGTGATGTATTAGTAGTTATCCTAAAGGTGCAAGTTATGCTTGAAATAATGTGTTTTTTTAATGACATGGGTTCATATTTATACACCACCACATCTCCCTTTGCACTGGTTGGAGTCATGTTTTTGACATGTAAATGCTTGTACAACTCACAAATAGATTTAAAAGCCACTAGAGAAAGAATAATATTAGAAGTATGTGTATCTCATAATGATAAGGCTTAATTGAGAAAATACTATAAGGAAATAGAGATGTGAAAAAAATTAAGATGCAAAAGCATTCCATGGAAAATATATGTATATATCTTCTAGATTTTGGCAATAAAAAATAGGAGAACAAACACAAAGATCATTCCAAAGTTTAAATAACATGAACAACACTATTAGGTAATATTATTAAAACATTCAACAAATGAATCTTTTAAGAGAACATCAAGTTTGTTATAAACCATTCTTAATAATGAAATATGAACTTGGGTGACCCCTTCCCTTTATTGCACCTCACTTCCCTCATCTAGAATGGAATTTCTACCTGTTTGACCCTAAATTTTATAGTTATGGGGGTTAATTATAGGGATAAGAATATAGAAATGAATGATCACAAGGGTGATAAATAGATTTATAGTAGGCCAATTAATTTCAAAACTCATATAAATAGTATTCTCAATTTTTAAATTTAATATATTCTAAAAATAAAAATTACATTTATTGATTGATATTATAATAAATTGAAAAAAAAAGAGTACTCAATTGGTATATTGAACACATCCATATCTAGAATGAAATAAGATAGAAGTGGATTGGATTAGTATTTTAGAATAGTCATCACATTTTAGAATTTTACATCACATGGCTTTAGATGTTTATGTTGAATATGGATGGTTGCATCAATGTTGGTGTCTGAGTTGGACATAGGTGTTCAGTATGGAGTAGTGATAAGATATGGATGTCACCACATGGATCCTTATAGTTTTTATATCTCATTTCTTATGGTGTATTCATATTACATGCACAATTTGTCACTCTTTGTCAAATGATCAAACCCTAACTTCATCACCCTTAGAGTGACTGTGGAAAAAATGGGTTAGTGGGCACATGGTTTTGAGCTACCTTAAGGACCCCTCTATCAATGGGAATTACCTATATATATAATACTTTGAATAGGGCCTCATACTTATGTAATTTTCTTATATGTGTTGGTTTGTGTGTGCATAAGGATGCAATGTGTGATAAGTAACTACATAAAGTGACCTAAATTGTAAATTGAAAATATAGATCATGGGATGCTCTTTGAATGATTCAAACCTATGGAAATATTTCTCCTATGACTTATGTATACATAGGGATGAATAGGGTATATTTTCTTACTTGAATTCTTGAGTGAGTGCTTTTGGTAAGTTACTTTATGAGTTGAATGTGATTTCTAGGTGAGCAATGAATGAGGGTTTATCTTGTATCTATACCAATCCATGTTAAAACATATCACACTAAATCACTTAAGTTGACCATCAGAATACATTTTATTTACAAACTGGATAATTTTTTGGCATTGGACACTTAGTTTGAAAATGGATACTAGCATCAATGTAAGTGTTCTACTTGGATGCAAGTGTCTAGGAAAAAGGAAAATAATTATAGGTCCAAAACTAGAAGGGAAGGATAATTATCAAGTCTATATCATTTTACATAGTATATAGGGCCTAGTTAGTATAATATTAGTTTTTGGACTAAGATGTAAGAAATTTATCATTAATAGATAATCAACGGGAGCCTTTTAGTAGCAGGAAGGTCTTAGAACTAAAGGGTAAAACCATGATAGGTTTTTTTCAAGAGTAGAAGATTGAAGTGATATATAATTTAGATTTAGTGTCTAGATTTTCCCCCTTAATCTAATAATGGAATTACTATTTTAAAGGAAAATAAATATGTATTTTTATCGATGCAACCATCTTGCCTTTCAAAAATTTGATTTGAAGAAATGTTTTTATGAATCCTTAGAGTTAAAATAGGACAATTTGGAAACCTAAAAATGCATATGCATATATACATATATATTGTGGCACACATGCCCCCAACCTTGGAAAAAAGGTGAGTTGCCACATAACCATTGAGATCATCTCAATCATGTAACTCAATCATACTTAAAACATGATGATTATGAGTGATCCAATCAAATCACACTATATACTTGGTAAGGGTGGATGATTTAATCACTACATCTTATAAATATTGGTATGATTTAGTTATTTAATCACCTCAACCTTTCTAAAAGGTGAAAAAACTACTATAATATATTATCTCAATAAAGTCTGTAAAAGTTCATCATTGTTATGAAAACATTCCATAGTAGTATTTGAAATTTGAAAGTTGATTTGATTTTATAATTTAAGGTTATATTTTGCATGGCATATGCACCTAATATATGTCTCAAGATAAAACATAGGTATAACAATGTTACCAATATATATATATATATATATATATATATATATATAATGCTACCAAAAGTGTGTATCTAAATCATATAGCTGTGAAATTTGGCCAATTTTGAAATTTTCAAGTGTGGAATACATGTTCCCATGACATGCCCCCATTGATTCTAGAGAATTTGAGAACTGGTCTAGGTGCGGATAACATGCTTCAATAACATGCCACCACTCTAATATGAAACTATGATAGTGTGGAATCCATGCCTTTATGACATGCTCCCACTAAAATCTAAAACTTTAAAAATGTGGAAGTTATTCCTCTATGACATTCCCTCACTAATATACCCCCTCTTTTGAGGTGAGGGGAATTAGAAACTAGTAGTTACCTTACCTCAAAAAGATAAGATAATTATATAATGTGTATAGATCATGTAACATATAAGAGTAGCATGTCTAGGTAGCTATAGTAATGACAAACATAGTATGTGATCACATCAATTCCTAAGATGCATGATGTAAATTATGGGAATATCTAGAGAGTAATAATACAAGATTAGAAAGAAATCACACACACACACACACACAAGAGCACTCAAAATAAAAATAAAAGGCAATGGTTCAAGGAGACATCATACAAGGGGCATGTTCAATATCTTCACAATTGAAAGGACATAGCTTATTCAAATGTCCACAAATCATAGAAAGACATGTTCAAATGTACACATACAGTAAACTAACATATGAAAATGTCACAATAGGCAAATAATTTAACAAAAGCAAAGGGGAAACAACTAATGGAGAATATTCAAATGATCAGACAAGTAATATAATGCAAGACAATAACAAACAAATAACACAGTGAAGGAAGAGAAAAAAGGAAATCATAGAATCATAAGAAACTAGCAAAAGCATATCATACCAATTTTAGAATATGTGTTACAAAAAACATTAAGTACATAACATAAAATACATTAAGAAATATCTAATCATGGATAAAGGCATTTTTAAGTACATAAGCCCAACATGATAATTAAAATGATCAAATAATGTAACCTGGGTTTATCATGATCAAAGAGGTAGATGCCCCCAAGATTTTGATGATGCAAATAGAGGTAAGGCCAACATCCATATATGCATATATCATGTTCCTAGGTATCCATGTATCATACTCAAAATATGCATAAATATATGTGTGTATATAAAAATAAATTATATGTTATCTACCAATATGTAACCAACAACATAGATGCTAACGAGATAAATAAGACATGGAAATATTGAATATTTTTGGATTTTGAATGTTTTGATTCTTTGGTATATTTTAAATATTTGAAAATAAAATACTATCCTATGATTTCACCCAAGGGATGTTCATAGGTATCTCCTCACTTGTAACTTGGTGCAATAAACTGGTGGTAATGCTAAGGAACATGTATAGGAGTAATATCTAACATTTTAGGATATACGATACTCTACATATGTATCATAGGAATATGAGGTTGTGATGAAAAAATAAGGAATGGGGGTTCATGGAATCCATCATTGAATACTTAATGGTTTCTTTAGAAAAGAATAAATAGGAGCATGTTTTATTGATCTAGGTAACTGAATGTGATGTGTAGTAGTAGATGAGGATGCCATAGAATCCATTATGTATCTCGAATACAATGGTCTCTCAAGTATTAGCCACATATAAAAAGAGATTACATATTGCTTACCCTTTAATGAAGGATTAACATTAATATGTTTGATAATCAATTTTATGGGTATAAACTTCATTTATTCAATTGGATGTTCATATGGAATTATGGAAACTGTAATTATGCTATTGACATGAATGTATTTAATACATCTATGTATTTTATAAGGTATGATGCATAGTGTATGTATCCAAGGTCATTATAATAACATATCAAAGACTCTTATATATGGTATAACTGAGAATTTAGTGATCACATGTGATGGTCCATCCTATAAAAGTAAGTCAATCTCACCAAGGACCCATTATGAGGTTTCATCAAATACTCTAACTATTTTGATCTAAGGGTTTAAATCATCATGTATATATCCCAAATATATAAATAATTCATGGTGAAAAAATTCTATCTAGAACCATTATCAATCATAACATTGTGTATAATCTAGTGGTCAAGGTATGCTCATATCAATAATTAATGAATATATGAGCCATCATCCACAATCTCATTGTCATAAAAATTAATATAATGTCTTTGAATCATGGGATATATATGTCATGTATAAATCTGAATAATCCCATTTAATGGATTCTCATAATATGACATTTACACTTACAGTTCCTTCTTAGAAAGGTCTTGTAAAGGGTTGTTAAATATTTTTTGATTCTTGTGATCACTAGGTTGTGAACTTGATTTCTTTAGAGGATCATCAAATTTTAATTTTTGTTCATTGATATGGTCTTGGATCTTATGCTTCAAGATAAAACATCAAATTTTTGAATGCTCAAAGCTTTGGTGATAGTCACAATAAATATTTGAATCATATCTTTTGGGTAGAGGTCAACTCATATCAACCTTTATAGTATGAGGGAGAGATATTAGGTGACACTCCACAAGCTTTATAAGTAATGAATATGGAGACTTACCTAAGTGTGAAAATTGACTCCTTGCTGCATTAGATAAGATAAGTTGAATAGGTTGTTGTGACACTTCATTAAGTCTAGTATGTGTTTCCTTTTCAGGTTCTATAGGTATTTCCTTATAACGTAGTTTGATACTGAACTTGGTATTTTATATATTCAATGTGTTTAATACATATGTTTTTTCAATGAGATAAGTTTCATTTCACAATCACAAACAATATGGCATAAGTCATCAAAAAATTTAAATATTTTGAAAATCATGGACTCATGTAATGGGGCAAGAAAACATTTCTTAAAGATGTCTTTACGCTATTTATATACCATTTGATTGGTCATTTTATCCAAAATTTCCTTGTACCTTAAGACATATTCATTGATAGGTTCTTTATTTATTTAATTGATTTTTTCAATTTATGTGTAGGAAACATTTTCTGTAATGTTGTTAGAGAAGTGTGCCAAAAACTAGTCTACATTAGGTTTGATGATTTTACTGATTGGATTGATAAGTCATGGAACCACCTTAGATCATATTTATTAAGGCTCCTTGAAAATAGTGTAGTCAAAATTTTATCATTAGAGGCATAATCAAGGTATACCACATAGAAAGATTGAAGATATTATTCAAAATCACTATTTCCATCATGAAATGTGAACTTAGGTAAAACAAAACTAGTTGGAAAGTGGTGTAAAGATATTTTAGGTGTAAGAAGATTATGCAACAACTATTTTGAATCAATAGCATAAGTTGATTTCCTTTAATTTTATTCAATATTTTTAACCTTATCTTATAAAATTTTTATAGTTTAGACAAGATCTTGCACATCTTAATCACTAAGGTTTGAAGTTTTATAAGTCACCAAAGGAGGTGTACCCATATCTTGAATGGATATAGGCAATAAAACTAGCAATTAGTTTGAAGTGTTAATGTTTTCGATGTAATATATAGCAATAGTAGGATTTGTTTTGGGGAACAATGGTGTAAACACATATCATGTACCCCCATTATAAGTATGAAGTGGTGATGCGCTCAAGGGGAAGGTTATTGGTATATGTGGATGTCCTATATCTCTAATATCATGTTCAATAGATGGACATGGTTAAATTTTATAGGTATGAGGGTTACCTATAGGGTTAGGAATATATAAATGAATAACCATAAGGGTGATAAATAGACCTATAGTAGGTTAACTAATTTGAAAAACTTAGATAAACAATATTATAAATTTATACTACTAAGATAGGCCAAAAATATAAAGTAAAACTATTGATTGATATTACAATAATTATAAAATAAGAGTACATAGCTGGTTTACTATGCATGTGCAGATATGGGTTGAAATAAGTGACAAGTGGACTAGATCGATATTATGTGATAGTCATCAGATTCTAAAAATTTTCATTTTGTGGCCTCAGATGCTTGTGTTGGATCTAGATGGTTAAATTGACACCAATGTTTGAGATGGACATATGTGTCTAGTATGGAATAGTGACTAGATTTGGAAGTGGCCACCTGGAGCATTATGGGTTTTCTATATCTTTATTTTGGTATGTTCAAATTATATGCACATATTATCATTATTTTTCAAATGATAAAACCTTAGCTTCCTCACCCTTGGAGTGATTATGGGAAAAATGGGTTAGTGGAAAAGTAGTATCAAGCTACTTAAAGAAACCCTTTCTTAATGGGCACTTCTTAAATATTCAATACTCTAAAGAGGGCCTCATACTTATGTAGTTTCCCCCTATGTATTGGTGTGTGTGTGCATATGGATGAAATGTGTGACAATTGAGTACATAGAGTGACGTAGCTTGTAACTTAGAAATTATGGCTCACACGTTACTCTTTGAAATTTTTAGATTTATGAAAACATTGATCCTATGATTGATATGGAAATAGGGATGAATAGGGTAGGTTTGGTCACTTGAATTCTTAATTGAGTGTTTTTGATAAGTTTATGAGTTATATATGATTTGCAGGTGATAAATTAATGAGGGTTGATCTAGTATATATACCAATCATTTTTTAAAATATATCACACTAAATCACTTACGTAGACCATTAGAATATGTTTCATTTGAAAATTAGATGAATTTTGGGCACTAGACACTTAGTTTGAAAATGGACACTAGTGTCAACATAGGTGTCTGGTTGTGACACAAATGTTTAGGACACTAGAAAATAGGTACATGTACAAAACTAGAAAAGAAGGATAATTATTAGGTTTATATCATTTTACAAAGTATAAAATGCTTGGTCATTATAATAACAATGATATGTCTAAGATATAAGTAATTTGACATAAAGAGATAAGGACCTCAATCCTCTCGACATCACGAATGTCTTATAACTAAAGGATACAACCATGATAGGTATTTTTAGACACTATTTTTGAATTATATATCACCTTGATCTTGTACACTTTGAAAATACATATCATGGATGTACCTTCAAATTCTAGACCTTTCCCACTACCTAAAGGCTCATATACACTATCTTCATGTACCTACTTACTTATCTCTTAATATAACCAATGTAATTCTAATGACCTAGGTTGTATATCTTACGTAAAATGATATAAACATGTTTATCTTACATCTCTACAAGTTTTGGATCTACACCTATTTCCCAACTACCCAAACACTTATGTCTTAGTTAAACACCTATGTTGACACAAGTGTCTAGTTCCCTAAAGTCATCTATTTTGAAAATGAAACATATTCCTATGGTTAACCTAAGTAATTTAATGCAAGATATTCTCTAAAGGAAATGGTATAAATATAATATCAATCCACAATCATTCCTCACTTAGAAACTTCTTACCTACTCATGAGGCAACCTAAGAAGACCAAAAAGAACTCATTTAAACAATCAAGTGATCAAATTTTCCTTATTTTCTCTTATTTCCATCTCAATCATAGGGACAACATGTTTGAAATACTAAAGGAACATTTCATGAGCCACATTTTCCTAGTTACAAGCTAGGTCACTCTATGTAATTGATTATCACACATTACATGATACACACACAAGCCAACACATAGGGGAGAACTACATAAGTCTAAGGCCATCTTTAGAGTATTGGGTATGTAGGTAGTGCTCATTGATAAAAGTTTATTTTGGGTAGCTCGACATTATATTCCCACTAACACATTTTCCCATAACCACTATAAATATGAAGAACTAGGGTTTTTCTATTTGATAACGAGCAATAATCTATTATCCAAATCTAAATACACTAGAGTGAAGGTGATACAAAACCTATAATCATACATATGGTTGCATCTATTTTTAACAAGTATTCTATAGTGGGCACCTATGTCTGAGTTAGATAATAGCATCAACACAACCATCCCATCTCAATGCAAGTGTCTATGGTTATAAAGGTACAATTTTTAGAATTATGCAGCTAATCCAAAATGCAAATATAGTCTGCTTTATGCCTATTCTAGATCTAGATCTATATTAGCATTATAATCCACTAAGTATCTTTTGTTCATTATCATTGTAATATCTAGCATAGTTTTAGTTTCTATTTTTAGCATATCTCAACATAATAAAATTAGTATATGTTTATCTAGGTTTTACAATTAATTGGTATGCTCTATAGATAATCTACCATCCTTATACCCTAGGTTATCTATACCCCTTTATTAGGGTTAAACATTTGATGAACCTGACCTTTCATCCATAAAATTCTAGATATTGGTCTAGGGTTTCCTAATTCTCTTTTTATGATTTATGATTTAACAATAATTTACAAGTTAAAAATAAGATTTCTTTTTCTATAAATATGGATACATGTGTAGCTTATTTTATTTTATAATTAATAATCGTACCAACATTTTTATATTATAATAAGCTAATCCAAGGTATCATCCAAATAAATAAGTAAATCTATCAATATAATTAAAGGTTTTTAAAATGAAAACAACACTTAATATATCTTCATAATTCCTTTTATAATTGTTGATGCAATGGATTGCACCCTTGAAAAGAGGTTGAGCTCCTGTCTTCCACGCATCACAATGGAGACTCCTCTCTTGCCTGTGGGTCTGGAAAAATTGAGGGGAGAATCTCTAGATAAGGGCTAGCTACCTTTGATGCATCTCTAAGGTCCTAGATTTCCTACTACTAAAAATGGTGGGGGATGAAAAGAGAGAAAGATTACTGAAAATAAAAACTAAACTAGAGTAGTGATACACCAAAATGGTTGATCTACTTAGCTTGAGCCTACACATTCCACTAAGAACAAGCTGGCATACACTTCATTTGATATGAGAAACTCTTGTACATCAGTGAGCTAGGGGTCCTCTAGAGATACAAGGAGGAAGAACTACCAGAGGTGTTCTAAGACACTCTATGGCAGCCTATTCACATACACCTATACTTTGTTGTGGACACTTCTAACTAACCTGCAAAAGAAGAACTCACAATACACTAGACATGCTGGAATCATTCTGTGAAAGCATGAAGGAAATGACTTAGCACACAACAAAGCCATAGACATATGCAAAAGTGCAAACTCAAAATGGAGGTAAAAATGCTATGTCTTGATTCAAGGTAAAATTTGGTAGAACTCTACCTTACAAGCTGAGAGATATCTTTCTCAAATGAGAAGTTACAATATATATAGAGAAAGAGGAGGCAAAAGGCACCCCTTTTTGAAAAGACATTGGTGCCCTTTGACAAGTGGCCCACGTGTACTGAGAGCATTGGGAAGAGGAAGCCACTGAAAGAGAAAGCTGTGTTGGCTCTAATTTTGAATTTAGGCATCTAAATACATTAAACATCATGTGTAAAAATATAGGCCATGCCATTTTTCTATAAACAAGACCACTCCTTCAAGGCATCCACATGGTTTGTTTGCTCATCAATGCAAAGTGAAAAAAATGGGTCGCGTCATTCACTGTTTAAATTCTTTAATGACCATTTGATAGATATTGTGTCAACCACTAGAGTAACTCCTTGAGTCGACACCTTCCTTTGCCACTTGGACTATTTTGTCCATTTCTACACTTGGCTCTTTTGTCTCTTCTTGGCTTTGTCTTTTCTAGCTCCTTCAGCCCTCGAGGGTTATCTTCTACTAATTCTTTGGCTCTTTTGTCTCTTCCCTTTAGCCTTAAGCCTTTGAATTCCTTCAAGTTTGCACCTTTCATTAAAAAACCAATGGTTATTTCATTTATACAAATTTTATGTCTGCACACTCGTTGCCATTTGAAAGCCAATGGCTAGTCTATTGCCTTGAATTTAACATCTTCGGGGATGTCATTTGATGTTTGGACCCTAGCAACTAGTTCTTGATGTCCAATTTGACATCTTCAGGGATGTCACCCCTTTGAATTTCTTTATATTTATATCTTTAGAACCCCTAAAGGGAAGGTGTCCATTCGGGCCTTGAGAGTGGTCCATTTCGTGGTCATCGAGAGTCCCCTGCAAGGGTACTTGCCCTTCAGGGCCCTTCGAGTGGCCTTGTTCTTCAAATCCTTCAGAAATTTTGTCTAAAGGAAATATTTCCTTTGTGTTTGCTACTTTCTATTAGGCCTTTCAACATTCCTTCAGACAAAATGTCTAAAGGAATTCCTTCGAACATTTTGTCTGAAAGATTTCTCTTGTGAAATTTTGTTGTGGAAAATCTTTCCAAAAGATATCCTTTTGTTCCTTGACTTGTCAATTTCTTCAGAAAAAATGTCTGAAGGAATTCCTTTAGACATTTTGTCTAAATAAATTCATCCTTTGCTTTTTTGAAGAAAACCTTACCCTTTCAGCCTTCTCTTTGATCCTTTTGCAAATGTTCCCTACCCTCTACAAGGGCACTTGTCCTTCAAGCTTTGGGAGACTCCTTTGAACCTTCTGATTGAACTGACTGATTGAATCATTTGATTAAACCAACTGATTAAACCAATAATGGTTCAATAGTTCAATACTATGTTCTACTCATTCAATTGACTGCTTGAACTAATCGCTTTGAACCAAGTCATTAAACCAATTCTTTGAACCAGTTATTTGAACCATCTCGTTGAACCAACTCTTTAAACCAAGTCATTGAACCAACTCTTTGAACCAAGCCAACTGAACCAACTCTTTGAACCAAGCTAACTGAACCAACTCTTTAAACCAAGTCATTGAACCAAACCATTAAACCAATTCTTTGAACCAAGCCGATTGAACCAAGTCATTGAACCAAACTGACTGAACCAACAATGGTTCAAAGTTCAAGTTCAAAGTTCTTGGAAAGATCATGGCATTGGACCTCGATGTCGAACCATTGAACTAGTTCCTCTTTTTACTAAAAGACTTGTGCAAAAAATCAAATTTGAACTAGCTCAGAACAACAAGGGAAGAAGGAGACCGATTTTACCCTACAAGGCCAAAATGGTTAACAAATTGGTGATTCCTAAGGGAAGCATGCCTGCTATTCTTAGAAACTAGTTACCTCAAAGTCCATTGGGCATGGAGTTAGAACGCAGCTTGAAAAGTTAGCAACTACCTTGAGATATCCAAGAATCAATCACGAAGTTTTTACCCTAAACACAAAGGAAAACACACAATTCTAAAAACACTACCTGTGTAAATAGCACTTAGGGAAAAATAGGGAAAGAAAAAATTAAAAGAAACTATTATGTACAGCTAACCTGGTATATTTGCCTCCCTCCTAGATCAAAGGGAAAACTTCTTAAGTCTCCTTCATAGCAAGAAAACTTATGATGCCAGACAAGTGGTTGAATGGAATGGAGACTTAATGACTTGCTCTTCTTGCCTGCCACCTTGATTGGCTTGTATCCAAATGAATCGGGGGAAAACATGCTTCCTACATATATGTATTCTTCTTGTTCTTGGAAGCTTGCCTCATGCTGGTTCTTCATGCTAGTGCATTTCACCAAGAAATCTATGGCTGCTAGCTCATCACCATAAGCCCTTTGATATGCACCATGGATTGACTTGTGCCCTTCTACTTCATTGAAGACCCTATCAAATTGATCCTCTACGTCATCATGGCTTTCTTGAAGAAGGGTGACTATTGTGATGTCTAAAATGAGATCATAGACTGATTGCTCATCCCAAAGAGCATCAGCTTCTTATTCAAGGCTCTCTTCTTCAAAGCATTCCTCAAGATAAACAGGCCTCTCCTTTTCTTGATCAAAGACTAGAGTCTTCAATTGTTCAAAGACATCCTCCTGATCCTCCTCCAACTTAGGTTCCATGGCATGGTCATATTCTTCATCAAAAAAACAAGGAAGTTCATCAAACAAGGGAGGAGAGAGCTCACAATGCTTACGTTCCTCTTCATATTGTTGGAACATCCACATGTATGTATGACTTGTGTCTTCTCCATTGTTGATGATGTCTTCAAAAGGAGCATCCATGAGGATTTATTCCTCATTGACATCCATGAGAGCTTCTTGATCAGCTACAAATTGGATCCTTTCTTCTTCACTTGCCTCTTTCAAAATAGGTTCCTCCTTGAGAAGGGATGAAGTAGAAAGCTGACAGATGAACTCATGTGGGAGAGGAGGCAGTCCTTGAGCTAGAATCAAAATATTCTCCTCCTTCCACTTGGCCAACACTTCATCTATATTAGATGTGGCTTGATAGCTGTCTTGGAGGGGTGTAGATGGGGTGTGTTCAGACATGAAATCTACTGTTTGGTCTAAACCATCCATCACACCCTAGCTGAGGGATCTCATTCTGGATTCCAATTCTATAATTTTTTTGGCTATATTTTCTTAGGAAATCCTTTCCTAGAGGTCACAAGCATCATCATGATGAGTAGGAGCAGTTTTATCTTCTTTAAGGTCCTGAGTTGGTTCATGATAGGCACTCCTCTAATTGGGAATCTTGACATCATGTTGAGAGACCTAAGGATTGGTAGAAGGGGTGTCTTTTGGCATAGGCTCCTCTCTAAGGTCTGAAACCTCCATCTCTCCTTCACTAAGCAATCTCACTGTTGCCTCTAATTCCTTGATTTTCTTATCTAGATTTTCTTGAAAGAGTCTTTCTTGGAGCTCATGGGAATCATCATGGAAATGGGGAGTGCATGAAGGATACTATGGAGTACAAGAAACTTCTTGAGGAAGGGTGGGAGGGACTTGAGAAGGACTAGCCTTACTTTGTACCTCACACTCTCAAACAATGTCTTTCTTCTCCTTGCTGCTCCATGACTCAACTACTTTACTCTAGCTCATGATATTAGGACTGGAAGACTCCTTTTGGGGTGATGGGGTTGCAATGTGAAAAGGTAATGAGGGTTTAGATTCCACTTCCCTTACTGCTGACATACACTTCTACATTTTGAAGATTTTCTAATTTAATTTGATTATCAAGATTGGCCTTAAACACAAGATTTACTGTTTCAAAACTCTCCTCAACATGATTGGGGAAAGGACTTTGATAGGCTTGACTTGGCTCATGAGCAGGGGCTGCGTATGTTTGATATGAAACTTGGGGCAGCAGTTATGTAGGTTGATAGACTTGGTAAGGCTACCTCTCATGAGTACTCAGCTTCTCTTCCAAAGATGCAATCAAACCACTCACATCTAGCATCTCATTTTTAAGCCTTTGCCAATTGGTTCTTTCAATAAGAGTCCATTCACTCTTAACTAGATCTAGTGCATTTCTCACTTGATGGATGACATGATTAGGGATTTCTTGGCCACATCCCCTTCTAGTGTTAAGCTCCACTACATACTTTTCATATCCCAGCAGTGCTTGGAAGGTGGAAATGGGTTGATTGGCAAAAATATTAGGTTGAGTAGGAGAAGTGACACATTGAGAAGACTACCCACAAGACTGATATAGCTCATGATAGGGCTGAGACTGGTCATATTGGACCTGATAAGGATCAACACAAGGATGATAAGGATCATAGCCATGTTGGCCAAGGACTTGCTCAAGTTGAGGAGGAAGAGGCAAAGCCCAAAGTGTTTTGCCAACCTGCAAAGGGCAAAACTCATAACCGTACGCATCCTTGTTGCTCGAGGTGATTCCATGAACCACCTGAGATTAATCAAAACTATATGAAGGAACACAAGACCCATGGTTTTGAGTAATGGAATTATACATACCAAAATATGATTTCTTGATGGCACTAGGACTACTTAACCAATTGATTCAACTCAGAGTCACCATTGGTGTTGATGAAAAAAGCCTCCAAAGGTTGGTTGGTTAAAGAACACACCAAAATTCTTCAACTTTTTGGACAAAACTTATCCCACAATCCCTTGATTAAAGTTCAGATGTTGGATTAATGGGTCATTCTACTGTAACAGGACTAGCACCAATCCTAGAACTATTTTGAGTGTTAAAACATGGTCCCACTAAGTGTGCCAAAAAATTGTTGATGCAGTGGATTACACCCTTGATAAGAGGCTGAGCTCATATCTTCCATGCATCACAATGGAGACTCCTCTCTTGCCTATGGGTCTGGAAAAATTGAGGGGAGAATCTCTAGATAAGGGCTAGCTCCCTTTGATGCATCTCTGAGGTCTTAGATTTCCTATTGCTAAAAATGGGGGGGAATGAAAAGAGAGAAAGATTACTAAAAATAGAAACTAAACTAAAGTAGTGATACACCAAAATGGTTGATCTACTTAGCTTGAGCCTACACTTTCCACCAAGAACAAGCTGGCATACACTTCATTTGATATGAGAAACTCTTCTACATCAGTGAGCTAGGGGTCCTCTGGAAATTCAGGGAGGAAGAACTACAAGAGGTGTTTTAAGACACACTATGGCAGCCTATTCACATATGCCTATACTCTATTGTGGACACTTCTGGATAACTTGAAAAAGAAGAACTCACAATACACTAGACATGCTGGAATCATTCTATGAAATCATGAAGGAAAATGGCTTAATACAAAACAAAACCATAGACAAATGTAAAAGTGCAAACTCAAAATTGAGGTAAAAATGCTATGTCTTGATTCAAGGCAAAATCTGGCATAAATTTGCCTTACAAGCTAAGAGATATCTTTCTCAAATGATAAGTTACAATATATATAGAGAAAGAGGAGGCAAAAGGTGCCCCTTTTGGAAAAGACTTTGGTACCCTTTCACAAGTAGCCCACGTGTGCTGAGAGTATTAGGAAGAGGAAGCTGCTAAAAGAGAAAGTTGTGTCAGCTTCAATTTTGACTTTAGGCATCTAAATACATTAAACATCATGTGTGAAAACTGTTTCTACTCAAAATTTGCTTTTAGATCTAAGAGAAAGAAGAAACTAAAAAAGTAATGGACAAGGCATGGGAAGTACCTGGATGAAGATTGCGCACCGTGAATCCAGAAGCTTGTGAGCACCCCTCTTTGGCTGTGGAGGAATGACACCTGCAACGAAAAGAAACTTGGACAAGAGGATGTTAGATAGATAAGCAGTGAGTTGCCAAGCAAAAGCTTGTTCCCAGAAGTGTAAAAACTTCCTTAAGGGAGGTCAACCCATAGATAACAGACAGATAAAGACTAAGAAAATATAGGATGCCAGAATATAGAAGTGATAAACAGATTAGAAATGAAAGAAAACACCAATGATTACCTGAAAGGAGTAGTTGGGCTGATGACAGTCACCGAGGTCAAAAATTTTGTCGGCGTCGGTTATGAGGTCTGCCGACGTCGGTTATCCTGCCGACGTCGGTTAGGGAAGTGACCGGCGTCAGTCGGGGTAATGGCCTGTGGTCGGGTCTGGGATGTGTTCTGGACTGTGGACAGGTCCAGGATGCTAAGAGGGTCGAGACAGAGTTTGGGGATGGGTCTGAATGGACTGTGGAGTGATCTTGCCCTGTACAGGGTCTTTGTTGGCAAAAGGGGGATGAGGGAGTTGTCTGGGATTGGTATGAAAAGTGGGACAATGTGAGAAGAGGATGGACAGAGGACAGGTCCTGAGAGGGCTTTTCAGCCTCTCAGGGGGAAGGATAGAGAAAGCAAGAAACAACAAATAACTGAAAGCTTAAAGAACAGAATCAATTAACAAACTTGCTTACCTTTTGCTTGCTGAATGAAGAGTTGAAGAAGCTGTTGTTGAAGCTACAGAGGATTCTGCAAGAAGAGAACTTTGATGAAGAACCTTTGCACCTATTGCTATTGTTGCACGAGGTCCAAATGGAGACAAGACGAATGCCAAAACACCAAGAGAGGTCTATTTTTGAGCTCAAGGGTCCAGGGGGGGTGTAACGGATGCAGAAAGGGGTAATGAAGGATGCCGACGCTGGCAGTTTTGCTGACATCGATCGAAGAGTCACCGACGTCGGCGGTCGCAGAATGGGGACAGAGGCTAAAAATAGCCTCTGCCCATTCTTGCACGCCGCTGAGCGAGGGGGTGTGGGAAGAACGGTCACGAGGATGCCAAAATGGGCGTGGGGGGAAGATAATGAAGAGATTTGGCCTAATAAATGCTAGGGGGAAGGTGGAGGGATTCAAGGGAGGATCCAAGGTGGCAAGGGTAGGGTGGAAAGGGGGCCAAGGCCAAGGGTTAGGATAGGGGTTTAAGGCCAAGGGGGAGGACCAAGGTGCAGACACGTTTGCGGTGTCTACATTTGCCCCTTTTTGTCTTGTTGGTTATTCTAGACGAATTGCAAGACAAAAATAGGAGTTGGTTGCCCCAGAAAAGGGATGAGGTGTTCCCCCCTCAAAGCGATAGTCGAGAGAAGGGAACCGAAGATCGAGTGTTGATTTGACAGAGAAAGGGATAGAAGAGAGTGAGTGAAAATGCTGCCATAGTCGTGATTGCGTGTAGTCCACTTCATGAGAGGGTCAGGTCAAATTGTCGCATGTCGAGGGTCAAGGAGTGCCAAAATTGAAGTAACCGGGCCCCAGCATTTAGTCGTCTGCTGATCGGGTCACTCAATTTAAGCTGAAGCTCCAAATGGTCGTCATGTTCTAGGTATCCAGGGCTCAGGAAGTGCTCCTAGAAACACGAAAAAGCCACAAGTAGTAGGGATCAACTGGCTCGCGATCCTATACTTGCGAAGGGTCAAAAATAGTCTGCGGACAATTCTGCTAACCAGCCGTGAGGTAGCACACACGCAAAAACAACCAAGGCAACATTGTCTTGGAAGTGGTCGAAGGTCGAAAGATGGTCATTGGTCAAGGGGATGGATGGATGAAAGGATGCGGCCGAGCTAACCCCAGAAGACCCCATGTCAACTGAGTGCTGCCTACATAGCCCCTGTCGTAGGGACCTCAGGCCGATGTAGTTCTCCCTAAAAGGGAGGGAGGGTCAGAGGAATTGATTGGTCTTGGTCAAAGAAATGATTGGTCTTGGACAAAGAAAATGATTGGTCTTGGTCAAAGAGAATGATTGGTCTTGGTCAAAGAAAATGATTGGTCTTGGTCAAAGAGAATGATTGGTCTTGGTCAAAGTCAATGATTGGTCTTGGTCAAAGTTGTTGATAGACTGGGCGTGGTCAAGGTCAAGGTCGCAGAAGAGAAGGTTTGTCCATCAAAGAGACGAACAAACGGGGGTGGTCGAGCTAACCTCAGAGGATGTGTTATCTGAGTGCTACCTACATAGCCCTGGTCATAGGGCCTCAGACCAATGTAGTTCAGACAAATTGAGAAGATTGGTTGATGATGAGATTGGTTATGTGTTGAAATGACGAGGGTAAGATGAGGATAAAATGATGCTACAGATGGTGTATTCTGTAGAATTGGTCGAGAGTCTTTCATCCCTAGCAAGTTTCCATAGTCGCGATGGATATATGCTAAAAATGAATAGAAGTCTATTTATGCTTCAGCAAGTATTGGTTTATGCCTAACATAAATTGGGTCTAGTCGGGAGTTTCCATGTGTACTGGTGTCCATAGAAACTATGTGAAATGGTCTGGGATGATGTCAGCTGAAAATGATGAAAATGGCTGGGTTTGAGATGAGTCGCCGATTGATGCGGTTAAATGTGACCAAAGTGAAGAGAAAAGATGAGAGGCAAATCGCTCTTTCATTGACAAGGACCAGAAAGGAAGCATAGATAGGGGTTATTAGAACCAAAGCCCCGTTCATGCATTACGTCGTTGACCAGTGTTAAGTTAGAACGGTAATCAAATCACTTTGACATTAAAGTGAGCTCGAAGTCCCCTGAGCAGGTGAGAGGAAGAGGATAGGGTAACCCAGTTTAAGAGCAAGAATAACCTTTCCCCTTTTATAGGAGACCCTGAGACAACTACAAGCCAAGTCCGTGACTCGTTTTTTTTTTTTTTTTTTTTTTTTTTTTTTTTTGGGTGCAGGCTGATCGATGCGGGAAGCCTACATAGAGATGTCATTTGCTTGGTGGTGGTCATGTTGCAAAGCTGATCAATGCGGGAAGCTTCTAAGAAAGGTGCTGTTTGTAGCAAGATTAGTCATAGCCATCCTTCGAGGGAGTGGTCTATATTTTTGCTTTATAATGTTTGATAAGTTGGCCTAGCTATCCTTCGAGGGATCAGTCTAGTAATACAGCAATGATAGTACAGCTGTCCTTCGAGGGAGCAGTCTGTCTTTTTGATTTTGTGACCATGGATATGTTTTGACATTTTGATATATTTTTTGATTTTTTTATTAGAGTCATGGACAAGGTTGTAAAAGTTCAAGGACTCCCCTTTTATTAGGACAAAGCATCCATGCATCATAAAAGGGTTGTAGAGGACTTGTTAAAGGGAAATAGGGTCGAAAGGGATGAGGATTAAGTTGACGAGGATTGCTCAAGGGACGAGCTCAAGTTACGTGTCAAGTAGATGAGTACTCGACTAGCAGAAGAAAGGTCGAAGATGCAACGCATTAAGAGGCTCAGGTTCTGGCCGTCTGTCGAGGGAAGACAGACGATAAGTCCCTGACCCATACTTGTGCGTGATGATAAAAGGTCCAAGCCAATTGGGGGCGAACTTGCCTCGTTTACTTTGCTCCATATTGGTCACGGGCTGATTCTCTTTGAGGACGAGGTCTCCGATGTTGAAGTCTCGTTCTCGCAGATTTTTGTCGTAGGCCCGCTTTATGCGACTTTGGTAGACATGGAGATGATTAAGGGCAGCAAGACGGCGCTCGTCGAGTAACTCAAGTTGAGTTAAGCGATCTTGACGAAAGTCATCGTTGGAGAGAATGTCATGCAGGGAGATGTAGAGAGACAAGATCTGTACTTCGAGAGGTAAGACAGCCTCTGTTTCATACACGAGGGAGAAAGGAGTAGCACCCGTAGAGGTTTGGATGCTAGTGCGGTAGGCCCACAAAGTGAAGGGAATATGAATGTGCCAATCCCTACCTATATCGTTGACCACCTTCATGAGAATTTTAGTCAGAATTTTGTTGGAAGCCTCTGCCTGCCCATTTGCTTGTGGGTAGTAAGGCGAAGAAAAGCTGAGTTTGATGCCAAATGAGTCGCATAGTTTTTGGACAGTCTTGTTTTTGAAGGACTTGCCGTTGTCGGTAATGATTTTGTGAGGGACACCGAAATGACAGATGATGTGGCTGTTGATGAAGTCGGCAATTTTGTCGGCTTTTGTGGAGACAAGAGGAATGGCTTCCACCCACTTGGTGAAATACTCAGTGGCAGTGATGATGGACTGATGACAAAGAGACGAGTGAGGGTTGATCTCACCGATGAGATCCAAGCCCCACTGAGAGAAAGGCCAAAAATCTTGAGCGACTTGCAAGGCGTGGCTGGGGAGATGAAGCAGGTTAGAGTGCTGCTGACACTTGATGCAATGTCGAACATAGTCGCTACAGTCTTGATGAAGGGTGGGCCAATAATAACCCAAGCGAAGGATGCGCTTGGCAACCGAGTTTCCACTGAAGTGTCCACCACAAAGCCCATCGTGGACTTGCTTTATGGCTTGAGGAGCTTCAGTGGAGGTTAGACAGCGAAGAAGGAGGCCGTCAAAGCCTCGCTTATAGAGAAGACCCCCTAGCATGGTATAGCGAGCTGTGCGCTTGATGAAAGATCGCTGCGCATTGCTAGAGAGGTTGGGAGGAGTGACAGAAAGAGACAAGTAGTCCACAAGTTGCTTATACCAGTCATCTTGTGGGCTAGAATTGACAGTGTTGATATGGTTGATGTGAGGAGAGATGTATGAAGGCAAAGGTACACGATGCACTGTGACAAAAAGGCGAGATGATGATGATGAAGATGGGATATGCGAAGCAAGAGAAGCCATGGTGTCGGCAAACTTGTTCGTAGAGCGTGGAACAATCTGCAAGAGGTGATGGTCGAAAGATGCCAAAAGAAGGTCAACACAATTCTTATACCTCTGTAAAACTTTGTTTTTACAGAGATATGAACCGTTAACTTGATTAACGACGAGCTGCGAGTCGCCGAAGATGTTGATAGACTTGATGTGGAGAGAAAGGGCAGTCTGAAGTCCCAAAATTAAGGCCTCGTATTCGGCCATGTTATTGGTACAATCAAAGTCAAGCTTGAAAGATAGAGGCATGGGCTCCCCTTCGAGTGGGATGAGGATGACCCCCGCACCCCCACCGAGTTGACATTTGGAGTCGTCAAAGAACATGGTCATTTGGTAGACGGTGTCATCGGTGGAAAGGGTAGCGATAGACTCGTCAGGGAACTCACAGTGTGAAGGTTGGTTATCGGGAAGAGGGGCATCTGCCAGTTGGTCAGCAATGGTTTGCCTCTTGATAGATTTCTGCTGGATGAATTTGAGGTCAAACTCAGTGAGCAGCATAAGCCACCGAGCCATACGTTGATTTTGATATGGCTTAGAGTGCATGTACTTGAGAGGGTCGGTGTGAGTGACGACAAAGGTTTTGTGGTTGAAAAGATAGTGGCAGAGCTTGGTAGCGGAAAAGACTAATGCCAAACAGAGTTTCTCGGTATGAGTATACCGAGTTTCATAGTCGACCAGTGTTCGGCTGATGTAGTAAATTGCCTGCTCACAATGATGCTCGTCTCGGTGCGCGATCATGGCACCTAACGAATGGTTGGTAGCAGAGATATAAAGGTAGAAGGGTTGGTCGTCCTTAGGTGGAATGAGGACTGGTGGAGAGACCAGATAGCTTTTGAGGGCTTCAAAAGCCTCTTGACAATCCTCATCCCACTTAAAGGAGACGTCCTTCTTAAGGAGATGATGAAAAGGTTGGCAGCAGTCTGAAAGCTGTGAAATGAAACGGCGAATGGACTGGAGCTTCCCTTGGAGACTGCGAAGCTGCTTGAGATTGGTCGGGGGTGGCATTTCGAGGATAGCGTAAATTCTAGTGGGATCTATCTCGATACCACAGAAGGAAACGATGAAGCCGAGAAGCTTGCCTGAGAGGACCCCAAAGACACACTTCTTGGGGTTTAGGCGGACATTGTATTGAAGAAGGTGAGAGAAGATGATTGTGAGAATGGTCAAGTGGTCGCAGCGAAGCTTGGACTTGCCGAGAAGGTCATCCACATAGTCCTCCATGATCTTGTGGAGGAGATCATGGAAAATGTAGGTCATGGCACGCTGATAGGTGGCACCAACATTTTTCAAGCCAAAAGGCATGACTCGATAGCAGAAAGTCCCCCATGGGGTGATAAAGGTAGTCTTGTGCTGATCTTCCAGTGCGATCAGGATTTGATTGTATCCTGAAAACCCGTCCATGAGAGATAGCATCTCGTGGCCGGCCGTGAGATCAACAAGTTGGTCAATGTTAGGAAGAGGAAAGTCGTCTTTGGGACAGGCTAGGTTAAGGTCGTGATAGTCTGTGCAGATCTGAATCCCCCCAGTTGCTTTAGTAACTGGGACGATGTTAGAGACCCACTGTGGATAATCGATGGGTTGGATGAAGGAGACAGAAAGAAGACGCTGAAGCTCCTCTTTGACAAGGAGCGCAATGCGAGGATGCATCTTTCGAAGCTTTTGCCTAACAGGCTTAGCCTCTGGTTTGGTGATAATGTTGTGGATAGCAATGGTGGGGTCGATGCCAGGCATGTCGCTGTAAGTCCAGGCAAAGGCCTTGCTATGGTTGGAAAGGAACTGGGCATAGTCAAGCTGCTCCTGAGCGTCTAAAGATTGGCCAATCTTTAAGACGTGAGGAACATCGAAAGAAGAAGGGAGGTTGATGTCAATGGTGGATTCATTTAACATAACCTGGGTCTCACAAGGGAGGAAACGCTGGATGAAAGAGTCATTGGCACCCATGTAGGAAAGGATGGCGTCATCGTCAACGCAGTGGACAGTGTGAATGGTTGCTGACTCATCTTCTACCATGCTAGGAAAAATGAGAGGGAGAGACCTAGACACCCCATTGAGCTGATAGGTCAGGGGTTCCAGGCGGACAGTGTTTATGGAAAAAAAAAACTAGGAGGGATGGAAACCACCGACTCCGTAGGTGACGAAGGAGAAATGGGCGAGTCTTGAGGAGATTGGTCGATGGTCGGCTCGGGACAGAGGTCGGAAGGAGCCTGAGTGGGGTCATGATATCCCAGGCCATACCGTTTCTTGACATCGTGATCATTGAGCGGCTCGATGGGCTGATGGGAGCCCTGCTCATAACGTCTGAAACCGAAACCCTTCCATGCACACCTGTGAAGGTAAGTGCGTGCAAAGGCGGGGTTGCCAAGAAACAAGAAATTAGATGTAAAAGGTTGGGGTGAAGAAAGGGAATTGCCATTGGTAGGAGCTTGATTAAGCCCCCCATAGACAAAGTTGGTTTGGAAGTGAGGAGGACCATAAGATACGACCGTCCCGATCTGATGGTCGTAATTGGGACTGAGGTGAAGGCGTCCATACTCTTGCGGAGTTTGGAACATGTCTAGGGTCAACAAGCGATATTCCCCAAGTGATAGTCGTTGGAAGATGTCTTCCATGGGGTCTTTGGTCGGCGCTTGAAGAGGAGGGGTGAGGGTGACCGCCGATTGCAAATTGGTTGAAGCTTTCGCAGATGGAAGCGGTGCCGGAGTTGACGATTTTATGGGAATGAGGACATCGTTGGGACGGTAGGTTGTGTTACAAGTCTTGAAGGGTAAAGGGTCAGCGAGAATGGTATGGACTTGCCCTTCATGCTCAAACTTCACACAACGGTGCAGGGTGGAAGGAATGCAGGTCATGGCACGGATCCAAGGTCGGCCTAGTAGAAGGTTGTATTGAAACTCTCCTTCGATGATATAGAAGAGCTCCAAGACTGTGCGTGGACCAATGCGGATGTGAAGGATGACCGTGCCAATGGTCGTGGCGGTAGTGTCATTGAAAGAGCGTAAGATCGCGTCAGTTTTGGAGATGCAATTCTTGGGAAGAGACAGCTGATCAAAGGCGTGGGTAGAGATAATGTTGATGCTAGTGCCACTGTTGATCATAATGTGTTTGATGCGTGTCCGATCGACATAGGCAGTGATGAAGAGGGCAGCGTCTTGATCTTCCGTGTTAGATGTGGGAATCTCAGAATCGCTGGATGTGATGGAGTTGACAGGAGATAAAGAATGGACGAGGGCAGCGAGCGGTTGGGGGTCCTCGGGTTGGACCTTCGCTGCTTGTAAGGCTTGGATGAGGGCTTGACGGTGCTGAGGTGAGGTTTGGATAAGGTCATAGAGGGACATCTTCACCGGTGTCTGATGAAGCTGCTTCAGCATGGAGTCTTGAATTGGCCCAGAAGAGGAGGATGAAGAACGCTGGGATGCGCCAAGGATAGAAATTTTAGGCTTGGGCGCAAGAGGTGGCTTGACGAAGGGATAGGTCCAAGGAATGGCAGCTTTTTCTTTTGCCTTGTCCTTTTGCGACCTAGTGGTTATACGGACGGCATTGATTTCGAAAATAGGAGGTGAGGAAGGGGTCATGTCTTGCTGGTGAGATGTTGACGTGTTTGAAGAGGAAGGAGTCGGGGTCTGGTCGAGAGTGTCCTCAAGGAGAAGAGTGTCTTTCTCCATATGGCGGCGGATGACGGCCTTGAGGGCACAACAAGTCTCAGTGTCATGTCCTGGTGTACGATGATATAAGCAAATTTTTGTATCGTCGAACTAGGAGGGCTTGGATCCGAGAGGTTAGAAAGGCTTGATGGGCGGAAGGGTTATGTCAGAAGTCTGGAGAAGTCGGCGCAATATCAACGAGTATGAGCCCAATAGAGGGTCCGTGTTTTTTGATATGCGCGAGGTTGGTGACTTTTGCTTAGGTGAGGTTAGAAGAGGTTTCCATACCACCTTATGGGTTGATGGCGCGGTGACAGATGGAGATGGCTCTGGCCTGGTGATTGAGAATGCCTTTTTGGGAGAGGGACGGCTGGAGATAGGCAGAGGAAGCAAAGGAGGCAACGAGTTTTGTTTGAAGGCCGGAGTGGGAAGGATGCTGGTCAAGGTCGAAGGATTGGGGCCCAAAATGGATGGCAATGGTGACGGGGAAGGAGACGTTCATTTCTACGGTCTGGCAGTCTTCTTCGACTTGGTTGGAAGACTGCTGCTGGTCGAGGTCTGGTCTAGGTCCACCTTCACTTGCGGGTGAGTGAGGGCGGAGACAGGATGAACGCCAAGTGATTTGATGGGTTTGGATGAGATGGATGCATGTTTCGGTTTGGACGGGTTTGGTTGAGGTTTGAGAGTCTGGTCTTTGTCAAGAGTCTGACAAGATTCTGCCTTAGGAGGATTAGCGGCATGTGATGAGAGGGCGCAGGTATGTTGAAGGGCTTTAAGACGCTCCCACAACACCTGAGGCGTCACTTTCCTTGGAGGGAGAAGTGCGATTTTCTCCACTAATCGGGAAAATGGCTGAGAGGAAGATGTTGATGGTTGTGAGGTTGAAGACGAGATGGGTGTAGTGGTCTTAGACGCATGGTGTGGTGAAGTCATGACAGATTTAGATGAAGACGGAGGGGAGACGGGTTCTTCTTTGGGTGGAGAAGAATCTGGAAAGCGAGGCTCCTCGAGCGGGTAAAGGGCAGGGATGACGGTGCCCTCCACTTGCGGCTGAGGAGTAGGAAGGGTCGGGTCCTCCATAGGCAGTAGAACGGAGGATGGCGAGACCGGTGGTGCGGGTAAAGCCGAGGTGTCCTCCAAGATGAGAGAGGTCGACGGAGAACTAGCCGGGGAGAGAGGTTCGTCCACATGTGACGGACTGATTGATGGACTAGCCTCTTGAGGTGGATTGGGGATGAAGGGAGAGACCGCATTGACAGTTCGAATGTTGTGCTCATGATTGTCGTCAATTAAGGTCTGGACGTTGTTTTGAGTTGGCAGATGATTGGGAAAAGGTTGCTTGAAGATGTCAATGGCCTGATTAGGGGGTGCATTTGGATTGTCTAAGATGAGATCCCCCTTTTCGAGCATGTCTTGGATTATGTTCTTAAAGGTCTTGCAGTTTTTCGTGTCATGGCCCTTAACACGGTGGAAGCTACAGAAGTCATGCTCCCTATACCACGCGGGGATGGCGTGAGAGGGATCGAATTGTGGAGGAGGATGAGCTTGAGGGAGATTGAGGACCCCCTATTTAACAAGATTTTCTAGCACAGACGCGTATGATTCTCTGAGAGGAGTATATCGCCGTTGTACGTATCTTTGTTGGAACTGGCGAGTAGCGCTCTGAGATGTAGATGGCTCAGGCTGATTGGTCGAAGAAGATGAAGGTCTGACAACCACGGCATTAGCTGAAGCCTTGGATTTAGAATTGGATGATGATGGCTTGGCAGAGGAAGAGTCATTGGTCTTAGAGCTGGGATTCTTGTTCCGCAATTTGACTTTATTCTCCTCGATGGCACGCAACTCAAGTTTGCAAGCCATCGTGAAGGCTTCGTCAAAAGTACGGAAGGTTTGAACCCTCAGGGTGGAAGAGATATGTCTGGCGCAGGCTTGGGAAAAGAGTTCAATAAGCTCGGCCTGGGGTAAGGAAAAGGAGAGTTGATTGATAAGGCCTCTCCATCGAGCAACGAAGTCGGCTATGGACTCGTCCTCGAATTGTCTGATAGAATAGAGGTCCGTGATTGAGACCTTCTTGGTTATGTTGATGGAAAAGTGATCGAGGAAGAGTTGAGCCAATTGTGTGAATGAGAAGAGAGAATGGCTAGGAAGGGAGCTGTACCATTCAAGTGCAGCACCCGAGAGAGACATAGGGAACGTGCGTAAGAGTAACGCATCGTCATGGCCAATGAGGTAGCAGGCATGTTTGAATGCCCGCAAGTGTTGCTGGGGGTCTTCCTTGTTCTGAAAGCGAGTGAATTTAGGAAGCTCCCAATGGTTAGGGTATGGTCTAATTGGGACAGAAGGATGAATGGGCTCGTTACAGATCTGCTCATATGAAAGAGTGTTGCGCGAGCCGAAAATAGAGGTCTCAAGACTGGTCATCTTGTCCATCAGCATTTTGATGTTGTCTGTCGACGGATTGATGGGTGGCGCGCCCCCTAAGTTGTAGGGCGCTTGGAAGAGGCTAGGGGAGGCGTGCGACATAGTCAGTTGTACAATGTACAGATGACTAATCGCAGGGGCAGAGGTGGATGCTAAAGGTGGTTGAGTAGAAGACATAGCTAGGCCCGATGTTGCCACGAGAGGTTGAACTGTGGTAACGGGGGCCAATGGATATGAGGCCACCCTGGTGCTGATAGGGGCCAGGGTAGGCGGAATAGAGACGATAAGGTTTTGAAAAGGAGTGGATAGCGGTTGAGTGGGTTGAAGTTGACAGGGGGCTGGAACCCCGGTGGAAGTGGGCCCAATGATAGAGGGAGAGGCCACACCTGGAGGATTGGTCGAAGTCTGGTCAGTGGTCAAAGCGATGGCTTGAGTGTCCGAAGGTTGAACTATGGATGTTGTCGATACAGCCGTAGTCGCGGCAAGGGAGGTTGGCATTCCATAGATTGGATTGCCCAAGGAGTCTCGCATTCGGCTATGCACGAGATAATGTTGCAAAGCCTTGATGTTGAGGTCCAAGAATCGCTCAAAATCTTGGTCCCCTTCTTGGACAATGGGGGTCTGCGGCGGGGTTGGACGAATGGGAGTTCTTTCGGTCTCCGAGTTAAACTCCATTGGAGGCTTGGTCACGGACGGGGTGGACGAAAGTGGTTGACGGCTAGCGTGGTTGACAAGAGCTTTGGCTTGGCTATGAGTCAAAACCATGCAAGGCAAAGAAGGTTCAGGTCTCAGGAACTGTGTTGCTCAGTTTTAGAAAACTAGGATGGAGTCTTTGACAGAGAAGGGACAAGTTTCAGGCTGCTGGTTTTGAAAAAAAAAGGACAGTGACAGAGACCGATGTCGGTTTAAAAACCGATGTTGGTAACAAATGAAGCCGACGTCGGTATTAGAACCGATGCCAGTGACAGGGGAAGCCGACGTCGGTTGCAGAACCGATGCCGGTGACTGTGTTTTCCAGAGAACCAAAAGGTTCTTGGAAAATAATGAAGAAAGCGTCCTCACACACTCAAACAAACAGATGAGAAGAGGAAAACAGAGAGAGACACACAAGCCTAAGTGCTAAATCCTAGGAATTAACCTTAGAAATTATGGCTTATGCCTTAGATGAATGTTTGGGGAGATTGGCTGCAAGAAGGGTCCTAGAAGAAGGCAGTCTAAAGATGGTTTCAGGTGTTGTTTTAGGTGCTCAAAAATCTGTGTTAGGGTCTGGTACGTGGCCTAGTGCTAAGGAGCAAGCTCCCCTCACTTCACGATTCCAGTGGTTAGCTGGTCTCGCTTAGCCAAGATATACCTCGCCTAGAGTTTACCCTCCGCCAGAGAACGGAGTGGGCTTCCCCCTTGGTGATGAAATCCAAGTAGGGTCACCGGGACGGGTAAGGTATCCGCTGGGGGATGAAATCCCAGTCGGGCCTTGTCTCAAGTAAGTTTTATGTTCGTTTAGTGCATGTGGTTTGGTAGTGTAACATCAAGTGTCTACGGTTCATTCAATATGCGTCTAAGTTACTAGATGTGGACTAATGCAAGCACAAGTAGAAATGAAAGTGCAATATGTTTTAATGCCCAAGTCGAAATGTGATGTTGTGATGCAGACAAGTTTTGAGAAAGGGTCAAGAGTATGATGTTTAGACTAGTCTAGAATGTGCAAGAAAGAAAAGAAGGATTCGTTTTAGTTCTTGCTTATAGTGTCATTCGGAATAGAAGAAAGAGACAAGAGAGAAGGAGCCTAAATGCACCTAAATGAATGAAAAGGAAAAGGAACCCAGGAGGAACCTAGGGTCCCACCGGGCGTGCCATTTATGTTTCTACTCAAAATTCGCTTTTAGATCTAAGAGAAAGAAGAAACTAAAAAAGTAATGGACAAGGCATGGGAAGTACCTGGATGAAGATTGCGCACCGTGAATCCAGACGCTTGTGAGCACCCCTCTTTGGCTGTGGAGGAATGACACCTGCAACGAAAAGAAACTTGGACAAGAGGATGTTAGATAGATAAGCAGTGGGTTGCCAAGCGAAAGCTTATTCCCAGAAGTGTAAAAACTTCCTTAAGGGAGGTCAACCCATAGATAACAGACAGATAAAGACTAAGAAAATATAGGATGCCAGAATATAGAAGTGATAAATAGATTAGAAATGAAAGAAAACACTAATGATTACCTGAAAGGAGTAGTCAGGCTGATGACAGTCGCCGAGGTCGAAAATTCTGCCGGCGTTGGTTATGAGGTCTACCAACGTCGGTTATCCTGCCGACGTCGGTTGGGGAAGTGACCGGCGTCGGTTGGGGTAATGGCCTGTGGTTGGGTCTGGGATGTGTTCTGGACTATGGACAGGTCTGGGATGCTAAGAGGGTCGAGACAGAGTTTGGGGACGGGTCTGAATGGACTGTGGAGTGATCTTGCCCTGTACAGGGTCTTTGTTGGCAAAAGGGGGATGAGGGAGTTGTCTGGGATTGGTATGAAAAGCGGGACAATGTGAGAAGAGGATGGACAGAGGACAGGTCCTGAGAGGGCTTTTCAGCCTCTCAGGGGGAAGGATAGAGAAAGCAAGAAACAACAAATAACTGAAAGCTTAAAGAACAGAATCAATTAACAGACTTGCTTACCTTTTGCTTGCTAAATGAAGAGTTGAAGAAGCTGTTGTTGAAGCCGTAGAGGATTCTGCAAGAAGAGAACTTTGATGAAGAACCTTTGCACCTGTTGTTGTTGTTGCACGAGGTCCAAATAGAGACAAGACGAATGCCAAAACACCAAGAGAGGTCTGTTTTCGAGCTCAAGGGTCCAGGGGGGTGTAACGGATGCAGAAAGGGGTAATGAAGGATGCCGACGCCGGTAGTTTTGCCGACGTCGACCGAAGGGTCGCCGACGTCGGCGGTCGCAGAATGGGGACAGAGGCTAAAAATAGCCTCTGCCCATTCTTACACGCCGCCGAGCGAGGGGGTGTGGGAAGAACGGTCACGAGGATGCCAAAATGGGCGTGGGGGGAAGATAATGAAGAGATTTGGCCTAATAAATGCTAGGGGGAAGGTGGAGGGATTCAAGGGAGGATTCAAGGTGGCAAGGGTAGGGTGGAAAGGGGGCCAAGGCCAAGGGTTAGGATAGGGGTTTAAGGCCAAGGGGGAGGACCAAGGTGTAGACACGTTTGCAGTGTCTACAAAAACATAGGCTACACCGTTTGTCTGCAAACAAGACCACTCCTTCAAGGCATCCATGTAATTTATCTACTCATCAATGCAAAGTGAAGAAAAATGGGTCATGTTGTTCACTATTTACACTCCTTGATGAACACTTGGTAGATACTGTGTCAACTATTGGAGTAACTCCTTGAGTTGACACCTTCCTTTTCCACTTGGACTATTTTGTCTATTTCTGCACTTGGCTCTTTTGTCTCTTCCTAGCTTTGTCTTTTTTGGCTCTTTCAGCTCTCAGGGGTTATCTTCTGCTAATTCTTTGGCTCTTTTGTCTCCTTCTTTTAGCCTTAAGCCTTTGAATTCCTTCAGGTTCATGCCTTTCATTAAAAATCAATAGTTATTTCATTTATGCAAAGTTGACGTCTGCACACCTGTCGCCATTTGAAAGTCAACATCTAGTCTATTGCCATAAATTTAATGTCTTTGGGGATGTCATTTGACATCTAGACCCCAATGGCCAGTTCTTGATGTCCAATTTGACATCTTTGAGGATGTCACCCCTTTGAATTCCTTCAGCTTTCTATCTTTAGAACCCTCGAAGGGAAGGTGTCCCTTCGAGCCTTGAGAATGGTCCATTTCATGGTCACCGAGAGTCCCTTGCAAGGGTACTTGCCCTTTGGGGTCCTTCAAGCAGCCTTGTTCTTCAAATCCTTCAAATAAAATGTCTGAAGGAAATCTTTCCTTTGCCTTTGCTACTTTCTGTTGGGCCTTTCAACATTCCTTTAGACAAAATGTCTAAAGGAATTCCTTCGAACATTTTGTCTAAAGGATTTCTCTTATGAAATTTTGCCATGAAAAATCTTTCTGAAAGATATCCTTTTGTTCCTTGACTTGGCAATTTCTTCAGACAAAATGTCCAAAGGAATTCCTTTGGGCATTTTGTCTGAAGAAATTCAAACTTTGATTTTGTGAAGAAAACCTTACCCTTTTGGCCTTCTCTTTGATCCTTTCGCAAATGTTCCCTGCCCTCTACAAGGGTACTTGTCCTTCGAGCTTTGGGAGACTCCTTTAAACCGTCTGATTGAACTGACTGATTGAACCATTTGATTTAACCAACTGATTGAACCATTTGATTTAACCAACTGATTGAACCAACAATGGTTTAATGGTTCAATGGTTCAATACTATGTTCTACTCATTCAATTGACTGCTTGAACCAATCACTTTAAACCAAGTCATTGAACCAAACTGACTGAACCAATTATTTGAACCATCTCATTGAGCCAACTCTTGGAACCAAGTCATTGAACCAAGCTGACTTAACCAACTCTTTGAACCAAGCCGACTGAACCAACTTTTTGAACCAAGTCATTGAACCAAATTGTTAGACCAACTCTTTGAACCAAGCTGACTGAACCAACTCTTTGAACCAAGTCGTTGAACCAAACCAACTAAACCAACTATGGTTCAAAGTTCAAGTTCAAAGTTCTTAGAAAGATCATGGCATTGGACCCCAATGTCGAACCATTAAACTGGTTCCTCCTTTTACTAAAAGACTTGTGTAAAAAATCAAATTTGAACTAGCTCAAAACAATAGGGGAAGGAGACTGATTTTGTCATGTAGGGCCAAAATGGTTAACAATAATACTATAAAGTGAGTATCTAGATGCCAAAGGGAGTGCATGAAATAGTCTTGCTCTTCCCACCATGACATAAACTCTTCCAATGATATTATAGCTAAAACTTCACTCTGGGACTTGTTAGACCATTCCTTCAATTACATGGATGTTTTTTGGAGGCATTATGCATGAACTTTTTACCAAGTAATGTGGAACCTCCATATGTGGCTTCTATTTTAAATTCCATCAAATGTACTGAACATAATATATCCTTTGAAAAGGAGGATATACCACCTTGATACCTCACAAATTATTGTTTACCATTATACATTTAGGTTTTTGTGTGAAATAAAATTTTAAAGGAGTCCTTGTAAACAATGGTTCAAGGCTAAACATTTATAACATATCATTTTTTTCCTTACTCGGAATTAGGCATAATGATTTGTAACCTTACAATATGAGCATCAAAGTATTTGATAATATTTCATGACAAGTATTAGGGGAAATAACATTGAACATTACTTTGGTACCCCGTACATTACCTCCTTTGTGCCACATTATGCTAAATGATTCAAACTATAATATACTTTTGGGATGACCTTGGATACATAAAATGTATGAAATTCCATAAACTTTGCACACATGCTTAAAATTTAGGTATAAAGGATTTATTTACACATGTCCAACGGATACTAATACTTTCATTTAATGGTCAAAAAAATATATGATCCTACATTGTAATCCTATAAACCTGATTTTGGTTCTCAATATTTTCTAAAATATGTATACAAAGGGAAAAGGTTGGGAAAATATGAGTAGGGTATAGCTCAACCCATTTCTCATGTAAATAACACAACATCAACTGATACACTATTACAAAACCTAAGTGGATTGTCTTAACTAATCAACCAAGGATACAATTCACATGCTTACCTAAGTATCCTGATTCATTAATCCTATGAATTTTTGAATATCATCTCATATCTCACCCTCATACTATATATATTGATATGAGAATACCTTTACCTAAAGGATATGTTATGAATGATTAATGTAATTATCATTAGAGCCCTAGACATTATACAAATAGATATTTTATCTTGAAATATAAGTTACAAGACCTAATATATGAATAAAATATTATATTTGATGATCCTCCAAAGGAATTAGGTTCACAACTTGGTGATCATTATAAAAATAAAATATCTAATAATCATTTGCATGATTATCCTAAGAAGGAACTGGAAGTGAAAATGGAATACAATTCACACTAAATACTTCAAATTAAACAAACCAAACAACATCCATGACAATAAGATTTAAAAATCACCTTATTCATGTGTGGTGCTTATTTTTGGCATAACCATATGAATTCTACTCAAACAAAAACTACTTGAAATATAAGACATCTTTGATAGTGATTAAACATTTTAGGGCTTATCTAATATAAGTCATATGTTGTTAAAGAGCTGAGTATATTAAATCAAGGTAGAAATACATAATAAATACATCCACTAATTTATTATAGAATTGACTAACTTTGACCTTTATAAAAATAGAAATAAATAATGCAAGTAAGAACTTAGATATAAAATTATTGAGATGGATGATATGGATGCTAATAATTGAGGAAAATATTGGTCTGAGTGTCACATAAAGGATTTAGGTATCAAAACCCCTCTCCTAGATAGTATCACTCTAATTGGATAGTAGCACCATGTGGTGCTAGTGTCCTTATTTTGTTGGTAGTGTCCTTTGCACAAGACTATCCTGAACTTCTAAGTGCACCTGTGTCTAGATCTATAAGTTTTTTTAGTATGTGAATGAGTTCTTAAACCTTGTAGATGGCCCATTTTTAATGATTTTATTATCAAACCTTAATCCTCTATTTTGCTAGGGCATCTAGTTGATACAAGCTAAAAAGTGTATTTATTAGTGGGGTAGGTTAGACATCTCAACACCCCACTGTGATGAGAGTTGCCTACATACCAATATTATGAATAATTATAAATCATGATATAGTTTTATCCACCTAAGTTCAGGTGTAAGTGCAAGTGAAGCTAGTATGATAGTTGAATTGAGTGATTTGAATATGATTGAGAGTATAAATCTAAGTAATCTGAGCTTAGGAATGTTGTAGATGGTAGTATGCAGAAGCAAGATAGAAAAGGGATTGATGACCTTAATTATGCACATCTTATTTAGAGTTTGCATATGTAATTTTCATTTGATTTCCATCTAATGGTTATAGGGATAAAATTCATGTATATATACTATTATGGTGTTTGTGCATGTGATAAAAGTGGTCTAGGCTAACCTTAGGAGGCCTAAGATTTAAAAATATATTTATTTATGAAAAGAGGAAGGAAAGGATAGTAGTGACATTATTGGGATACTGTGGCACTACTATTCTTATTATGGAACAAATGTCTCAATGGTGAAACCCTAGCCACAAAGGTATATGATACAATAATGAGCATCTAGAACTACTTTAGGGATGACTAGGGATGCATAGATAAGTGTAAAAATAGGCTCTAAGATAGGTCTAGGGCTAATTTAGGGATAGGCAGTCTCAAGTAGAAATCTTAGCACTCAAATGTCACTTTAGGTGATTACATTTCCCCCCTTCATACTAGAAATTCAACAAAGTGAAATGACTAAGATAAAGGAAAAAGAAGAGTACCTAGACTTACCTAAGAGGTGAAGCCTATGAAGTTTGATATAAGTATGTGAAGCATGCTCTATTGTGTGTCCTTGAAGTGAAACTTACATAAATTATTCCTTACTTAAGGGATATCAAAATAAAAGACAAAATTGAGTAAAGGGATAGGATAGAGGAAAAGAAAGAATACACCTCACTGGGTACATGAAGTAATGTATAAACTTGGTGACAAATTATGTGTGTATATAATGATCAATTGGTGAATAGATTATATTTAGGTGATGTCTTTCTCAATCCTCATGTGTGGGTGATTAAAAATTCAATCTAGTTTTGATTCCATCATTACCCACCCCTACTTGGTAGATCATGACCTATGAATAGCTTGGATTGGATTGATGGTATGTCTAACCCTCTCATGTAGGTGGCTCACGAACTCAAGTATTCTATAACTCCATCACTACCTACCCATGTGTATTAGATGAATATGAAATTGAAACTACAAGATGTAACTAGAGATGTGTAATTGGAGATATATAACTAAAAATGTCAGCATTGTGGCCACTTAGGTATATTATCTGGCTTTGATCCATTAGGGAATACCAACCACTGCAGATGGAGTAAGAAATGAAACTAGTGTATAACCTATAATATGATGTTGTATGTATACAATGTAGATAATAACATGGAATTTATCATTCCATTTGATAAACTGATGTGTAAGTGACCATATAGAAATAATGTGTTGTATACATGCCCCCAAATATGATACTAAGCATATGGATTTTAGATTGAGTTGTAATAATTTACATCTGAGTATTTGAATTTAAAATTAGAATGGTTGTGCCATGTACAATTCCCCTAATCTAATCTAACTAGTATGAATATGATCAAAATTGAGTAAAACTAATAAATATATAACTAAACTATTATAAACCTAGGTTGTACCTATTGTACTATTCTAGCCAATCTAATATTTTTGAAATTGAGGCTAGTAGGCAATAGCACCATATTTTAGATAGTAGTGCCATGTGGCACTACTTTCACAATTTGGGTGCTAATTTCTATCTTCTCTAATTTCTATGCAACTGTATTAATCTTTGTGTCACTATTTTCTAATTATGTTCCCTGGGTCTGATTTCTATAATTCAATCTTATGCGATAAAAAAAGTACTATGAATGCATTAGGGGAGTCTAATATATGTGAAAACCCCCTATATATGTCCCCTCTTTAGAGGGGATTTGTTGAACTTGATCAATAATTATCCTTGAAATAAAAATCTATATAATATGTTTATTAGCTAAATCAGATATAATATTTGTGTAATAATCCAATATAATGTGCATACATAACATTGGAATGTAAGATAATCTGAGTCTAAGCTAGTAATGTGTGATGTATGTTGTGTATATCATTCACAAGTATGTCAAGATAGATATAAAAATGCATGTAATAGCAAATCTAAGTAATAATTGAGTAGCTACTTAGGGGGATCGGGCATGTTGTCTATCACAACACCCAAGTAGGAAGGGGAGATGCATGAAATTTCTCATGACATCTAAAACTATAGTGTGTAACAAGCAAGAGATAAGTGCAATGGCCATGATGCATACAAGAAAGCATACATACAACACATATAAGGCAGGTAAAATTGGCCAAGGTGCCAGAATACGAGGGATATAGGCACATATCACTAAATCTAAAAAAGAAAGGCATACAAATACATGTTTAAATATCTACATACACAAACAACAAGCAATTTGGATTAGATCCACATAGAACGGCATGTTCAAATTTACATATACACAATCATTCAATCACACACAAGGACATGGGCACATGTCCAAAGCATACATATTATGAAAATAAGTGGTGTAGATCCAAAGATCAATGGCATATTCAAATGCCCTCAAACATAATAAGCATAGAGATACAATCAATTCTCAACTAGGAAAGCTAGAAATTAAACTATGCATGAACATGTAATATAAATCTGTGTAAGAGCCAAGATGTACATATGCTGAGTCTAAAGTACTTATAGCAAATAAATTTTTTGAGTAAGTGTAGCATGATCAATATCAAGATATAACCATACTAAAGTTATGATGTAGAGTATATACATATGGAATGTGGTAACTAAAACTATGTATAGGGTGTCCCTAAATGGGCCAATGTGTCAAATGAATAACACGTGTATGAGTGTATATGCCCCTACTAGGTATATAATAGCAAATTTGGATCAGTGTAGTGGAATTTATTCTTATAGTAATTTGCAAGCACTCAACAAGAACAAGTGAAGCATGTATGTATGATAAAAACCAACTTTACTAAGATAGCTAGCATATGTAGTGTCTAGAAAATATAAGAAGTGTAAACATGTAAATGCATAAAATCTATAATTTTGTATTTTATGAGTAAATATTTGAATTTTTTTGTGTTTTTTAATTCTATATCATTTTATTATTTTTTGGATTTAATCTATGTACAAGCAACATAAAAATGAAACTATGTAAAAGGCGCAAAAAAAAGGAAAGTATGTACAAGTAGGGAGGAACAATACTAACTGATGCATTTCATGGGAGACTCGCTATCACTATGGCCTATGTTAAGAATAGGAATGGTAATATCTCATGTAGTGTGATTGTTATGCTAGAGTTGAATGGTGTTATAATATGAATCTGGGTATTGTTCATTATCAAAATCATAATAATTATAATAACCTAGAATGTTAGAGGGAATTACTTAGTACTATGGAGTTGACCTTTCTAAATTGTGTTTTGGAATATTGATTGTGATTTTTACATTTAAAACTATATGCTTATTTTAGACATATAATGTTGTGGAGGCTCTTTTTCTAGAAAATCTTTTTTTAGAATGCTTGTTGGCTTAGCATGATTTTGAATTTATAACTTGAGTTATTTCTCTTTTTGTAACATTTCTTATGGATCTGAACTTCTTTCCCTGATAAATTATATATGTGAATTATTTTACGTAGGATGTTCAATAAATATCAAATCTTGTTGACCAACATTATCAACTACTAGAATAGGAAAAGTGATGCATGGCACCTGCTTCCCTAAACCTTGATAATGATAATCAAATTTTTGTAGTTTTTTAACAAAACCATACTACTTTGAAAGTTAATCCTCATTTGGGAGAGGTAAATTTGCATCTCTTACTTCCTTTATATGTGTTTTTTGTATTTTTTTGTTCTCTGATTGTGCTTTGTGAACCTTTTGTTGTTTTGAGTTTTTCTTTCTTAACCACTTTTGTACTATTTATAAAGTTGACCCTTTTTAAATTTGTATATGTGCCATTGTATGTTTTTTGGATGATGCATCATTTTTTGAATCATCTATATCCATTATCTTTTATATTTTCCTTTTCAGTGATAAACATGAATTATTGTGGTGTCCATGCATTCTATGATATGCACAATAATATATAGATCTCCTCACTAGGTGTAGAGGAAGTAGGTTAAACAACTTATCTTTAATCATTTCCCTTAGTATCTCACTTGAACTCTTACTGGACCTTATAGGCTTTTTAATCACTTATAATAGATGCATTATTTTTTACTTTATAGTTTGGATATGAAAGAGTGTTAGGCACAACTTTTATAGGTGTAGATGCATATACAATGTTTACACTAGTAGATTATGAAGATTGTGTACATGTAATTTGATTTGAAAATAACATGACTTGTACACTTAATGACTAGTTTTGATTCTATAAATTTGATATTATCTTGCTCATACTAATAATTTGATCCCTTAAATTTATAGAAGTGTAAACCCTAATTGTTTCTAATTGAACATGTAGGAATATATCTTATAGGGGAGAGTTGTAGATAGGTTGAGTATGGGCATTAGTAACAATAATATAGGATGCTTCATCTCATAAATGAGTGATAGCATGGGCTTGGTTAGATGGAAAGTAGTTATCACCCTCATGGATATGTGGAGGACAAGGAGATTATTTTCTGTTCATAAGATATGACATTGAAACTTGAAACATGGTTGTTATCTTATGTAATAGATCCTCTATGTGTGTAAGGGTTTGTTTATAAATTGAATTTTGCATAAGAGAATAATAACAAATTAGAGATATAATGAAATATGGCATACATGGAAATTGTTATAAAGCATCATCTATAAATGTGTTTATGTCTTTTTTGAGTTCATTTCGAATTAGAGGAAACAAGCATGTAAATGAAAATATTAAACTTTGAAACAAAAAGTGATAAATGTATTATATCATGATTATATCAAAAGATAAATAGAATATATATGGATCTAAAATCTAGGTGTGGGTCCCAAAAGGATAAAAACATAAACCCTAAGGTTATCTACAATTAGGGTTTGCATAATATTCTAAGTCAGGTTCACTAAATGATTTAACCTATTAGGTCTTAGTGAATGCAAATCTTATGTTGTTAAAGAGTTGAGTGTATTAAATTAAGGTATATATATACAATAATACAATCACTTATTTGTTAGAGAATTGACTAAATTTGAAATTTCTAAAAATAGTAATAAATAATACATGTAAGAATTTAGCTGGAAAATGACTAAGATGGATGATCTAGAGGCTAAAAACTAAGGTAGAAACTAGTCTAAGTGTTGAAAATAAGATCCAAGTGTCAAAACCCCTTCTAGATAGTATAACCCTAATTGTAAAATAATACCATGTGGCACTAGTATCCCTCTTTTGGTAGTAGTGTCCTAATGCATGATTGTCTTGAGCTTTTGGGTACACCTCTGTTTAGATATGTAAGGTCTATTCCTGTGTGTATAAGTTTTTAAACCCTATAGATGGCTTATTTTGACTAATTTTATATTCAAACCCTAATCCTCTATGTTTTTAGGGAATCCAGTTGATATAATCTAAAAATCGTGTTTGTTAGTGGGGTAGGGTAGACATCCTCAATACCTTGTTGTGATGAGACTTGCCTACATACCAATAATTTGAAGAGGGATCAAGCCTAAATTAGTTATCTCCACCTAAGTTATGGTGTAATTTTAAGTGAAAGTAGTATGATAGTTAGTTATCTCCACCTAAGTTATGGTATAATTTTAAGTGAAATTAGTATGATAGTTGACTTGAGTGCTTTGAATGTAATTGAGACTAGAAATATGAGTAGTCTGAGCTTAGGAATGTTGTATATGGTAGTATGTATAATTAGGGTAGAATAGGGATTGATAACCTTAATTGTGCATAACTTGTTCTGAGTTTACATATGTAATTTGCATCTAATTTCCATCTAGTCATTAGAGGGATAAAATTCATGTATATATATTGTTTTAGTGCTTGTGTAGGTGCTACAAGTAGTCTAGACTGACCCTAGGAGGTCTAAGATTTGAAAATATATATATTTGTGAAAAGCAGAGGGAAAGGACAGTAACACCATTATTGGGACACTAGTGCCATGTGGTTCTATTTTCCATATTATGTAATTATTGTCCAAGTGGAAAAACCCTAGGCATGAAGGGATACGACACAAGAATGAGAGTTTAGGACTGCTTTAGGGATGACTAGGGACACATGTGGCCTGCACAAAGGCTAGATAAGTGTGAAAATAGGCTTTAAGATAGGTCTAGGGATAAGATAGGGATAGGTGGTCTCAAGTAGAAATATTAGCACTTAAGTTTATCTTTTAGGTGCTTACAAATAGCTTGGATTTAATCTAAAAGACTTACAAATAAAATTCAGTTGGAAAGACTCCTTGGGAAACATAACAATACCAATTACTTGTGGTCCTAAATTAAATTCAAACATGGGATTGGTTTATGCCACAAAAATATCCATATGAATTTACATTGGGAACTCTCTGTTTATATCAAATGGAAGAAAATTTTTACCAAGAACATCAAGGTATTTATTTTTTTCATGATGGTAAATTGATCCATATCCAAAATGATAGCATTTGTTCTTATACTTCACATGTAAAATATTAGGAGGAACATGATATGTACCATTTCCACTTATCCAACCATGATTCAAATAATGTAAAGGATCCAACTTAAGGTTACATGGTAGTCTAAAAATAACAAAAAAATTAAAAAATTAAAAATATGTTTAGCATTTACATGTTTTATTATCTCCTTGGCATATATATTGTTGGTTCTATGTTGGTAGATGGCATATCAATATTTTCCATATGCATATGTGTTTCACACACCATTTGAGTGTGATATAAGCATACCCAAATACATGAGCTATACACTTTTAGATGTTGGGCCTTCCATTTACTCATGTCATGTGGACATTGGGGGCATCCACTTATTTGATCATGATACATCCAAGTTATATCATTATATGGTTATTTTACATTATCATGTTTAAGCTTATATGGTTACACATGCCTTTTTCCATGCTTATATCTTTCACAGTGCACTTGATGTGCTATGTACTTAATTTTTAATAATAACACATTTGATCTATGTATTAGTGTGTTATGTTTATGTTGGTTGCTTATGATTTCATTCATGCACTTTCTTGAGTGTCTTACCTTGATATTGTCTTGATTTTTTGAGCATTTGAATAAGATCCATGTTTGTATCCCTTGTGCCTTTATTTTCCTCTTTGAAATTTTAATATGTATTTTTTTGTTGTATATTGACATTTGAATTTTTCTTTTCTTGATTTGTGGACATTTGACTAATTCATGTCCCTTTGATTGTGTGATATTTGAACATGCCCCTTTCTTAAGGTCTTCTTAGACTATTGTATTTTTATTTAATTTTAAGTGATCTTGTGTGTGTGATTAGTTATTTGATGGTATTTGACTATTACTATAAAGACATTTCCATGATCTACATTAGGCATCTTAGGACTTGTTGTGATCACATTCTTCATGCATCAATGATATATCTACCTAGACATGTTCCCTCTATATACTACATGGTACATTCACATCTTACATGGTTATCTTATCCTTTTGAGGTAAGTTAAATACCAATTTATACTTTACCTCACCTCAAAAAGGGGGGAATATTAGTGGGGGAATGCCATATAGGCATGACTTACACATTACTTCACAGATTCATATTGCAGTGGAAGCACGTTCAGAAAACATGTTTTCCACACTTGTTCAATATTCAACATACCCAGATTATAGTGGGGGCATGTTTTGGAAACATTCCCTCCACATTTTCACTTATATTATTTTTCATATTTTTCCATATATAATGGAGGCATGTTTTGGAAACACATTCTCTATACACATATACCAGTTTTCAAATTTAGATATATAGTGGGGGCATGTTTTAGAAACATGTTCTCCACATTTACAATAGTTTATATATTCAAATAAATAATGGAGGTATGTTTTGGAAACAATTTCACCACATAAACACCAGCTTAAATTTTAGATATACAATGAGGGCATGTTATGGAAACATGTTCTCCACACTTACATAGTTTTCAAATTATCCAAATTGCATAGTTATATGATTTAGATACATAGTTGTAATAGAATATTATACATTGATACTATTATTATACCTAAGTTTTAGCATCAAACATACATGAGGTTCATATGCTATGTAAAGGGTACCTCAATTATAGAATCAAATCAATTTCAAATTTTAAACACTTTTGAAGGATGTCATCACCCACTAGGTTGGACTTTTACATACTATATTGAGCTAATCTACTATAGTAGTTGGTTTTATTTTTAGTAAAATTGAGGTGATTAAATAGTTCAATATTTCCAAGTTTATACATCATCTAACCTCACCAATTTTATAGTGTGATTTTATTTGTTTCACTCACACTCATCAGGTTATAAGTATGATTGAGTTGCACAGTTGAGCTAATCTCAACTACCAAGTGGAAATTCACCTTTTCTCCAAACTTAAGGTCATGTGTCCTCCAAATTATCTCTATCTCTCTAAATATCTTCACTTTCTAGATTTATATTTGTCTTAATATCAAATAAAATGATTCATAATGATATATATTTTCAAATCAAAATATCCAAAGGCAAGATGATTGCACTGATACACATGTGTACTCCTAAACCTTTCTCTTTTTTAATTTCAATCATTTCAATTTAAAATTATATGAATGGTTTATATACTATAACATACTCTTAGTTTTAGGTTAGTCACCAACAAATTCATCAAGTTGGACTCAAACAATGGCAAGGTGTGTTATATACATTTAGGTATGCATTCTTTTTCCTTTAAACTAGAAAATTCATTACTATATTAAAGAGGAGGGAATGTAGATATTATTTATGAATTATATAAAACCTAAGTCTTTTACATTTTTAAGATACATATCATATACCTTCAGCTTCTAGACCTTTTCCAATGCCAAAAGGATCACATACACTATCTCTATATGCCTAATTACTTATTTCTTAGTCTGATCAATGTCATTCTAATGACCTAGGTTGTATATCTTTCCTAGAATGTTATAAAAAAATTTATCTTACATATTTGTAAGTTATGTACTTACACGTGTTTTCCAACTACCCAGACACTTGCATCCCAGTTAGATGCCTATGTCGATGTAAGTGTCCTATCCTAATGTAAGTGCCTAATGCACTAAAGTCTTCTAATTTACAAATGAAACATATTAATATGATCAACATGATTTATATTATGTAATATATTATCTAAAGGGATTGGTATAAACATATGATCAATCCTCATTCATTCCTCACCTATCAACTTCTTACCTAGTCATAAGGCATCCTAACACAATCCAAAAAGCACTCAATCAAGCATCTGAATAAATCTTACCTATTTTGATTTATTTATATATCAGTCATAAGGATAAAATATCTATAGTTATAAATTATTTAAGGATCATTCCATGAGCCACATTTTCCAAGTTACAAGATAGGTCACTCTATGTACTTATTTATCACACATTGCATGGTACACACACAAGCCAACACATCGGGTAGAACTACATAAGTTTGAGGCCCTTTTCAAATTATTAACTTATGTAGGTATCACTCATTGATAGAGGGTAATTTGGGGTATCTCAACACCATGTGCCTACTAAATCATTTTTTTCAAAACCACTATGAAGATGAAGAACTAGGGTTTTTCTATTTGATAAAGAGCAATAAACCATGACCTAGATCTAGATGCATCAGAGTGAAGGAGACACAAAACCTAGAAGCACTTAGGTGGTTGTATCCGATTTCATTATGTATTTCATAATGGAAACATACATATGAGTTAGATGGTAGTGTCAATGTAATTTTCCTAGGTCAACACAAGTGTTTGTGGCTACAGAGGTACAATAACTAGAATCAGATAACTAATCCAAAATCTATATCCAGTCTAATTTTTACCTGTTTCATATATATATTTGTATTAAGATTAGAACCAACTAAGTATCTTGTGTTCATTATCATTTTAATATCTAACATAGTTGTAATTTATATCTTTAGCATATCTCAACATAATAAATTCAATATATGTTTATCTAAGTTTTGTAATTAATTAGCCTATTTTAGAGATAGTCTACCATCCTTGTACCCTAAGTTATCTCTACCCATTTAAACCTATATTCTCCAATATATATTTTAGGGTTAAACATTTGGTGAACCCAACATTACATCCTCAAAACCCTAGATATTGGCCTACGGTTTCCTAATTCTCTATTTCTAATTTCTAATTTCTGATTTAACAAGATTTTACAAGTTAAAAATTAGATTTCCTTTTATATCAATATGTTCAATATGGATGAAATTGTATCTCATTTTATGTTATAATTTGTAATTGTAGAAACACTTTTTTATTATAATAAGCTAATCTAAGGTATCATCCAAAGAAATAAGTAGATCCATCAATATAATGAGAGGGTTTTAAAATGAAAACAACACTTAATATCTCTTCATAATTCCTTTTATAATAATATAGAGTGAGTTCTAGATGCCAAATGGAGTGCTTGAAATAGTCTTGTTATTCACACCATGCCACAAACTCTTCCAATGATATTATATCTAAAACTTCACTCTAGGACTTGCTACTCCATTCATCCCATTACAAGGATGTTCTTTTGGATGCATTATGTACGACCATTTTACCAAATAATGTGGAGCCTCCATATGTGTAAGTTATGTTAAATTCTATACAATGGACTGAACTTAATATATCATTTGAAAAGTAGGATCTACCACCTCCAGACCTCATAAATTATTGTTTACCATTATACATTCAGGTTTGTGTATGTAATAAAATTGTAACAAAGATTCATTTTGGATAATGATTTAGGTTCCACATTTGAAACATATTTTTACTTTCCTTACTTGGCATTAGACTTAATGATTTTGAACCTTCCAATATGAGCGTCCAAGGATTTGATAATATTTCATGAATAGTGTTAGGGTAAATAACATTGAACATTACTATGGGACCCCATACATTACCTAATTTATATGATGTTATGCCAAATGATTCAAACTATAATATAATTTTCAGATGGCCTTAGATAAAAATTAAATGTATGTAGTTTCATATACTTTAAACACATGCTTAAAATTTAGTGATTACAGATTTATTTACACGTCCAATGGATATTAATTATCCCTTCAAACATTATGCAATTATCCAACAAATAAATGATCCTACATCACAATCCTATAAACCTGATTTTGGTTCTCAATATTTACTTAATATGGATACAAAAGTCAAGGGTTAGACAAATATGAGCAAGGTATAGCTCAACCCATTTCTCTTATAAATAACACAACATTCACTAATACACTATTACAAAAACCTAAGTAAATTGTCTTAGCCATTTACCAAGGATACACTTTACATGCCTACCTAATTGTATTACTCTTATACTCATGTGTCTTGTAGATCATTGTCTCATATCTCTCCCTCATCTTATAGAGGTTGATATGAGAAGACCTCTACCCAAAGGATATGATACAAATGACTATTGTAACTATATCATCAGGGCACTAGATATTTTAAAAATATATTTTTTGTCTTTAAACATAAGATCCAAGACCTCATTGATGACCAAAAGATTATATTCGATAATCCTCAAAAGGAACTACGTTCAAAAATTGGTGATCACCAGAAATAAAAAATATTTAATGATCCTTTGCATGATTATCCTAAGAAGGAACTAGAAGTGTAAACGGCATACAATACCAATAAATACTTCAAATTAATATTTCAAACAACATCCATTATAATAGGATATAATGATCACCTTATTCATGGGTGGTGCTTATTTTTGGCATAACCATATTGATCCTACAAAAATAAAAACTACTTGCAATATAAGATGTCTTTGACAACTTGGCTTTGATCTAAAAAACTTACAATGAAAACTTGGTTAGAAAGACTCTTTGGGAAACATAAAATACCAATTTCTTGTAGTCCTAAAGTGACTCAAACATGGGCCTAGGTTATGCCACAATAATCTCCATATGCATTTACATTAAGCACTCTTTTGTTATATCAAATGGAAGCAAAAATTGACCAAAATTAGCAAGGTATTATTAATAATATTTTTAACATTAACACATTTTATAAATAATAATATAATATAAACATATTTAATAATATTGTAATATTACATTATATTTTTCTAGATATATTATATTATTCCATATAATATAAAATGATTATATATATATATATATTTATAGTAATATTATATTATTATAATATATTTTTTAATTAAAACACACACATACATAAACCATATTAACTATATCATATATTATTTTATTATATTACAATAATAATTAATATATCAAATATATTTAATAATATATTATATTACTAATTATTATAAATATATTATATTATATCATGTATATAAAATATTAACACGTATAAAATATAATATTTTAATAAATTATTACATAATATATCATTCTATTATAATTATAAATATATATTAAAATATTAATATACATATTAATATTATTAAAATAAATAAATAATAATATATAATATAGTAATAGTATAATAAAAATAATTATTTTATTATATATTTGATTACATATATTATTAATATATAATATATATAATATTATAGTATAGTATATTTAAAATTAGTATATATACACATAGATTTTGGAAAATGAATGTCTTTTCCCCATGTCAGTTGCACTATAGTGATGCTTCGATCAACACATCATATGTGGAACCTGCCATAATTAAATTAACACTCATGACATCCTCATCCATCCTTGTCAATATAAAATGGCCAATTAAATATGCCAACACCTTGTAAGTTATAGACCCCTCTACAATGGGTGCATGTCATGTAAATCCACTAGCTACCTTGAATCTAGGTATGGTGTATGATATCAGCTAAAATGACATGTCATTGGCCCTCACCATTACCACACAACTCACCTTAAAATATTTCACCACTTACATGTTATTAACATTTGAAGCAATCAAATTAGGTATAAAAACATACAAAAACACCAAACTCAGACCCTAGAAGAAAGGGTGAGGCAATAAAGAACATACAAGTGGTGAAATATTTCAATGTGCATTGGATGGTGATAATAGGGTATTTTAGGTGATAACATATGCTAGGAGGCATATTATACACTAAACATGGATTAAAGGTAGTGGTTGGATCTACACAACTTGCAACACCCATTAGAAAGGGGTATGTAGCTTGCAGGGTGGAGATATCTTTGATTTTTGTTTTCTATTATTGAGAGTGAATGAGTATGTCATGAGAGATAATTTTAATTAAAAATGACTCCATGTCTAATTTATGGCTTGAATCAATGACACAAAGTTCCTAATGTGGGGACAAGACATTGAGATCTCAGAGTCTATCGTGTTGCTTCCATCCATCCATGTTGCCAATAAATTGCCACTTGAAAATAATAAATTAAATTTATTCTAGAATTCCTTACACCTTTAGGGAAACTGATAGTAATATTACACACACACACACACACACATTTGTTTTTTATTGGTATTCGCTTTTGACTAGAGCTACAAACTAGTCTAGGACATAATCGAGGGCCTAGATACCTGAGTGATCATCTACCATATGTACTAGATATACCAATGACAGCCACAACCACACACACACACACACACACACACACATGCCATGAATATATATATCTATGTGTATAATATTACTAATAGTTACTCCGAAGGAGCAAGGAATGCCAAAAATTATATTAATATATATAAGATATATAGCTATATAATATTATAATTTAATCATCATATAATAATATATAATATATAACTTTTTAATTATATTATAATAATGTATTATTATAATTTTAAAATTATATTATATCATTAATATATATATATATATACTTTTATTTTTTATTGGTATTCACTTTTGACTGGAGCTACGAACCAGTCTAAGACTTAATTAGGGGCCTAGATCCCCAAGTGATCATCGCCTACATGTACCAGATATACCAATAATGGCCACAACTAGTGTGATAATACCAACAACAACCACAACTAGCCTAAGAATACTAATGATGACCACATCTGACCTCAGATACCTTAGTGAGATTTAAACTTGGGTAGGGCTTGAAATAACCAAGCCACTTTACCAACTCACCAACATCTCATTGTTTTTGTATATACTATTATTATTATTATTATTATTATTATTACGTGTAGAGTGTCAATGTCAAATGCATCACTTACCTCTTTCTTTCACCATCTTCACCATTGTTATGTTGAGAAACACTCTCTATTCTTGATGCCACATCTTCCTTGGCCATTTGTTTCTTTTAATGTTCTATTAGAATTTTTAAAAAAAAATCATCCTAGTTTATAATGTAAGTGAGATTTTTTGAAATAACTACTCATGTAGAATCTTAGAGGTTAGTCTATTAAGAGATTAAGTATTAACTCCCATAGATATTAGGCTTAGGCTAGGTACAACTATGTTGGTAGTTGATAGATTATTTTATTTATTAATAGGAGGTATTGTTAGTTTGTTAGCTTGTAAAAATTATGGATTTTGTCATAATATTTTACATTGAGCAAGTTAAATATTTTGAAGATTTTTTGAAATTTGGTATCAAAGGATGTTGTTATGGATAAGAGGAAATAAAAAAAATTAGGATTAGGTAGATTGAGAGTAGAGAAGGGAAAGAGAAGAGCTCCATGCACTCTAGTAACTAAATCTTGAAAAAACAAACCAGAAGGTGAAGTTGATCATTATGTTTGGGTTATTGGATCAGGGCCAACCCCATTATGAAAGCACATGAATTAAATAAGTTTTTATATAATGTGACATCAAGATATGAACCCATCCTAATAATCAATTCTTTCCCAAGAGAGTGTTTTTCCATTCTTGAAGGTAGTAAATTACATGAACAACATTATTCTCTAAGCCGATCTCATTGATTTCAGGTAGATGGCAATGTGGGCATTAGACAAGGAAAACTTCACCTCCAAAACACTAAATACATTCAAGGTATTAAACAAAATTTACACCAATAATTATGGATTATTAGTTGTGTTTAGTGGTAATTATGAATTAGTGACCAATTACATTTACAATCTTTAATTATTATTTAGCTTTCTAAAGATGAGCAAGTTCAATTCTCAACAAAGAGTTTAACACATCTTATATATGTACATAATTCTCATCTACATGTAACAATCAATGAGATTCCTTAGATTTCACATAGAAAAGCTGATTTAATTTATGCAATTCCACTATGCATGCAACGATCGATAGAAGTTCTTTAAATTTCACATTTGAGAGAGAATTTTGATTTAATAAATTTAAGCATCCATTTTATTTTATTTTTTGACCTTTAACTAAATTTTATCAATGTTTATATAGTTGTTACAATTCGAGATTTATTTGTATAAATTGTTGAAATTTGAAATTTACTTGTATAAATTATTGTAATCTTTGATCTAGTCTCAAAGATATATAAATAAATATTTATCACAATTTTTAATTAAATTATGGATTAGTATCTATGTTTGTGGTAATTATAGATTAGTCAAAATTTCATATTTAATAGCCTTTAATTATTATTTAACTTTATAATCACATTTCCATGAGTTGTGAGTTTAATTCATAATTGCAGAGCCACTGCACGCATGCCTTTCAATGAATATATTTGTGATATCTGAGCTATTTTAAAATATAATATATATTCATCCTAATTTATAATGTAAGTGAGATTTTTTGAAATAACAAATTACGTATAATCTTTGAGGTTAATCTACTATGAGATTAAATTGTAACTCTTATATATATTAGGCTTAGTATAGTTAAAACTATGTTAGTAGTTGATAGATTATTTTCCTGATTAATAAGAGATATTTTTAGTCTATTAGCTTGTACAAATGATGGATTTTGTCATTATATTTTATGTTGAGTAAGTTAAATATTTTGAATCTTTATTAAATTTTGGTATCAAAGGATTTTATTATGGATAAGAGGGAACAAATCAGAGTAGAATTAGGTAGATTGAGAACAAATAAAGGAAGGAGAGGAACCCCATGCACTCTAATAATTGAATCTTAACAAAATATACTATAAGGAAAATTTTATCATTATGTTTGGGGTATTGGATGAGGACAAACCTCATCTCTAAGATGCTACTACATTGAAAAATACCTAGATAAACTTATTATTATCTATGAGGCTAAGAATTATAATACCATGCTCCATCTACAATGCCAACTTCACTGTCTCCAGTTGATCACTTTTTAACAAGTTAAAATCTTTCTTCATCATGTTGTAACATTATGGAAATCACTACTAGCATTAGGTGAGGAAATTTCAGATGAATCCCTGGTACGCATCATCCTAAGAGCACTATCACCAACGTAAAATATATGTGTAACATCTTAATATACATCATAGACCAATCCAAGTTTTGAAAATTTGGTTAATATGTTATATCAAGAATAATTCATGCACACCACAAAAGAGGATGAATAATAACATGCACTAGAATCACATCATAATGGAAAGAGGGCCATGAAGCCTTCAAAGCACTCCCTTAAGTCAAATAATCAATAGAATCAACATAGGAACAAACCACATTCTCAAATTATTTAGCAATTTTTTGGTAAGATAGATCATGAACTAGAGGATTAAGTACTAGTACAAGGCATCTACACAAGCTTCATCTAGTAAAAGGGAGCCTAATTCTCTACCATATTCACAATGACAAAATAATAATCCACACATGCTTGGAAACATAAGTCTTATTCCCAATAACAACATGGGAATGTTGTTGATGACAATGGCTCTTTAGATGAATATTATGTCTATGTTAAACATATAACTGAGGACATCCCTCCTATAGATTCAGTGTGGTACATAGGTTTTAGAAATTCACAACACTCAATAGGCACAACATGGTGAGATACCTTCCATCACTAAATAACAATAAATATGTGTGTTTTAGTTGTTTAGTTGGAAAAAAATAGAGCTCCATTTGGCACAAGTACATATTTGGATCTTGGTCCATTGGATCTAGTGCACAAAGACCTTTATAGGCACATGCATCCTAGTGGTAGTGGATTTAATTATTTTTAACTCTTTGTTGATGACTACATAAAAAAATGTGGGTATATTACATGAATAATATGGATCAATCCTTTTAAGTCTTCAAAGAAATCAAAGCCACGATGATATGATAAATTTATCATCACATAAATTTCATCTACTCAGATCAAGGGGGAATACACAAGTAAAGAGTCATCTAAATTCCTAAAATCACATGGCATTGACCAATATCTCATTGCACTATATTCTCCACGATTGAATAGTGTTTTCGAATGGTGTGAGTACCTTGTCATGTAAATAATGTATAACATGATTAAGGATTCACAAATGCATCATTCATACTAGGGAGTAGAAGTTTGCTCAATGATCTACCAGCTAAATTAAGCCCCCACCAAAGCTCTCAAGGATGTACACCACAAGAAGCATGAATTGGGATTAAGCCTTCAATATCACATTTTCATGTTTTTATTTTTAAATAAAAGAGAAAAAAACTAGATTAAAAATCCTTGTTACATATTTTTATTTCCTATAGTGAAGATCCAAAGGCCTACCAACTCATGCATCTAAAATATAGGAAGATACACATTAGTAGGGATGTAGTATTTTATGAGAAGGGGAAGTCAAATCCACCCTCCACACAGTCAATTGATACATGCATTAGACATGTGAACATTTTAAATGTTGGTAGTGGTAATGAGGATGAAGCCAATGATGACACGAAGTGAGGGCCTTCTTGTAACCACCCATTGTTCAATGTATGTCCAAGTGGTATACTAGTACCATACATGATGTAAAATTGGATGGAGTCCTAGATGCATCCATTTCAGGACTAGGGACTCATACCATGGCTCATGTATAGGTTAATTTGGCCTTAATGAGCACACATTTGAAATCATTTGAGCTCTTGATAGTTTGAGAATCCCAAGAATCAAAGATTGGAAAGAGGCCATAGATGCAAAACATCAATCACCAATGAATAATAATAAATGACAACATGTTAATCTTCCACTAGGGAAGAATCCCATCAATTGAAATTGGATCTTCAAGACAAATTACAAGGTGGAGGGAAACATAGACAAGTATAATACAAGACTTATATCAAAGGGGTGTGCATAACAAGAAGGCATTGACTACAAGGAGACATTTTCTCCCATAACAAAGATAAAAACTATTAGAATGGTCTTTGTTATCACTACACAATTTGGATGGAAAGTACGTCAAATGGATGTTATAGGTGTTATCATGAATATGAACACTATCTATGAAGTGATATGGCTATGCCACATACTTACAGGACTAGGTGTAACACAAACACAACCTATAGTTATGTACTGTGATAATCAATGAATTCTTAAATTTGTTCACAATCCAGTGTTTCATGAACACACCAAAACACATTGAAGTTCATGTTTATGCCATATGTAAGCATGTTCGATATCATAACATTTAGATCCAATATTTACCCACTCAAGATCAGTGTGCAGATGTCTTCATCAAGTCACTTGCACGTGATAAGTTTGAGACATTCCAAGAGTCATTATCTCATACTCTCAAGGCTAGTAAATCAAAGGGAGGAATGTTATAATAAAATAATTAGATTCATCATTGTTTATAATGAAAATGAGATTTTTTTAAATAATAACACATGTAGAATCTTAGATGTTAATCTACTGAGGAAGTAAATTGTAACTCCCATAGATATTAGGCTTATTTTAGTTAGAACTATGTTATAAGTTAATAGATTATTATCCTTAGTATTAAGAGATATTATAACTCTTTTAGCTTGTAAAAATAATGGCTTCCCCCATTAAAATTTACGTTGAATAAATTATTTATTTTTAAGAACTCTATTAATTTTTTTATGTTTATCTCTATCATATATTGTGCCCAAGAATATTTCACCACAACATCCATTTAAGTAAGAAAGGAAATCAAAATAATTCCATAAATCAAATAACTAAGAAATTTTGTATTTTGTAGAACAGGAGATCAACACCACAATTTTTGCCACTCCAAGATGAAATCACATGAAATGAAATAGTTTTTATATAATGTGGAATCAAGAATTGAACCCATCTCAATAATAAATTATTTCCAAAGATAGTGTTCTTTCATTTTTAGAGGTATTAACTTACATGATCAACAATTTTCTTTATGTCACACTCATTAATTTCATGGTAGATGGTGATTTGGGTGTTGGAAAAAGTAATCTTCATATATGAAACACTAAATACATTCACGTGTTTAAATAAAATATGCACCAATTATTATGGATTATAGTTCTGTTTAGTGGTATTTATGGATTAGTGACCAATTGCATTTATAGTCTTCAATTATTATATAGCTTTATAAATAGGTGCTAGTTCAATTCTCAACAAAGATTTGAACACATTGCTTCCATTTATGTAATTCTCATGTGCATGCAATAATCAATGTGGTTCCTTAAATTTCACATCTAAAGGGTAATTTAATTTACTCAATTACACTATGCATATAATTATCGATATGGGTTACTTAAATTTCACATTTGAGAAACAATTTTGATTTAATAGCCTATAGCATCCATTTCTTTTTGTGGGGTTAACCTTTAACTAAGGAAAGAGAGGATCCCCACACACTCTAATAAATGAATATTGACAAAACAAACCATAAGGTGAATTTGATAATTTTGTTTGGGGTATCATATCAGGGCCAACTGCATATCTAAGATGCTAATACACTAAAAAATGTCATGGATAAATTCATTACTATTTACGAGGCTAAGAAATAGAATACCATCATTTATCTAGAATGACAACGTCATTGTCTCCAATTGAATACAAGTGAAAAAGTTGAAATATTTATTCATCGTGATACAACATTGTAGGCATCACTACTTACATTAGGTGAGGAAGTGTCAGATGACTCCCTTGTACCCATTGTCCTAAGAGCATTGTCACTAACATAAAATATATTTTTAACGTCTCTCAATATATCACAAACCAATCCAACTTTTCAAAAGTTGGTTGATATTTTTCAGCAAGAATAATTCATGCACACTGTAGAAAAGGATGAAGAAGAACATGCACTACCATCATGTCAGAATGGGAAGAGGCCCATGAAGCCTTCAAGTAATTCTCTTAAGTAGACCAATAAATGGAATCAATATGAGAAAAACCACATTCTCAAATTATGTCAATTTTTTGGTAAGACAGATCATGAACTAGAGGATTAAGTACTGGTACAAGGCATCTACACGTGGTTCATCCAAAAATAAAGAGCCTAACCCTCAACCATCTTCACAGGACAAAATAAGTATCCATAATCCACACATAATTTGAAACATAAGTCTTATTCAAAACAACATGGGAATGTTTTTAACAATAATGGTTCTTTAGATGAAGATTATGTCTATGTTACACAGACAACTAAGGACATGCCTCCTAAAAATTTAGTGTGGTAAATGGATTTTATTACCTCACAAAACTCAATAAGCAAAATATGGTGAGAGGACTTCCCTCACTAAAGAACAATAAATATATGTATTTTATTTGATTAGTTAGAAAAAAATGTAGAGCTCCATTTGGCATAATTACATATTGGGTTGTTGGTCCAATGACTTTAGTGCACAATGAGATTTATAAGAACATGCATCCTAGTGGTAGTGGATTTAGGTATTTTTAGATATTTGTTGATGACTAATCATGAAAAATGTGGGTATATTACTTGAATACTAAGGATCAGTCCTTTCAAGTCTTTAAAAAAATCAAATCCATGGTGATATCATAAATTCATCATTGCATAAATGTCCTCTACTTAATTCAATAGGGGAATACACCAATAAAGATTCATCAAAATTCTTAAAATCACATGGCATTCACCAATATCTCACTACATCATATTCTCCACAATATAATAGTGTTTCATAATGGTGTGAGCACACTTTCAAATAAATAGTGTATAGCATGATTGAGGATTCACACATACATCATTCATACTAGGTAGAATCACACTATCATGGAAATAGTGTATAGCATGACTAAGAATTCACACTACATTTTTCATAATAGAAAATGACCAATAAAATATGACAACACCTTATAATTTTTTGACCCTTCTACAATGGGTGCATGTCATGTAAATCCACTAGCTACCTTGAATCTAGGTTTGGTGTATGATATGGGACCTCTGGTGTATGATATCACTTGAAATGACCTATCATTGGCCCTCAACATCACCACTCAAATAACCTTAAAATATTTCACCACTTTCATGTTATTAACATTTGGAGTAATTAAATCAAGTATAATAACATACAAAATCACCAAACTCAGGCCCCTAGAACAAAGGGTAAGGTAATAAAGAACATGTAATTAGTGAAAGATTTTAACATGCATTGGGAGATGACAACAAGTGGTGATGATAGGGTATTTCATGTGATATCATATGCTAAGGGGCATATTGTACACCAAACTTGAATTTAAGGTAGTGGTTGGATATACACAACTTTAATCACCCATTATAAAGGGGTTCTTTGCTTGTAGAGTGGATATATATTTGATTTGTCATTTTATATTATTGAAGGTGAACTAGGATGTCATGAGATCTTATTTGATTGAAACAATACTCCATATCTGATGTGTAGTTTGAATTAATGATGCAAATTTAATAATGTGGGGATAAGACATTGCGATCCCAAAGTCTATCTTTTTGCTTCCATTCATCCATATTGCCAATATATTTACACTTAAAAATAAAAAAGTACATCTCTTATGGCATTCCTTGCACCATTGGGAAAACTACTAGTAATATTATACATATGTACACACACATGTATATATGTATATATATGTGTGTGTGTGTATATGTATATACATATATATGTATATATGTATATATATATATACATATATACATATATACATATTTATATATATATATTTATATACATATAAATATATGTATACATATACATATGTATATATGTATGTATGTATATATATGTATGTATGTATGTATATATGTGTGTGTGTGTGTATATATATATACACACACACACACACATATGGGTCTATGTGTGTGTATAAACACACACATATACATAAATGTGTGTGTATGTACATACATACATACATACATATATATACATACATACATATATACATATGTATATGTATACCTATATTTATATGTATATAAATATATATATAAATATGTATATATATATATATAAATATATATATATATATATATACATATATATATATATATATATATTTATATACATATAAATATATGTATACATATACATATGTATATATGTATGTATGTATATATATGTATGTATGTATGTATGTATATGTGTGTGTGTGTGTGTATATATATATATATATATATAATACACACACATATGGGTCTATGTGTGTGTATAAACACACACATATACATAAATGTGTGTGTATGTATAAATTTTATATTAATACATATAATATATAATTTTTTAATTATATTATAATATATTAATATTATATATTGTTTTAACCTTTTAAGACTTAGATGAATGTAAATCATATGTTGTTAGAGAGCTAAGTATAATAAATCAGGGTAGAAATATACAACGAATATAGCCACTAATATGTAATAGAATTGAATTAATTTGACCTTTCTAAAAATAGAAATAAATAATGTAAATAAAAACTTAGCTAGAAAATGACAGATAGATGATCTGGAGGCTAGAAAATGAGGTAGAAGTTGGTTTGAGTGTCATAAATGGCATCCAAGTGTCAAAACCCCTTTTAGATAGTAACTCCCTTATTGGAAATTAGTGTCATGTGGCACTAGTGTCCCTATTAGTGGATATGATTATGTGAAGCATGTTTTATTGCATGTCCTATAAATAAAACATGCATAAATCAGTCCTTATTTAAGAGATATCAAAAGTAAAGGCAAAATTAAGTAAAGAAGTAAAATTAAGTAAAGAAATAAAAATGAGTAAAAGGATAAGAGAGAGGAAAGGATCAAATACACCTCACTAAGTACGTGAATCAATGCATAAACCTGGTGACAACATGTGTGTGTGCATGTATATAGTGATCAATCAGTGAATATCTTGGACTAAGCTAATGTCTTGATCAATCCCCATGTGTGTGCGCTTCAATAACTTAATCCAATTTTGACTCCATCATTGCCCACCCCTGCTTGGTGGATCATGACCTATGAATATCTTAGATTGGATTGATGGTGTATCCAACCCTATCATGTAGGTGTCTCAACAAATCAAGTAGACTATGAATCCATAATTATCGACCTATGTGTGGTAGATGCATCTGAAATTGAAACTACATGATGTAACTAAAAATGACTAACTCAAGATGTCTAATTAGAGATGTCAACTCTACAACCACTCAAGAATGCCAACCACTACATATGAACTAAGGCATGAATTTGGTGTATAATCTATAACATGGTGTTTAATTTATACAACATAAAGAATGACAAGGATTTTACCACCCCATTTGATCAAATGATGTATAAATGAGCATACAGAAACAATGTGTTACACACATGCCCTCCAATCTGATTTTTGAGCATATGAATTCTAGACTAAGTTGTAATAATTTGTATCTGAGTATCTGAACTATAAATGGGAATGGTCATGTTGAGCATGATGCCCCAAATTTGAGCAAGCTAGTTTGAATCTGAGCTAAATTGAGCAAAAATTGGTAAATCTATAACTGAACATGTGAAAACTTAGACTATAGCTACTATGTTTTTCAAGAAAATCTAGATTTTTTTGAAACTAAGGCTACTAGATAGTAGCACCATGTGACATTAGTGTTCCAATTCAATTGTTTTGATTTATATGTAACTAGAATTGATCTTTGTGTCACTATTTCCCACTATGTTTACCTAAGTTTGAATTTTATAATCTAAGCCTGTATTCTAAAAATTGTACTATGAGTGCATTATGATAGCCTGATCCTTGTTGTAAACCCCTATGAATGCCCCCTCTTTTGAGGGGAATTATTGAACCTATGTAAGAATTATCCTCAAGAAAAAGATCTATAAAATGTATTTTTGCTAGAACATATATGATATCTATGTAATGATCCAATATAATGTGCATACATAACATCAGAGTGTGAGATAATCTAAGCATAAGTTTAAAATGTGTGATGTATGTTATGTCTAGCATTCACAAAGTTGTCAAGATATATAACAATCAATGTGAATAGCAAATCTGATTAAGAACTGAGTAGCTACCTAGGGGGATGAGGCATGATGTCCATCATGATACCCAAATAAGAAGGGGAGATGCATGAGGTCCCTCATGACATCTAAAACTGGAGTATGTAACAATAAAGAGACAAGTGTCATGGCCATTATGCATACAATAAATCACACATACAACACACATGAGGCATGAAAAGTAGGTTTAGGGGTCACAATACAAGGGACATGGACACATGCCACTAGATCTAAGAAAGTGAGACATACAAGGACATGTTCAAATGTCCATATATACAAAAATCAAGAAAGTTGACTTAGAGCCACACATAAGGACATGTTCAAATGTCTTCATACACAATTAGGAAGGCACACACAAGAACATGAGCACATGATCAAAGCATACATATAGTGAAAATAAGTGGTATAGATTCATAGATCAATGGCATATTCAAATTCCCTCAAATAGAAGAAGCACAAAGACACATTCAAGCGTAAACTAGGAAAGCTAGAAATGAAAGTATGCATGATCATGTAATACAAATCCATGTAAGAGATAAGATGTACATATGCTAATTCTAAATTAGTATTAGCTAATAAAAAATCTAAGTGGGTACAGCATGATCAATATTAAGATATAAAAATGTTAAATCTATGATGTAGAGTTTATAAAGATGTAACCTGGTAATTGAAACTGTGTATAGGATGCCCCCAAATAGACGAATGTGTCAACTAAATAACATGTGTATCTATGTATATGCCCCTAGTGGGTAGATAATAACAAATCTATAATGGTGTAATGGACTTGAATCCTATAAAAAATATTCAAGCACCTTGAAAGAACAAGTGAAATATGTATGTATGATAAAACTGACTATACTAAGATAGTTATCATGTGTAATGTTTGGCAAATATAAGAGATGTAAAACATGGCAATGCATACAATCTAAATTTTATGTATTTTTTGAATATATCTTTGAATGTTTTTGTGTTTTTGAAATATTTTATTTTTTAAAATAGTTTTTGGATATAAGTTATGTACAAGAAACATGAAAATGAAACTATATACAAGGAATGAGAAATAAGGAAAGTATGTACAAGTAGGGAGGAATAATACTAACCAATGAGTCTCATGGGAGACTTGCTATCAATGTGTCATGTGTCAAATATATGAATAGTAATCATGCATGTTGTATGAAAATGTAACTGAGGTCCCATAACCTATTGGACTGAGTGATCTATAACTATCACTATCTATGTGGTGCTAAGAATCCATGAAATTAACTATGGTGTCTTGTGAACTATAAGGGTCCTAAGGACCCATCTGGTAAAAAATTCTATAGTTAGAATAGGTGCCCTATGCTGAGAACCCTGAGAACTCAATAATATTAATGTCAACATAAAATGAGTAGAGGGAGGCCCTTCATAATATTTAACATATCTCTAATGCATGGGGCTCTCTAATAATGGTCTTCGTAGGAGAGTATGTGTATGTGAAAACACTATAGGAGTAGACCTCACCTATATTAGTGGCTCTACTGAAATCTATGGTGTACTAATAGGAAATGTGGTCAAATCTAAAACTAGTAACTAAGTTGTAACTGGTAACTGAGTTGTAACTAATAACTAAGCTATAATTGGTAATTACGATGTAACTACCTATGGGATAGATAGAGGATACTCATATGAAAACCCCTCAACTATGATCACCTAATTTGCATGTATATATTAAAGGCATCTTTATATATTGGATGGGATGGATCATAGATATTGTATCCATGTCTTACCTAATGACATGTCAAATGTGCCTACACTAGGTAATACTAAGAATCTAGTGGCCACATGTGCTAATCCAACCTATGTGACAGTTACAGGATACTCATATGAAACACCCTCAACTATGATCACCTAATTTGCATGTATATATTTAAGGCATATTTTCATAGTGGATGGTATGCATCGTAGCTATTATATCCATGTCCTACCCAATGGCATGTCAAATGTGCCTACATTAGGTACTACTAAGAATCTAGTGGCCACATGTACTAGTCCAACCTATAGTGGAAGTACAATCTCCTTGATGGAACTCTAAATATGGCTGCTGAAACCATAATAATTATGTATGTATGATATATATCCTACTCTGAATACCCAAAATGATGTATAAGTGTGATAATGCATATTTTAAACTTGACCCATCATCAACCATAACACTCTTAATATGATGATGATCTATGTAAGCTCCTACAAAGAATGCATATAAATTTGAATAATCATAAATGGTCTTTGACTCTAAGAAAGTGGTGAATGGTATATCTGGTACTGTAATATGATACACACTAATGATATTATGTAGGGGGTGTGCATCCTTTATAGTAGTGTGATATGATGTTGATGGTGGATGTGTTTGATACATGTAGTGGACACCTGAAGTGCCACCTACCTCATTTGATGTATGTTTTGGAAATAGATCTAAGAATATTTTCAATGCCTTATCTTCCATTTTTTGAACTTTGGGTGCCTCTGTAGGTGTGCCCACATTAATTATGTTGGCCTTTATCAAATCTTGTATTTTATGTTTCAAGGTGATGTATCAGTTTGTTGTATGGTCTGGTGCCCTATGATAGTTACATAATGTATTGGAATCATAATTTTTTTGAAGAGGCCATGTCGTATCAACCTTTTTTATGGGAGGGAGAGATATGAAATTGCATTCCAATAGGTACTATAAAACACATGATGGTAATTCTAGAAGGTTGATGAAAAACCTCTATGGAATAACTGATAAAACCAAGAGAGGAGATGGCTTTGAAGCTACATTAATTATGGCCATTAGATTAATCTTATTTTTAGTGGCCCTTACCTTATATGGAGGCTTATTATAACCCTTAATAATTGGTTTTGATCCATTTGTATATTATAGTATACCCATAGAGAGAATATTGACTTCTCTTTCTTTCATTATGTGGCATAATTCTACGAAGGTTAGAATCTTCTTGAACAAGATAGCTTCATGTAATGCTAGTAAGAATCTTTCTTTGAATATGTCTTGGAGCTCTTTATCTACTGTGGGGCTAGTCAACTTTTCCAATATGGTCTTATATCGCAAGACGTATTTTGTAATAGGATTATTGAATTTTTGCTTCAATTTTTCTAATTGAACATATGAGATCTTATCACTGATGTTAATTGAGAAATGTTTTAAAAACATATTTGCCAATGGACTAAATGTGGTGATAGATTGATTTGGTATATCATTAAAACACTATGAGGCATAGTCCTTTAGATTGTGTGGAAACAACTTAGTGAGAATACAATCATTAGATATGTAGTCCAAACATGTTGGGTGGAAATCTCAGAGATGATGTTCTAGGTCACCCTTACCATCATACAATGTAAGCTTAGGTGTCAGAAATCTGGATGACAAATGAGTTGTCGTTATGTGATGTGCCAAACGTGTATATAAAAAACATGAGAATCCAAGGCATGTTATGGCTTACTAGCTCCCTACTCAAGATGTAACACCTTATCCTATAGAGAATCAACCCCATACGTAAGGGATTGTACATCTGGAGAGGAGGAACTAGCCATAGGAGGTGTAGCTACCACTGAAGGTTGTCGAGTTAAAATCAATTATTGTATAAGATGAGTTCGCCCCAAAGTAGGTGTAATAATGTTGTTATCTAGGGGAGTATAAGATTGACCATTATTTAATTTTTGAATTTATTCATGGATAATATTGATAAGGTCATCTTGCATATTTGAATGTTTGGAAATAAAATCTTGTAATTATCTCTTATCAATTTCATCAAATTGGTTGTTGAGTTCTTCCATTGTAGGTTGGAGAGTAGAAAAATAAATTATTGTATATTTTGAACATTTAAAGAAATTTAAGCTATGAAATATTGTAAGAATTAAATATTGAAACAACTCTGCAAATTTAGAACTAATGTTTGAGTGGAGAAAACATAAGGATATAAACATTAAGAGCATCTAGGGTTAGGATTTAAGTAGTATTTCAAGTAAGTCAGGTTCACCAAATGTTTTAACCTTGAATACTTAGATGAATTTAAATCTTATATTGTTAAAGAGTTGAGTATAGTAAATTAGGGTATAAATATATAATAAATATAGTCACTAATCTGTAACATAATTGACTTAATTTGAAATTTCTAAAAAATAGCAATAAATAATGTAAATAAGAATTTTGTTGGAAAATGATTGAGATAGATGATCTAGAGGCTAAAACCTGACGAAGAATTTGGTCTGAGTGACACAAATAGGATCTATGTGTCAAAACCCCTTCTGAATAGTAATGCCCTAATTGGACAATAATGTCAAGTGGCACTAGTGTCCCTATTTTGGTGGTAGTGTATTCTATGTATAACTATTCTAAGCTTTTGGGTGCCCCTGTATCTGGGTTTATCAAGTCTATTTCTATGCACATGAGTTCTTGATCCTTATAAATGACCTAATTTGAATAGTTTTATGTGCAAACCCTAATCTTAGATGTTGTTAGGGCATCCAGTTTATACAATAAGTAAATTCTATTTGTTAGTGGGGTAGGCTAGACATCCTCAACACCTTGTTGTGATGAGAGTTGCCTACTTGCCAATACTCTAAAGAGGGATCAATCCTAACGTAGTTATCCCCACCTAAGTGCTAGTATAAGTGCACGTTTAGATAGTGTGATTGTTGACTTGAGTGTTTTAAATGTGCTTGAGACTGGAAATATAAGTAACATGAGCTTAGGAATGTTGTAAATGGTTGTATGCAAAAGTAGGGTAGAATAGAGATCGATAACCTTGATTGTGCATAACTTTTTCTGAGTTTGTATGTGTAATTTGCATCTAATTTCCATATAATGGTGACAGGGATAAAATTAATGCATATATATTGTTCTAGTTATTGTGCAGGTGTTAGAAGAGGTCTAGGCTAACCCTAGGTGGTCTAAGCTAACCCTAGGTGGTCTAATATCTAAAAAAATATCTATTGGTGGAAAAAGCAGGGAAATGATAATAGTGCCAAAATTGGGACACTAGCGCCATGTGGTGCTACTATCCCTATTATGGTGCTAGTGTCTAGGATTGTTTTAAAGATGTCTAAGGACACATGTGGCCCGCAGGAAGGCTAGATAAGTTTGAAAATATACCCTAAGATATGTTTAGGGCTAAGCTAGGGATGGGTGGTCTCAAGTATCACTCTTAGCACTCAAGTGTCATTTTTAGGTGATTACATACACACATAATATTAATAATATATATATCATTTATATCTATATAATATTATGTATATATAATATATTATATCATTGAGAGAGTAAATTGTAACTCCCATAGATATTAAGCTTAGTCTAGTAACAATTATGTTAGTAGTTGATAGATTATTTTTCTTAGTAATAGGGGTATTGTTAGTCTGTTAGCTTTTATAAATGATGGATTTTGTCATTAGATTTTACATTGAGTAAGTTAAATCTTCTGAAGCTTTGTTGAAATTTGGTACCAAAGGATGTTATTATAGATAAGAGAGAACAAATCAGAGTAGGAGTAGGGAGATTGAGAGCAAAGAAAGGAAAGAGAAGAGCCCACACACTATAATAATTGAAGCTTAACAAAAACAAACTAGAAGGTGAAGTTGATCTTGTGTTTGGGGTTTGGATTAGGGCTAACCTTATATTTGAGATGTTACTACACTGAAAATACCTTGGACAAGTTTATTACTGTCTATTAGGCTAAGAACTAGAATACCATGCTTCATCTAATTTTTTTATTATATTATATTATATTATAATATATTCACACACACACACACACACACACACGTGTGTGTGTGTGTGTGTGTCAATGGCAAATGCATCACTTGGCTCTTTCTCTCACCATCTTCACCACTGTTATTGTGATAAGCACTCTCTATGGTCGATGTCACGTCTTCCATGTCCATTTGTTTCTTCTACTGTTCTATCAGAATTTTAAAAAAAAAACTAATCCTAGTTTATAATGTAAGTGATATTGTTTGAAATAAAAACTCGTGTAGAAGTTTATAAGTTAATCTATTGAGTGAGTAAATTGTAACGCCCATATATATTAGGCTTAGTCTAGTTACAACTATGTTAGTAGTTAATTGATTATTTTCTTTATTAATAAGAGGTATTGTTAGTCTGTTAGTCTGTTAGCTTGTATAAATGATGTCTTTTGTCATTAAATTTTACATTGAGTAAGTTAAATCTTTTGAATCATTGAAATCTTGTATCAAAGGATGTTATCATGGATTAGAGAGAACAAATCAGGGTAGGAGTAGGGAGATTGAGAATAGAGAAATGAAAGAGAGGATCCCATGCACTATAATGACTAAATATTAACAAAACAAACCAAAAGGTGAATTTGATTAATATGTTTGGGGTTTGAATCAAGGCCAACCTCATAGCCAATATGATACTATACTAAAAACACCTTGAATAAACATAGTACTATTTGTGAGGCTAAGAACTATAATGCCATGCTTCATCTACAATGACAACTTCATTGTCTCCAGTTGAAGACATGTGAGAAATTTTAAATCTTTCTTCATCATGTTGAAACACTCTATCCATCACTACTAACATTGGGTGAGGAAGTGTCATATGACTCCCTTGTACCCTTCATCCTAAGAGCATTGCCACCATCATAGAATATATTTGTAGCATTTCTCAATATATCATAGACCAATCCAACTTTTGAAAAGATGGTTAATATGTTGTAGCAAGAAGAAATCATGCACACTGTAGAAGAAGATGAAGAAGAACATACACTAGCATCACATCAATGAAGCCTTCAAAGCACTCCCCTTTAAGTCAAAAAATCAATAGAATCAACACAAGAACAAACCACATTCTCAAATTCTCTATCAAATTTTTGGCAAGATGGGTCATCAACTAGAGGATTAAGTATTGGTACAAGGCATATACATAAGGCTCATCCAACAATAAGGAGCCTAACCCTCAATCATTTTTTCAAGGATAAAATAAGAATCCATTTTCCACACATACTTAGAAACATAAGTCTTATTCATAACAACAACATGGGAATGTTGATGACGATAATGGTTCTATAGATGAAGAGTATGTCTATGCTACACATAAAACTAAGGACATCCTTGCTACAAATTCATTCTAGTACATGGATTTTGGTGCAATAAGTCACATGATAAGACACAAGGATTGGTTCACCACTTTGACCCCTTCATCTTGTCGAGTTAATGTATCTCTTGGAGATGATACATCATATAGTGTCCAAGGTACAGGAGATATTTCCTAACCACTTGAAAAACATAGATGTACAATAATTGACATCTTGGCCTCACAAAAAATCTATTAGCTATAAAATAATTAATTAAATATAACCTTGTGGTTAAATTTGTTTAGTGAAATGATAAAAAAATATCTCATTTGAGATAGTCTCGAAGCTTAAACATTATTGATAGAGCTTATAATGTAGTAAAAATGTCTTAGCATAATGTTTTCCACAAATCCAATCAAGATTTAGTTGCAAAAGATTACGACTTGGTGAATCTCTGGTGCATATTATATAAAGACTTAAATTTTGGGTACCTAATAACACTCAATAGGCACGACATGGTGAGAGGACTTCCCTCACTAAATAAAAATACAGATGTGTGTTTTAGTTTTTTAGTTGTAAAAAAACATAAAGCTTCATTTGGCACAAAGTACATATCGGGCTCTTGGTCCATTGGATCTAGTGTACACTTAGATTTGAAGGCACATGCATCCCAATGGTATGAGGAGACATTTACTCCCATAATGAAAATAAATACTATTAGAATGGTATTTGTTATGGCTGCACAATTTGGATGGAAAGTCCATCACATAGATGTAAAAAGTGCCATCTTGAACGGAAATCTATAATAAGTCTAGATGACCTAAACATAGGGTTTTATCAAACTTGGTAAAAAATAAAAGTTATGTATACTAGTTAAGTAAATGTATGGTCTCAAGTAGGCTTCCCAAGCCTATTATATCAAAATTGACAAGCATCTTTGTTTAACATAGATTCTAGAGGAGTCCATATAATCCAAACCTTTATCTCAAAGAGCAAGGAGGGATGTTGTGTTGGATTATTTATCCAAAATAATTTTGTTTATTTATGTTTTAGTTTGTACAAGTTGATTATACCCGTTAATTGGTTTTCTTCAACCAAGTCCCATAAGCTTGTTAAAAGCTTACGTTTGTCAAAAATAAAATATGTTTTACATTGAATAAAATTCTTGAGTTTATTCCTCCCACCTGGTGCCAATAGTGGTATTAGATCTACATAAGAGAAAGGAGGATTAAGAGACATGAGTATGGACTAAATTGGATAGTGTATAGCATTTTGATAAATGGCATAATAAATACCTTGATGCAGCATGCAAGTTAGTTTGGAAGGCTTTGAGGAGTAACGTGTTCACAATGCCTTAAGGAGACCAAGTCGTGATATATGCTTCTATATTTGCCACTAGATTTTTTTTGTGCAAGCTAAAGCGTTCAAAGTATTCAAGCCTGCAATCTGGCAGTGTCTAAGTTAAAGCGTTCACCCGACAAGGAGGAATTAAGTCTGCAATCTGGCAGTGTCTTTAAAGTGTTCAATGACTGGCGAGCAGAAGTAATATGTTTCTTTGAAGGTATAGCTTACAATAAACCATCGCTAAAGCAAAGAAGAATATTAAAACCAGATCAATGTTAAAGCAAGGAAGGAGATCAAGGTTTCCAGTCCAAGAAGTACAGATTAGGATTTTAAATATGCTTTGCTTCGTATTCCATCAATTTTAGGTTTACTATTTTGAAAACAATCTTCTTTAAGATTGTGGGCTCCAATAAGCACACCAAATTTTTTCAATTTTACATGCCAAGTAAAAATTTCTTAGGGTGGAAGAAAATTTATTTTATTCTCAATTTGGAAAAACAAGTAATTTCATAATATTTTTCCTTTATTTACTCAAATTGTTAAAAGGCAAGTTGGTTAAATGGATTTTGGTAGTCCCCTGTTCAAAACAGTCAAGGGTTCAAAACCCATTGGTGTATCTTTTGATCAAAATTATTTTTTGATCTTATTTTTTTAATAAAGGGAGTTATAAGTGGTGGAAATGTTGATTTTTTCGATTTTACATGCCAAGTAAAAATTTCTTAGGGTGGACGAAAATTTATTTTATTCTCAATTTGGAAAAATAAGTATTTTCAGAGTATTTTCTCTACATTTACTCATATTGATAAAAGGCAAGTTAATTAAATGGATTTTATTAGTCATTTGTTCAAAAAAGTTAAGGGTTCAAAACTCATTGATGTATCTTTTGATCAAAATTACTTTTTGATCCCTTTTTTTAATAAAGGGAGTTATAAGTGGTGGAAATGTTGATTTTTGGTATAATAAGGTTGTAATTATTTTATATCTTTTAACAAGTCTCAAAATCTTTGTAATCAAAATCTATCTAGTGGGTTAAGGCCAAACCTTGATAGCTTTCCTTGTTTTGATGTTACCATGATGAAAATTGTGAGCTTAATCTCTGAAAATGGACACTTAACACCGAAAAACTATAAGGAATGTTCGATGAATATGGAAAACATGCTTGTTTTTAATGATTTGTGAGAAATAATAGAAAAAGAAACCACACCACTAACTGAAGCTACAAAATTGATTGAGTTTCAAAAGCATGATAAACATGCCCTTGTTTTGTTGAAATCATCGTATTCAGCTCAGGTAATTATCCATATTAAATCCATTAAAGGTAGTGGCTAAAAAGCTTGGAAATCATTAAAATATCTATATAACAAACAACCTGCCTATAAGAAGATTGATCTCTTAATATAGTTGTTTAATAACAAGCTTAATATTGACGAAGATGTATCTGAGTATCTCTCTTGCATGAAAACATTGAAACAAGAATATTGCACAACAGACAAAAAGATATATGATAACATGTTGATTTTCATCACATTGAATGGCCTTAGTTCTACATACACCAATTTTATTGAAATGTTATAGTATAGTGATAAGCTTACTTGTGCCACCTTTGACTCTATTTATGAGTTGTTGACTCAACATAAGATATAGTTTGCAAAGAAGAAGAGTATACTTACTGAAGAGGCTCACTATACAAAGAATAGGTCCCATCAAAGAGATCATCACCATAGACAACAACAGTTTCTTAAGCATTCTTTGAAACACTCTCTAAGACACTCTCTAAGTCATTCTCCAAGACACTCTCCACATCATTCTCATCGGCACTCTCCAAGATATTCAAAACACAAACATCACCATTAGGCATTCTTTTCACTCATGTGGTTCTTCTAGTGATTCAACTTCTTATAGATCCTATCGGCATAAGAAAGAACCCAAATGTTTCAAATATGGTGGTATTGGACATCTTGTAGATGCATGTCCTTCTCGACAACCCTGTGCTCCACATAAAAAGAAAGTTAGGGCAAATTATGTGGATCATTATAGCAGTAGATATTTTGGTCACTCCAGCTATTTGGATTATTCTGACACTTCTTTTGATTAGGAGGCTTCTTATATGGCTGAGGTCTATGGTCCCAATGGACCTGACAACTTGTTCTAAGTGATCAATGATTCACCTATCTTGTGCAAGCTATTAGGCTCAAGATTAGGTACTATTATCATATTAGTTTTTTGGCTTGTATTCTTACTTTCAGTTTTATTTTTGGATTTCTATATCTAATATTCATGACATGGAGTAGACCCGATTATTTGATTTTGTTTCTCTCGTTTCAACAACTTCTGACCTCTCACATGATAGGGGGATAAGATATAGCATTTGGTTGGTCTTTGATCAGTCCTCAGTGATAGTACGAGTTGACAGGGGTTATTATCACCTTTAGTATTAAGCAAAGGTTGTCAACATTTGTTGGAAATTAGGGAGATGTGTTATACACAATATGGGTTGGTCACTTTGATGGGCTTCTAGGTGGAACCTTACGTAGATTGATGTAGTTGGATAGGCCTTGATTGTTTTCTACTATAGTACAGTATGATGATCATAGGAGATGAGTAGGTCTTTATTGTGTTCATCATCCTTTTATGCCACAACTCACAGGTCAGGGTTCTATATAGAGTGGCATCGATTCTAATCAATAATAAGATGTACAGTGTGTTAGTTATAATTGCTTCAAAGTTTCTTTGATGCCTTCATAGTCATTTCTCTAGTTATTTCATCTTCTATACCCCTTTGAATCAAGGGGGAGTTTGTTGGATTATTTATCCAAATAAATTTTGTTTTTTATGTTTTAGTTTGTACGAGTTGGTTATACCCATTAGTTGGTTTTCTTCAACCAACTCCCATAAGCTTCTTAAAACATGTACATTTGTACAAAAATAAGAAATGTTCTACATTGAATAAAATTCTTGAGTTTATTCATCCCACCTGGTGCCAACAATTTATCACTACAATTGTGTATGTTAATGATCTAGTCATCATTAGTAGCTCATTGAAGATGATTGGCATAATGAATAAAAATCTCAAACAACCATTTGACATGACAAATCTTGGGATGCTACACTACTATCTACATTTGGAAGTATGGCAAAAGGGGCACTACATCTTTATGTTTGAAGTTAAGTATGCCAAGACCATGCTCAAGAAAATTAGGGTGATGAACTACAAACCTATTGCAACATATATGGAGACAAGACTTCAACTTTCTCACTCAGATCCACCACCACCAATAAATGTCAAGTTATCTATCAATAGGTGATTGGGAGTCATATTTAATTTACATGCACTAGACTAGACATTGGCTATGATTTTAGCTATCTTTCATGGTTCAAGTAAGAACCAAAATGAGTCACTCTAAAGCAACACAGTAAATATTGTGATACATTCAAAGTGAAATGCAATTTGGCCTAGAATACAAGAGGAACGATCAATTTTTCTTAATAGGTTTCAAAGATGTAGATCATGCAGGTTTAATTGATCATAGGAAATCCACATCTGGAGTTGAATTCTTTCTGGGATTTGGACCTATGACATGGGGGAGCAAAAAGCAAAACTTTGTTTCTCAATCTTCCACTAACGTAGGATATCATAAAGCAAGATGCACTGTCTATGAAGCAATATGGCTATGCCACATACTTGTAGGACTAGGTGTAACAAAAACATAGCCTACGGATCTGTACCATGATAATCACTATGTTCTTAAACTTATTCACAATCTAGGGTTTATGAGCACATAAAACACATTGAAGTTTAAGTCCATTTCATATGCAAGCATGTTCAATAGCATAACATTCAACTCTAGTATTTCCCCACTCAAGATCAGTGTGAAGATATCTTAATCAAGTCACTTGCACATGATAAGTTTGAGACATTCCAAGACTCATTCTCTTGTACTCTCAAGACTATGAATCAAGTGGAGGAAAGTTAGAATAAATAAATTAGATTCAACATTGTTTATAATGTACGTGAGATTGTTTTAAATAACAACACATGTAAAATCTTAGATGTTAGTCTATTGTGGGAGTGAATTATAACTCCCATAAATAAATTAGGCTTAGTTTAGTTAGAACTTTGTTATTGTCACTCCTCAGTAATAAGAGCTATTGTCACTCTGTTAGCTTGTACAAATAATAGCTTCCCCCATTATATTTTACGTTGAATAAATTAGATCTTTTGAAGAACTTTGCTAATTTTGTCAACACTTATCTCTATCATATATTGTTCCCAAAAATATTTCACCACACCATCCATTGAATTAAGAAAGGAAAGCAAAATAATTCCAAAAATCGACCAACTATGAAATTGTGTGTTTTGCAGAATGGGAGATCAACGCCACACGTTATGCCACTCCATGATGAAAGCACATGAATTAAATCAGATTTTATATAATGTGGCATCAAAATTTGAATCCATCCCAACAAAATTACTTCCCAAGAGAGTGTTCTTCCATTGGACGCAGTAACTCACACGAATGATAATGTTCTCTATACCACTCACATGAATGACATTGTTAGGGTTTTTTCTATATGTGTCATTGAGTCGTTTCTTGTTTTTTTTGTCTATCCAACTTTTATCACACTGTGGCCCCTAAGTTCCCTATAGGACTTGCATTTATTGATTTTTAAGGTTTCTCACCTTTGAGCAAGGCCAGCTTTTATAACGACTTCTCCCTATTCTATTTCGGTTGTTTTCATTGTGAAGAAGAATGACAGAGCATCGAGTAATGGCCCCCTGTAAACAACCAAAGAAATTTGTCCCAAAGGTTTACCATGAGGTAATACTTCAAAACTTGATGTTATATTGCCTATACCTAAATTTAATTATGTGTGTCAATGGTCAGAGAAAGTTTGTTTGATAGGATATTTTGTGAGAAGAATTCCCTCTGAAAGTATGCTTAGGTCTTGGGTGCAAACCCACTCGGTTGCTCATGGCATTAAGCTAGAAAGCATCTAGAACATGACCAAGGGTTTTTTCTATTCCACTTTGTTGACCCTTCCCACACAGGAGGTATCCTCCATAGGTCTATCACTTGGTATGTTAGGAACTCATTCATGGTTCTCTCCCCCTAGACATGAAACTTTTTTGTCTCAGAGCACGTTGCTCTCAAAGTCCCAGTTTGGGTTGAATTTCCAAGCCTTCTGCTCCCTTGCTGGCATTTTATTCACCAGATAGCTTCTTCCATAAGTCAGGTGGTCTGTCATGAGCAAAATTGGTTATACTTTGATTGATCACAGAAATAAGTATGTGTAGAAGTGGACCTTTCCCGTGACCTCAAGGAGTTTATGGAAATTTAAGTTGGGGATATGAGACACTTGCAGTGAGTCCTGTATATCAACTTACCTAACACTTGCTTTACTTGCCAAGCCATAGACCATAAGATTAAGGATTGTCCCCTCTAGTTAGCTCATAACAATGCATCTAACCACTCATCCTCTCCCCCTAAGCCATTTCCAGATGCTAGAAAAAAGCCAACTAAGGATGGATGGACTATAATAGGAAAGAAGAATGGTCACACCAAAGTTGTGAGTTCCACTATTGCTCTCCAAGGAGGTAAGTCATCAACAAGGAATGACCCACAAGAACAGGCTCCTACAGAAAAAAATCCCTCCCAGACAGAAGCCCTGAAGATTCTATAAAGGACCAAAGTCTTTAACACCCCTCTGGTTGCTAATGTTTTATCCCAAAGTCTCGAGGCTCCCTTGCCCAGTTCTTCTAGATTTTCAAACTCGCAGCCAACTACTTTTCCACTTCCTACCTGATGGGATGTGTCTAAACACTCTCGTAACCCACTTAAGGATCATTTGCTTGGCTCTAAGTCCTTTATATATATATAAATATAAATAAATATATATATATATATATATAAGGGGGAAGAGAGAAAGGGAAGAGAGAATAAGTCACCGATGGTGAGAACTCTGACGTTGCACTTTCTTGTTCTCCCTAAATGAACAACTCAGGATCACTCAACAATCCTCTCAAGCCCCTCTCATCTTTAATACTTTCTTTAGCATGTTTGAAAAGTCACATTATGAGCAGTTGAAATGTTTCTTCTTGGTGTGATGCATTTAAGTGTCAAATAACGATTATGGGTAGTAAACCATGGCAGATGAGAGCCTTCATAACTTCTAGCTACCAGTCATTCAAACTCTCCCATGTTTATTGAACCTCCTTGTGCCACTTGTCCTTTATTGATTGGCCTTTTCTACTCCATTTAATCCACATGGAAGCTATCTATTCATTACATAATGATTCTCACATTACTAGACCACACTTAAGTCGAGCCCTTGTTGAATCTTGATTTACTCTACATAGAGTAATTTGGGTTCTTTGAACTCTCCAACTTTGGACTTTCCCAGATCCTTCACTTATAAAGAATTTTAAGTAGAGTACTTGGAGAAACCCGATTTACTCTATGCAAAGTAATTCAGGTTCTCTAAGCCTACTTACTTTGAGGTTGTCCATCTTCAATTCTTCTCACTTTGTTGTTTCCTGAGCCTTAAGAATTTAGGGTTTTCAAACCTGATTACTTGCAATGGCTAGTCGATTATCCTAATTTTTATGTCCATTGGCCCATCATTTCATTTGGACACTTGGTCTCAGTTTTCCTTCTTAGCTTATTTCTTTTGGGCAAATCTTTCGAAGGAATTTCTTCAGATAATTTGTCTTAAGGAATTCCTTTGGACTTTTTGTTTGCATCTATCTTCGAAACTACCCTTCAAGGTTTTCATAATGGAATTTCTCAAAGGGTAAGAGACCTTTTAGGCTTTTTGCATGTCCCTTTGGACTCCCCTGAATGATCTTCTTGAAGGGAAAGATACCCTTCTGGAAAATTGTAACTGTCCACTTGGACAAGAAAAAATCCCTTCAAAAATGTTGAAGTGTACCTTTTGCCCTCAAAAGCCCCTTTAGATTTTGAAAATGCCCTTTGAATTTTAAAAAAAAGACTCATCCCTTGAAGAACCTGAGAATCACCATTTTTTAATATCAAATCGGGTTTGTCAAGCCCCCTTACTTATTTCAGGCTTCTGACTGCTCACAACTTATGATGTAATCAAGTAGTGTTCCTTGAAAAACCCAAAATACATTGTCTATGAGTAATTCGGGTTTGTAAACCTGAATTACTTCTACTTATAAAACATTTAGAAGCTAAGCATTACTGGAAACCTAATTTTCACTGCGTCGTTAGAAACCCAAAGTTGCTATAACCCACAAATTCTTGTGTATGGGTTAATTTTGGTATACTCTAGAAAAAGATGCTATTAATTTTGCTAAAAAGTGTAATCTTTATCAACTCCATGATGATCTAATTCACTCACCACTAGATGAGCTCCAAGTAAAAGAGTCTCCTTAGCCAATCTATATGGGGGGATTAGACCTCATTGGCAAATTACCTCAATCAAAGGATGGACATGTATCTATTATTACTACTACTAAATATTTTACCAAATGGGTAGCAACCATGCCTCTTGTTAATGTCACAATAATTACTATTTAAAAATTTGTTCTTGACCAAATCATTTGTCATTTTGGAGTTCCCCATACCATCATCTCAGATAATGGTGGCAATTTCAAAAACAAAGACATGAAACAATTATTTGCCAATTTTAAAATTTCTCACAAATTTTCCACACCTTACCATCCTCAATGTAATGGTCAAATATAGGCTAATAACAAAATTTTAAATAAAATCTTACAAAAAACTATTTGAGAAACTTGTACTAATTGACACCTTCATCTAAATCTTGCATTTTGGGCTTATCGTACTAACATATGTATTGCCACTAGAGCAACATTGTTCTCACCTGCATATGGTTCTGAATTGATATTACCATTAGAAATTGAACTCCCATCTTTACATATATCTCTTCATGGTATAGTTCCTAATGAGGAATTATGTGAAGCTCATCTTCATGATTTAAATTTGCTTCATGAACACTATTTTACAACATAACTGCTAATAAAAGGATTGTATTGCTAAAAAACTAATTAAAAGGTCAAAGTATGAACATTTAATTTTGGAGATTTATTCCTAAAATTAGATTATACATATGAAAAAGAAGGAAAATATGTAAAAAATGGTGGGACCCTTAGTAAAAGACATTCTTTGTCCTAGTACTTATTGTCTACAAACTAATTAAGGACATGTTTTCAAAGATCCCACCAATGCATAATTTTTATAGAAATATTCTGCTTAAATATCTCCTTTCTTTTCATATATATATAAACACTTATTGTAGGACTTCTCCAAATCTCTCTCATTTTCAACAGTCTATTCTATACACAAACCTTAGTCCCCTTCTTTAGTCTTTTGGTTCCTATTTACTACTTTCATTTAATTCATCATTATAATTTCTTGGATAAGACCCACTCTTCCTCATGAATATGTTTTCTTTCATACATCTATTTTTAACTTTTTCTCTTTGATCATAAGTATGTTGTTTTACAAAATTTTATTTTCATTTTCCTCTTTCTTTTGTGAGTTGCAGTATAAGACCATGGATAGGACTAGGTATTCTTTACAAATACCATTTTCATATTTTACACCTACTTAGGTTTATGTTTTATGAGTTATAATGTAAGACCATGGATATGACCAGACTTTCATCATAAAATCTACATATTCTTTCAAATCGTTTACAAACTAAGCGTTCTTTTCAAAATTTAAATAAATGGTTAAAAGTTTGTGATTTCATATTCTCAACCTCATTTTTTGTTTCTTTTATGGATAAAAATTTCACAATAAAATATGTTAGAATTTTTCCATACACTTACATATAATATTATGATATGGAATCATGATTACTTGTCATTGTATCCCTTTCACATTGTCATATTTTTTATGATTTTTGGTATTAAAATCATTTCATGTTTGTTTCCCTTTATCTCCCTTAATTTCATTCCAATTTGGACAAAACAAGGTCAAGGTCAAGATAGCACTTTTATTTGACATAAATAAATAATACTCTTAGACACCATACTCTCTAAGTCCTCTTTATTGGCTACCAATTTTCAATTTTTCTAATGATAGTCATTTTTAGCACCCATGTTCAGTTCTCTAATTCCATATGGAGGAGGAATTTAAAAAATCATCTAAAAATTAAAATCCAAATCATTTATAAAAGGTAATATAAAATTCAAAAAAGTCAAAATCACAACAAAATAAGTGACCCATAACACATCTCCTACTCCTAATCAAAGTTCAAACTCCATAGTTGGCCTCATAATATATCTGAGGTCCATTGGGGTGTGGTAAGCCAGTAGATTGGATATAATAATTCTAAATTATCTATAGTTCTACCTACTTTCTCATGCAAGTACCTAATCTTTGCAGTAAATTGATGGCTTTGTAAGCAGTTTCGAGGAATGGGGAACACATTGTGGGAAGGTATGTCCATTTTAATTTTCATGCATATAGCCTTCATGGGATGATATTCAAACTTAATTAGATAACCTAAGATTTGTGTGGTTAGGAAAAGTTCATTAGAGTCCTTAATGTCAAAATTCATATTGTTTTAACAAACTTAATTTCAATGTCTTGACTTCGATAAAGAATTTATCTACCTTGATTTTGCATGTATATCCCCCACCACCCATTTCATTCCTCCCTTGATAGGCAAGTTTAATTCTAAATTTATTTCCCCACTTCTGTGTTCCTTATTCTTCACATCTTAAAACATGCTAACATTTATTTATTTTGGTTTTATCTATTTTAGAAAAAAATAGTATGCTTGAGTGATTATGGATTATTTTCTTTACACCATTGCTTTACATTTATATACTCTCCTTTGTTTCATTTACAATTTGAAAAAACACTTATCATTATTTCTTTAGATAATTGCATTCATTTGTCTATTTTGTACTTTTTCCATTGTTCAGTTAGTTTGGATTGTTAATTCTCACTCACCAATGTTATTTTTACCTCACATATTTTTTTCATTGATGAATGAGTTTGGATTGTTACTGCTCACTCATCAATGTTGTTTTACTGTATGTTTCATTTTCATCTTTGTATAAAGTTTGGTTTGTTACTCATTTAAACATTGATGTTAGACTTATCATATTACTTTTATAAGTCCTTGGTTTGATTTAGTTTATCACTTTTCTTACCTAAAAAACACATTTTATTTGAGTTTTTTTGCCATTTAGTAACCTTAGAATTTTTTTTACTTGATTTACTCAAACTTTGGCTTGGTGATCTTGGTTTTAACTTATCAATTATCACCCTAACTTACCAAATTTCCAAGTACATCATGTCTACACATTTTAGCTATTTTGACTTCCTCGTGTTTGTTTATTTTTTCTTTTTAGTTTTGTATCTTTAGGGTTTGTCCAAAGTAGTATATGCACCCTCCATGATCAAAACTATAAATACATGAGTTAATCATTATTGAAAAAGGTGATTCAAAGTATGTATATATTACTTATTTATTTAAGTTATTTCCTTATTCATCATTTTAGTTTATGCTTATACTATAATTTATTTAGCTCAGTGTTTTTTGTTATTAAGTATTTTGGTGAAGCATCATCCCATGTTAAAACTACATGATATGTGATGAGATTCAAATGGGGCATATGTATGCACATAATATTTTTAAATTTTATCAATTATAGATTATTTCTCTCTTATAGGAACTTGTCAAGTATCAATCTCTTTGAGTTCACACATTAAAGGGTGCATCAAGAAAGGGATGGATAGACCTTTGGTGCTTAAAAATATTATTTTTCCCTATACCACAACTTAAAATCATTAAAAATACCTCTCATACATTTCCCTGAGATTTGACACCTTGCTCACATGCTTCTCTAAACAATTCACCACCTCAAACAACCCCTACCTAGGAAAAACCCATTTTTACCATTTTCCAAACATAATTGATTTGGTGGACCTAGTTTATGGAATATCACACATTACGGGACTAATTCAACTGAGGTTGACTTAGTTTAGGACCCAACAGATCTATTTGTTGCATAGTAAGGTTAATCAAGCTAACTACACTAGCTAATTTTTTGAAAGGGCATAAGGTCAAATCAGGCTATATACCCCTATTTCACCTCATTTCTAATAGAGAGAATCATTCATTTGCACTTCTTTATGATCTACATTTCTACCATTCTACTTAAGGATTCATTACTTTGGGTTTCATGCTTTTTGGGGGAGAACCTTTGTCTTGTGAAAGCTTGAGATCCAATAGGAGGTCCTTGGTTAGCTTATAATCCATTGTCTATTCATAGCTTCTTCAACGATACATAAAAATCTTTTGTAAAGCATCATTGGACAAGGGATAGGTTGAGGCTCAACAGATTAATCTTCAAGGTAACTATTCTGAACTCTTACTCTTTTATTTTAGTATATAGATTTGCACAAATAATGTCTAATGAATGTATTGTCTCTCATTGCTTAGGATTACTTCTACATTGACTTGAGTAGATTTTTACTTTGCATGTTTATTTTTTATGTTTATCCCCCATTTGTGCCATAATTTTAAGTGAACACTAGATTAGATTTACTTTATTATTTCATTATAGACATAGCTAGGGTTATTATGTGGTGTTGCTTTACTAGAGGATTTGAAACCCTCTCTAGCCATATTATATGATAAGAGATCCCTTAGGTAGGTTTAGCAAAACTATATTGGTCATGACCCCAATTATATAAGTATTGTTGGTAGTATAATTAGTTTATTTATCTTCTTTGAGTTAGGATTGATTTGTAGATCAACTTCACTTTCACTTACACATCTCACCATGAAATAATATTATCAACAAAATTGGCCAAAGACATAAATATCCTCTCTAGCTATGTTTCATAGTTGTGAAGGTACAACCCCTCCAAATAGCCTAAGTATCATTATGTGATGTATTAGTAGTTATCCTAAAGGTGTAAGTTATGCTCGAAATAATTTGATTTTTCAATGACATGGGTTCATATTTATACACCACCACATCTCCCTTTGAACTGGTTGTAGTCATGTTTTTGATATGTAAATGCTTGTACAACTCACAAATAGATTTTTAAGCCACTAGAGAAATAATAATATTAGAAGTATGTGTATCTCGTAGTGATAAGGCTTAGTTGAGAAAATACTATAAGGAAATAGAGATTTTGGCAACAAAAAATAGGAGAATAAACACAAAGATCATTCCAAAGTTTAAATAACATGAACAACACTATTAGGTAATATTATTAAAACATTCAAAAAATTAATCTTTTACAAAAAAAGGTAATTTAATTGAACATCATGTTTGTTATAAACCATTATCAATAATGAAATATGAATTTGGGCGACCCCTTCCCTTTATTGCACCTCACTTCCCTCATCCAGAATGGAATTTCTACTTGTTTGACCCTAAATTTTATAGCTATGGGGGTTAATTATAGGGATAAGAATATAAAAATGAATGATCATGAGGGTGATAAATAGATCTATAGCAGGCCAATTAATTTCAAAACTCATATAAATAGTATTCTCGATTTTTAAAATTGATATATTATAAAAATAAAAATTACTTTTATTGATTGATATTATAATAAATTGAAAAAAAGAGTACTTAGCTGGTATATTGAACACATCCATATCTAGGATGAAATAAGATAGAAGTGTATTAGATTAGTATTTTAAAATAGTCATCAGATTTTGGAATTTTACATCATGTGGCTTTAGATGCTTATGTCGAATCTGGATGGTTGCATCAATGTTGGTGTCTGAATTGGACATAGGTGTCTAGTATGGATTAGTGATTGGATATGGATGTCACCACATGGATCCTTATATTTTTTCTATCTCTTTTCTTATGGTGTATTCATATTGCATGCATAGGTTGTCACTCTTTGTCAAATGATCAAACCCTAACTTCATCACCCTTAGAGTGATTGTGGGAAAAATGGTTAGTGGGCACATGGTTTTGAGCTACCTTAAGGACCCCTCTATCAATGGGCATTACCTATATAGACAATACTCTGAATAGGGCCTCATACTTATGTATTTTTCCTATATGTGTTGGTTTGTGTATGCATAAGGATGTGATGTGTGATAAGTAACTACATAAAGTAACCTAAATTGTAAATTGGAAAATATAGCTCATGGGATGCTCTTTGAATGATTCAGACCTATGGAAATATTTCTCCTATGACTTATGTATACATAGAGATGAATAGGTTATGTTTTATTACTTGAATGCTTGAGTGAGTGATTTTGGTAAGTTACTTTATGAGTTGAACGTGATTTCTAGGTGAGGAATGGATGAGGGTTTATCTTGTATCTATACCAATCCCTATTAAAACATATCACACTAAATCACTTAGCCTGACCATTCTAATATGTTTTATTTATAAATTGGATAAATTTTTGGCATTGGACACTTAGTTTGAAAATGGATACTAACATCAATGAAGTGTTCTATTGGGATGCAAGTATCCAGGAAGAAGGAAAATAAGTATAGGTCCAAAACAAGAAGGGAAGGATAATTATCAAGTTTATATCATTTTTCATAATATATAGAGCCTAGTTAGTATAATAATAGTGGTTGGACTAAGATGTAAGAAATTTATCATAAATAGATAGTGAATGGGATCCTTTTAGCAGTAGGAAGGTCTTAGAACTAAAGGGTAAAACCATGATAGGTTTTTTTCAAGAGTAAAAGATTGAAGTGATATATAATATAGATTTAGTGTCTAGATTTCCCCCCTTAATATAATAATGGAATTACTATTTTAAAGGAAAATAAATGTGTATTTGTATCGATGCAACCATCTTTCCTTTTAAAAATTTGATTTGGATAAATGTTTTTATGAATCCTTGGAGCTAAGATTAGGACAATTTAGAAACTTGCAAATGCATATGCATATATACATACATATTGGAGGACACATGCCCCAAACCTTGGAAAAAAGGTGAGTTGCCACATATCCATTGAGCTCATCTCAATCATGTAACCCAATCATACTTATAACATGATGATTGTGAGTGATCCAATCAAATCAAACTATATATTTGGTGAGGGTGGATGATTTAATTACTACATCGTATAAATCTTGATATGATTTAGTTATTTAATCACTTTAGCCTTTCTAAAAGGTGAACCAACTACTATAATATATTGGCTCAATAAAGTCTATAAAAGTTCATCATTATTATGATAACATTTCATAGTAGTATTTGAAATTTGGAAGCTGATTTGATTTTATAATTTAAGGTTATATTTTGCATGGCATATGTACCTAATATATGTCTCAAGATAAAATATAGGTATAACAATGGTATCAATATATATAATGCTACCAAAAGTGTGTATCTAAATCATATAGCTATGAAATTTGGCCAATTTTGAAATTTTCAAGTGTGGAATACATGTTCCCATGACATGCCCCCACTGATTCTAGAGAATTTGAGAACTATTTTAGGTGTGGAGAACATGCTTCCATAACATGCAACCACTATAATATTAAACTATGATAGTGTGGAATCCATGCCTTTATGACATGCCCCCACTAAAATCTAAAACTTAAGAAATGTGGAAGATAATCCTCTATGACATACCCTCACTAATATACCCCCTCTTTTGAGGTCAGTGGAATTAGAAACTAGTAGTTGCCTTACCTCAAAAAGATAAGATAATTATATAATGTGTATGGATCATGTAACATATAAGAGTAGCATGTCTAGGTAGCTATGGTAATGACAAACATAGTATATGATCACATCAAGTCCTAAGATTCATGATGTAAATTATGGGAATATCTAGAGAGTAATAATACAAGATCAACAAAAAATCAAGCAGACACACAAGATCACTAAAAATAAAAATAAAAGACAATGGTTCAAAGTGACATCATACAAGGGGTATGCTCAATATCTGCACAATCAAAGGGACATAACTTAGTCAAATGTCCACAAATCATAGAAAGACATGTTCAAATATACACATACAATAAACTAACATATGAAAATGTCACAATAGGCAAATAATTTAACAAAGGCACGGGGGAAACAACTAATGGAGAATATTCAAATGCTCAAACAAGTAATACAATGCAAGACAATAACAAACAAATAACACAGTCAAGGAAGAGCAAAAAGGAAATCATTGAATCCTAAGAAACCAACAAAAGCATATCATACCAATTTTTGAAAAAATGTTACAAAAAACATTAAGTACATAACATAAAATACATTATGAAACATCTAAGCATGGATAAAGGCATTTTTAAGTACATAAGCTCAACATGATAATGAAAATGATCAAATAATGTAACTTGGGTATATCATGATCAAAGAGGTAGATGCCCCCAACATATTAATGATGTGAATAGAGGTAAGCCCCAACATCCATATATGCATATATCATGTGCCTAGGTATTCATGTATCATACTCAAAATATGCATAAATATATGTGTGTATATAAAAATTAATCATATGCTATCTACTAATATGTAACCAACAACATAGATGCTAATAAGCTAAATAAGATATGGAAATATTGAATATTTTTGGATTTTGAATGTTTTGATTCTTTGGTATATTTTGAATATTTGAAAAGAAAAGACTATCTTATGATTTGATCCAAGGGATGTTCATAGGTATCTCCCCACTTAGAACCTGGTGCAATAAACTGGTGGTAATGCTAAGGAACATGTATAGGTGTAATATCTAACATTTTAGAATATGTGATACTCTATATATGTATCATAGGACTCTAAGGTAGTGATGAAAAAATAAAGAATGGGGGTTCATGAAATCCATCATTGATTGCTTTGTGGTTTCTTCGGAAAAGCATAAATAGGAACATGTTTTATTGATCTAGGTAACTGAATGTGATGTGTAGTAGTAGATGAGGATGCTATAGAATCCATTATGTATCTCGGATACAATGGTCTCTCAAGTATTAGCCACCTAGAAAATGTTATTACATATTTCTTACCCTTTCATGAAGGATTAGCATTAGTATTTTTGATAATCAATTTTATGGGTATAAACTTCTTTTATTCAAGTGGATGTTCATACGAAATTATGGAAACCGTAATTATGTTATTGACATGAATGTGTTTAATACATATAAGTATTTTAGACTGTATGATGCATAGTGTATGTATCCAAGGTCATTCTAATAACATATCAAAGACTCTTATATATGGTATAACTGAAAATGTAGTGATCACATATGATGGTCCATCCTATAAAGGTAAGTCAATCTCACCAAGGACACATTATGAGGTTTCATTAAATGCTCTAACTATTTTGGTCTAAGGGTGTAAATCATCATGTATATATCCCAAATATATAAATAATTCAACATGCAAAAATTCTCTCTAGAACCATTATCAATCATAACATTGTGTATAATCCAGTGGTTAAGGTATTTTCGGATCAATAAATTAATGAATATATGAGTCATCATCTATAATCTCATTGTCATAAAAAATAATATAAAGTCTTTGAATCATGGGATATATATGTCATGTATAAATCCCAATAATCCCATTTAATGTCTTCTCATAATGTCGTGGAGGAGGATGTGCATTATATACCATTTACACTTATAGTTCCTTCTTAGAAAGGTCTTGTAAAGGGTTGTTAAATATTTTTTTATTCTTGTGATCACTAGGTTGTGAATTTTATTTCTTTAGAGGATCATCAAATTTTAATTTTTGGTAATTGATATGGTCTTGAATCTTATGCTTCAAGGCAAAACATCAATTTTTTGAATTCTCAAAGCTTTAGTGATAGTCACAATAAATATTTGAATCATATCTTTTAGGTAGAGGTCAAATCAAATCAACCTTTATAGTATGAGGAAGAGATATGAGGTGACACTCCACAAGCTTTAGAAGTAACGAAGATGGAGACTTAGGTAAGTGTGAAAATTGACTCCTTGGTGCATTAGATAAGATAAGTTGATTAGTTTGTTGTGACACTTCATTAACTATAGTATTTGTTACCTTTTTAGGTTCTATAGGTATTTCCTTATAACTTGGTATTTTATATAGTCAATGTGTTTGATACATACTTATGTTTTTTCAATGAGATAAGTTTCATTTCACAATCACAAATAATATGGCATAAGTCATCAAAAGATTTGACTATTTTGAAAATAATGGACTCATGTAATGGGGCAAGAAAACTTTTCTTGGAGATGTCTTTATGCTATTTATCTACCATTTGATTGGTCATTTTATCCAACATTTTCTTGTACCTTAAGACATATTCATTGATAGGTTCTTTATTTCTTTAATTGATTTTTTTAATTTATGCGTAGGAAACATTTTTGGTAATGTTGATAGAGAAGTGTGTCAAAAACTGGTCTACAAGAGGTTCGAATGATTTTACTGATTGGATTGATAAGTCATAGAACCACCTTAGATCATATTTGTTAAGGCTCCTTGTAAATATTTTAGTCAAAATTTTATCATTGGAGGTGTAATAAAGGCATGCCATATAGAAATATTGAAGATATTATTCAGAATCACCCTTTCCATCATGAAATGTGAACTTAGGTGCAACAAAACTAGCTAGAAAGTGGTGTAAATATATTTTAGGTGTAAGAGGATTATGAAACACCTATTTTGAATCAATAGCATAAGTTGATTTCATTTAATTTTGTTCAATATTTATAACCTTATATTATAAATTTTTTATAGTTTAGACAAGATCTTGCACATCTTAATCACTAAGGTTTGAAGTTTTACAAGTCACCAAAGGAGGTGTACCCATAAATTGAATGGATATAGGCATTAAAACTGGCAATTAGGTTGAAGTGTTAATGTTTCCCATGTAATATATATCAATAGTAGGATTTATTTTGGGGAAAAATGGTGTAAACACATATAATGTACCCTCATTAGAAGTATGAAGTGATAATGTGCTCAAGGTGAAGGTTATTGGTATATATGGATGGCCTATATATATAATATCATGATCAATAGCTGAACATGGTTAATTTTTATAGGTATGAGGGTTACCTATAGGGTTAGGAATATATAAATGAATAAGGATAAGGGTGATAAATAGACCTATATGAGGCTAGCTAATTTGAAAAACTTAGATAAACAATATTCTAAATTTGTACTACTAAGATATGCCAAAAATATAAATTAAAACTATTGACTGATATTACAATAAATTTAAAATAAGAGTACGTAGATGGTTTATTTTGCATATGCAGATATGGGTTGAAACAAGTTACAAGTGGACTGGATCAAGATTATGGAATAGTCATCAGATTCTAAAAAATTTCATTTTGTGGCCTCGAATGCTTGTGTTGGATTTGGATGGTTAAATTAACACCAATGTTTGAGATGGACATAGGTGTTTAGTATGGAATAGTGACTAGATCTAGAAGTGGCCACCTAGAGCATTATGGGTTTTCTATCATGTTTATTCTAGTATGTTCAAATTACATGCATAGATTATCATTATTTGTCAAATGATAAAACCTTAGCTTCCTCACCCTTGGAGTGATTGTGGTAAAAATGGGTTAGTGTAAAAGTACTATCAAGCTACCTAAATGAGCCCTTTCTTAATGGGCACTTCTTAAATATCCAATACTCTAAAGAGGGCCTCATACTTGTGTAGTTTTCCCCTATGTATTGGCTTGTGTGTGCATATGGATGAAATGTGTGATAATCAAGTACATATAGTGACCTAGCTTATAACTTAGAAATTATTTCTCACAGGTTACTCTTTGAAATTTTTAGACCTATGAGAATAATGACCCTATGACTGATATAGAAATAGGGATGAATAAGGAAGGCTTGGTCACTTGAATTCTTAATTGAGTGTTTTTTATAAGTTTCCTTGTGAGTTATATGTTATTTGCATGTGATGAATTAATGAGGGTTGATCTAGTATATATATACCATTTTTTTTTAAAAATATATCACACTAAATCACTTAGGTAGACCATTAGAATATGTTTCATTTGAAAATTAGATGAATTTTGGGTGCTAGACACTTAGTTTGAAAATGGACACTAGTGTCAATAAAGGTGTATAGTTGAGACATAAATGTTTAGGAAGCTATAAAATAGGTACATATAAAAAAATAGCAGGGAAGGATAATTATTAGGTTTATATCATTTTATAGATTATAAAATACCTGGTCATTAGAATAACAATGATTAAACTAAGATATAAACAATTTGACATAAAGAGATAAGGACCTCAATCCTTTCAACATCAAGAATGTCTTATAACTAAAAGATACAACCATGATAGGTATTTTTAGACACTATTTTGTAATTATATATCACCTTGATCTTGTACACTTTGAAAATACATATCATGGATGTACCTTCAAATTCTAGACCTTTCCCATTACCTAAAGGCTCATATACACTATCTCTATGTACCTGCTTACTTATCTTTTAATATAACCAATGCCATTCTAATGACCTAGTTTGTATATCTTTTCTAGAATGATATAAACTTGTTTATCTTCCATCTCTACAAGTTTTGCAATTACACCTACTTCCCAACTGCCAAAACACTTGTCTTAGTTACACACCTATGTTAACACAAGTGTCTAGTTCCCTAAAATCATCTATTTTAAAAATAAAACATATTCCTATGGTCAACCTAAGAAATTTAATGCAAGATATTCTCTAAAGGAATTGGTATAAATATAATATCAATCCACAATCATTCTTCTCCTAGAAACTTCTTACCGACTGACAAGGCAACCTAACACAGACCAAAAAGAACTCATTCAAGCACTCAAGTGATCAAAGTTTCCTTATTTTCTCATATTTACATCTCAATCATAGGGACAACATGTCTGAAATACTAAAGGAACATTCCATGAGCCATATTTTCCAAGTTACAAGCTAGGTCACTCTATGTAATTGATTATCACACATTACATGATACACACACAATCCAACACATAGGGGAGAAATACATAAGTCTAAGGCCCTCTTTAGAGTATTGGGTATGTAGGTAGTTCTCATTGACAAAAGGTTATTTTGGGTAGCTCAACATTATATTCCCACTAACACATTTTTTCCATAACCACTATAAATATGAAGAACTAGGGTTTTTATATTTGATAACGAGTGATAATCTATGTTCCAAATATAAATACACTAGAGTGAAGGTGATATAAAACCTATAATCATACATGTGGTTGCATTTAGTTTCAATAAGTATTCTATAATGGACACCTGTGTCTGAGTTAGATATTAACATCAACACAACCATCCCATCTCGATGTAAGTGTTTATGGCTATAAAGGTATAATTTTTAGAATCATGCAACTAATCCAAAATCCAAATACATTCTACTTTATGCATATTCTAGATCTATATCTATATTAGCATTATAATCAGTTAAGTAACTTGTGTTCATTATCATTGTAATATCTATCATAGTTTAGTTTTCTATTTTTCACATATCTCAACATAATAAAATTAGTATATGTATATCTAGGTTTTACAATTAATTGGTCTACTCTAGAGATAATCTACCATACTTGTACCCTAGGTTATCTATACCCATTTATTGGGGTTAAACATTTGATGAAATTGACCTTTCATCCATAAAATTTTATATATTGGTCTAGGGTTTCCTAATTCTCTTTTTATGATTTTTGATTTACCAATATTTTACAAGTTAAAAATAAGATTTCATTTTCTATAAATATGGATACATGTGTAGCTTATTTTATTTTATAATTAGTAATCGTACCAACATTTTTATATTATAATAATCAAATCCAAGGTATCATCCAAATAAATAAGTAAATCTATCAATAAAATTAAATGTTTTTAAAATGAAAACAACACTTGATATATCTTCATAATTCCTTTTATAATACTATAGAGCGAGTATCTAGATGCCAAAGGGAGTGCATGAAATAGTCTTACTCTTCCCGCCATGCCACAAACTCTTCCAATGATATTATATCTAAAACTTCACTCTGGGACTTGCTACACCATTCCTTCCATTATGAAGATGTTATTTGGAGGCATTATGCATGAGATTTTTACCGCGTAATGTGGAGCCTCCATATGTGGCTTCTATTTGAATTCCATCAAATGTACTAAACATAATATATCCTTTGAAAAGGAGGATATACCACCTTGATATCTCATAAATCATTGTTTACCATTATACATTTAGGTTTGTGTGTGAAATAAAATTGTTAAAAATTCCTTGTAAACAATGGTTCAAGGCTCAACATTTATAACATATCATTTTTTTCCTTACTTGACATTAGGCATAATGATTTGTAACCTTCCAATATGAGCATCAAAATATTTGATAATATTTCATGAAAAGTATTAGGGGAAATAACATTGAACATTACTTTGGTACCTTGTACATTAACTCCTTTGTGCCACATTATGTTGAATGATTCAAACTATAATATACTTTTGGGATAACCTTGGATACATAAAATGTATGAAATTCCTTATAATTTTCACACATGCTTAAAATTCAGGTATCAAGGATTTATTTACACATGTCCAACATAAAAAAATAAATGATCCTACATTTTAATCCTATAAACCTAATTTTGGTTCTCAATATTTTCTAAAATATGTATACAAAGGGAAAAGGTTGGGAAAATATGAGCAGGGTATAGCTCAATCCATTTCTCATGTAAATAACACAACATCAACTAATACACTATTACAAAGCCTAAGTTGATTATCTTAACCAATGCACCAAAGATACAATTCACATGCTTACCTGAGTCTCTCGATTCATTACTTCTATGAATTTTTTAACATCATCTCATATCTCTCCCTCATACTATATAAATTGATATGAGAATACCTTTACCCAAAGGATATGTTATGAATGATTATTGTAATTATCATCAGAGCCCTAGACATTATATAAATAGATATTTTATCTTGAAACATAAGTTACAAGACCACATATATGAACACAATATTATATTTGATGATCCCCCAAAGGAATCATGTTCACAACCTAGTGATCATTATAAAAATAAAATATCTAATAATCATTTGCATGATTATCCTAAGAAGGAACTGGAAGTGAAAATGGAATACAATTATTACCAAATACTTCAAATTAAATGAATCAACAATACCCATGAAAATAAGATTTAAAAATCACCTTATTCATGGGTGGTGCTTATTTTTGGCATAATCTTATAAATTCTACACAAACAAAAACTACTTGTAATATAAGACATCTTCGATAGTGATTTAATATTTTAGGACTTATCTAATATAAATCCTATGTTGTTAAAGAGATGAGTATATTAAATCAAGGTAGAAATACATAATAAATACATCCACTAATTTGCTATAGCATTGACTAACTTTGACCCTTATAAAAATAGAAATAAATAATGCAAGTAAGAACTTAGAAAACTATTTAGATGGATGGTATGGAGACTAAAAAATGAGGAAAATATTGGTCTCAGTGTTACATAAAGGATTTAGGTATCAAAACCCCTCTCTTGGATATTATTTCTCTAATTGGATAGTAACACCATGTGGTGCTAGTGTCCTTATTTTTGTGATAGTGTCTTTTGTGCAAGACTATCCTAAACTTCTAAGTGCACTTGTGTTTGGATCTATAAGGTTTGCTCCTATGTGCATGAGTTCTAAAAATCTATAGATGGCCTCATTTTAATGATTTTATTAGTAAACCCTAATCCTCTATTTTTCTAGGGCATCTAGTTGATATAAGCTGAAAAGTGTATTTATTAGTGGGGTAGGTTGGACATCCTCAACACCCCATTATGATGAGAGTATCCTACATACCAATACTATGAATAAGAATCAAGCATGATGTAGTTCTGTCCACCTAAGTTTAGGTGTAAGTGTAAGTGAAGCTAGTATGATAGTTGAATTTAGTGTTTTGAATATGTTTGAGACTATAAATCTAACTAATTTGAGCCTAGGAATGTTGTAGATGGTAGTGTATAGAAGTAGGATAAAAAAGGGATTGATGACCTTAATTATGTAGAACTTCTTTAGAGTTTGCATATGTAATTTTTAGAGGGATAAAATTCATGTATATATATTATTTTGGTGCTTGTGCAAGTGATAAAAGTGGTCTAGGCTGACCTTAAGAGGTCTAAGATTTGGAAATATATTTGTTTGTGAAAAGAGGAAGGAAAGGATAGTAGTGCCATTATTGGGATACTATGGCACTACTATTATTATTATTATTGAAACCCTAGGCATAAATGTATATGATATAAGAATGAGCATCTAGAACTACTTTAGGGATGACTAGGGATGCCTATGTCCCATATGAAGGATAGATAAGTGTAAAAATAAGTGCTAAGATAGGTCTAGGGATAAGCTAGGGATAGGTGGTCTCAAGTAGAACTCTTAGCACTCAAATGTCACTTCAGGTGATCACATTTCCCCCCTTTATTCTAGAAATGTAACAAAGTGAAATGACTAAGATAAAGGAAAAAGAAGTGTACCTAGACTTACCTAAGAGGTGAAGCCTATGAAGTTAGGTCTATGTATGTGAAGCATGATCTATTATGTTTCCTTCAAGTGAAACTTACATAAATGAGTCTTTACTTAAGGTATATTAAAATAAAAGACAAAATTGAGTAAATAAGTAAAATTGAGTAAAGGGATAGGATAGAGGAAAGAAATGAATACACCTCACTAGGTACGTGAAGTAATGTATAAACTTGGTGACAGATTATGTCTGTATATAATGATCAATTGGTGAATAGATTGGACTGAGTTGATGTCTTTCTCAATCCTCATGTGTGGGTGATCAAAAACTCAATCTAGTTTTGATTCAATCATTACCCACCCCTGCTTGGTGGATCATGACCTATGAGTAGCTTAGATTGGATTGATGGTATGTCTAACCCTCTCATGCAGGTGGCTCAAGAACTCAATTATATTATGACTCCATCATTGCCTACCCATGTGTATTATATGCATATGAAATTGAAACTACAAGATGTAACTATAGATGTGTAATTGGAGATATATAACTAAAAATGTCAGCATTGTGGCCACTCAAGTATATTAGGTGGCTTCAATCCATTAGTAAATACCAACCACTATATATGGAGTAAGGAATGAAATTAGTGTAGAACCTATAATATGATGTTGTATGTATACAATCTAGATAATAGTATTGAATTTATCATTCGATTTGATAAACCAATGTGTAAGTTAGCATATAGAAATAATGTGTTGCATACGTGCCCCCAAATATGATATCTAAGCATATGGATTTTGGACTAAGTTTTAATAATTTACATCTGAGTATTTGAATTTAAATTTAGAATGGTTGGGCCATGCATGATGTCCCCAATCTAAGCTAACTATTATGAATATGATCAAACCTGAGTAACTCTGATAAATCTATAACTAAATTTTTACAAACCTAGGTTGTACCTATTGTACTTTTCTTGCCAATTTAATATTTTTGAAATTGAGGCTACTAGGTAGTAGCACCATATATTAGATAGTAGTGCCATGTGGCACTTCTTTCCCAATTTGGGTGTTAATGTCTATCTTTTCTAATTTCTATACAACTATATTAATCTTTGTGTCAGTATTTTCCAACTATGTTTACTTGGGTCTGATTTCTATAACTCAATCCTATATGCTGAAAAATGTACTATGAATGAATTATGAGAGTTGAATATATGTGATAAACCCCTATGAATGTTCCCTCTTTAGAGGGGAGTTTTTGAACTTGTGCAATAATTGTCCTTAAAAGAAAAATCTCTATAACATGTTTTTCTAGCTAAATCAAATATAATATTTGTGTAATAATCCAATATAATATGCATACATAACATTGGAATGTAAGATAATTTGATTCTAAAATAGTAATGTGTGATGTATGTTATGTATATTATTCGCAAGGATGTCAAGATAGATATACAAATGTATGTAATAGCAAATCTGAGTAAAAATTGAGTAGCTACTTAGGGGGATGGTGCATGATGTCTATCACAACACCCAAGTAGGAAGGGGAGATGCATGAAATTTCTCATGACATCTAAAACTATAGTGTGTAACAAACAAGAGATAAGTGTCATGGCCATGATGCATATAATAAATCATACATACAACACACATAAGGCAAGTAAAGTAGGCCAAGGGGCCACAATACAAGGGATATGGGCACATATCACTAAATATAAGAAATAAAGACATACAAATACATGTTTAAATATATACATACACAAAAAACAAGCATGTTGGATTAGATCCACATAGAAAGACATGTTCAAATTTACACATACACAATCATTAAAGCACACACAAGGACATGGGCACATGTACAAAGCATGCATATTATGAAAATAAGTGGTGTAGATCCAAAGAGAAATGGCATATTCAAATGCCCTCAAACATAAGAAGCATAGAGATACAATAAATTCTCAACTAGGAAAGCTAGAAATTAAATTATGCATGAAGATGTAATATAAATATGTGTAAGAGCCAATATGTACATGTGTTGAGTCTAAAGTAGTAATAGACAAGAATTTTTTTAGTAAGTGTAGCATGATTAATATCAAGATATAAACATACTAAAGTTATGATGTAGAGTATATAAATATGGAATGTGGTAATTGAAACTGTGTATAGGGTGTCCCCGAATGGGCCAATGTGTCAAATGAATAACAGATGTATCAGTGTATATGCCCCTGTGGGTAGATAATAGAAAATTTAGATCAGTGCAGTAGAATTGATTCTTATATTAATTTTCAATCACTTGGCAAGAACAAGTGATGCATGTATGTATAATAAAAACGAACTATACTAAGATAGCAAGCATATGTAATATCTAGAAAATATAAGAAGTGTAAACATGGAAATGCATAAAATATATAATTTTGTATTTTATGAGTAAATATTTGAATGTTATTGTGTTTTTTTTTAGTTTTATATTGTTTTATTATTTTTTGGATATAATCTATGTACAAGCAACATAAAAATGAAACTATGTACAAGGAATAAAAAAGAAGGAAAGTATGTACAAGTAGGGAGGAACAATACTAACTGATAAGTCTCATGAGAAACTCACAATCACTGTGGCTTATGTTAAGAATAGTAATGGTAATCTCTCATGTAGTGTGATTTTTATGCAAGAGTTAAATGGTGTTACAATATGAATCTAGGTATTGTTCATTGTCAAAATCATAATAATAATAATAATAATAACCTAGAATGTTAGAAGGAATTTCCTGATAATATGGAGTTGACCTTTCTAAATTATGTTTTGGAATGTTTATTGTGATTTTTCCATTTGAAACTATATTCTTATTGTAGACATATGGCGTTGTGAAGGCTCTTTTTATAGAAAACCATTTTTTAGAATGCTTGTTAGCTTAGCATGATTTTGACTTTATAACTTGAGTTATTTATCTTTTTGTAACATTTCTTATGTATCTGGACTTTTTTCCTTGATAAATTGTATATGTGAATTATTTGACTTAGGATGTTCAGTAAATATCTAATCTTGTTGACCAACATTATCAACTACTAGAATAGGAAAAGTGATGCATGCCACCTACTTCCCTAAACCTTGATCATGATAATCAATTTTTTGTAGTTTTTTCACTTAACCATACTCCTTTGAAATTTGAGCCTCATTTGGGAAAGGTAAATTTGCATCTCTTACTTGCTTTACCTATGCTTGTTGTATTGTTCCTTTCTCTGATTGTGTTTTGTGAACCTTTTTTTTGTTTTGAGTTATGCTTTGGTAACCACTTTTGTACTATTTATAAAGTTGATCCTTTTTAAATTTGTATATGTGCCATTGTATGTTGTTTGGATGATGCATCATTTTTTGAGCCATCTATATCCATTATCTATTGTATTTTCCTTTTAAATGATAAAAATGAATTATTGTGGTGTCCATGCATTCTATGATATGCACAATAATATCTAGATCTCCTCACTAGCTGTAGAGGAAGTAGGTTGATCAACTTAGCTTTAATCATTTCCCTTAGTATCTCACTTGAAATCTTATTGGACCTTATAGGCTTTTTAAATCACTTATAATAGATGCATTATTTTTTAATTTATGATTCGGATATTAAAGTGTTAGACACAACTTTTCTAAGTGTAGATGCATATACATGGTTTACACTAGTAGATTCTAAAGATTGTATACATGTAATTTGATTTGAAAATAATGTGACTTGTGCACTTAATGACTACTTTTGATTCTGTAAATCTGATATTAGCTTGACCATACTGATAATTTGATCCCTTAAAGTTTTACAAGTGCAAAACTTAGTTGTTTCTTATTGAACAAGTATAAATATATCTTATAGGGGAGAGTTGTAGATAGGTTGAGTATGGGCATTAGTAACATTAGTAGAGGATGCTTCATCTCATGAATGAGTGATAGCATGGACCTGGTTAGATGGAAAGTATCTATCACCCTCATGGATATGTGGAGGAGAAGGAGATTCTTTTATGTGCATAAGATATGACATTGAAACTTGAAACATGGTTGTTAGGTTATGTAATAGATTTGTGTAAGGGTTTGTTTCTAAATTGAATTTTGCATAAGAGAATAATAACACATTAGAGATATAATGAAATATGGCATACATTTCAATTGTTATAAAGCATCATCTATACATGTGTTTATGTCTTTTTTGAGTTCATTTTGAATTAGAGGAAACAAGCATGTAAATGAAAATATTAAACTTTAAAACAAAAAGTGATAAAATTATTGTCATGATTATCATGATTATATCAAAGGATAATTAGAATATATATGGATCTAAAATATGAGTGTGGGTCTCAAAAGAATAGAAACATAAATGTTAAGGTTATCTACAATTAAGGTTTGCATAATATTCTAAGTTGGGTTCACCAAATGATTTAACCTTTTAGGACTTAGTGAATGTAAATCCTATGTTGTTAAAGATTTGAGTATATTAAATTAAGGTTATAAAATAAATACAATCACTTATTTGTTATAGAATTTACTAACTTTGAACCTTCTAAAAATAGTAATAAATAATACAGGTAAGAACTTAGCTAGAAAATGATTAAGATGGATGATCTGGAGGTTAAAAATTGAGGTAGAAACTAGTCTAAGTGTTGAAAATAGGATCCAAGTGTCAAAACCCCTTCTAGATAGTATCACCCTAATTGTAAAATAGTACTATGTGGCACTAGTATCTCTCTTTTGGTAGTAATGTCCTCTATGCATGATTGTCTTGAGCTATTGGGTGCACCTGTGTTTAGATATGTAAGGTTTATTCCTGTGTGTATAAGTTTTGACACCCTGTAGATGGCTTATTTTAACTAATTTTATAATCAAATCTTAATCCTCCATGTTGTTAGGGAATCTAGTTGATATAATCTAAAAAATGTGTTTATTAGTGGGGTAGGCTAGACATCCTCAATACCATGTTGTGATGAGAGTTGCCTACATACCAATAATTCAAAAAGGGATCAAGCCTAAATTAGTTATCTCCACCTAAGTTATGGTGTAATTTTAAGTGAAAGTAGTATGATATTTAGTTATCTCCACTTAAATTATGGTGTAATTTTAAGTGAAATTAGTATGATAGTTGACTCGAGTGCTTTGAATGTACTTAAGACTGGAAATATGAGCAATATGAGCTTATGAATGTTGTAGATGGTAGTATTTATAATTAGGGAACAATAGGGATTGATAACCTTAATTGTGCATAACTTGTTCTGAGTTTGCATATGTAATTTGCATTTGATTTCCATCTAGTGGTTAGAGGGATACAATTCATGTATATATATTGTTCTAGTGCTTGTGTAGGTGTTAAAAGTGGTCTAGGCCGACCTTGGGAGGTCTAAGGTTTGAAAAGATATATGTTTGTGAAAACAAGAGGGAAAGGATAGTAATACCATTATTGGGACACTAGTGCCATGTGGTTCTATTTTTCCAATTATGGCATTATTGTCTAAGTGGAAAAACCCTAGGCATAAAGGGTAAAACATAAGAATGATATTTTGGGACTACTTTAGGGATGACTAGGGACACCTATGGCCCACACAAAGTCTAGATAAGTGTGAAAATAGGCTTTAAGATAGGTCTAGGGATAGGCTAAGGATAGGTGGTCTCAAGTAGAAATATTAACACTCAAGCTTCTCCTTTAGGTGCTTACAAATAGCTTGGATTTTATCTAAAAGACTTACAAATAAAATATAGTTGGAAAGACTCCTTGGGAAACATAACAATACCAATTACTTGTGGTCCTAAACTAATTCAAACATGAGATTGGTTTATGCCACAAAAATATCCATATGCATTTACATTGGGAACTCTCTGTTTATATCCAATGGAAGAAATTTTTTACCAAGAACATCAAGGTATTTTTTTTTTTCATGATGGTAAATTGATCCATATCCCAAATGATAGCATTTGTTCTTATACTTCACATGTAAAATATGAGGAACATAATATGTACCATTTCCACTTATCCCACCATGATTCACACAATGTAAAGGATCCAACTTAAGGTTACAAGGTTTCACAAAGTCTAAAAATACAAAAAATAAAAAATATGTTAAATATTTACATGTTCTATTATCTCCTTGGCATATATGTTGTTGGTTCTATGTTGGTAGATGGCATATCAATATTTTACATAGACATATGTGTTTCACACACCATTTGAGTGTGATACAAGCATACACGAATACATGATCTATACACTTTTAGATGTTGGGCCTTCCCTTTACTCATGTCATGTGGACATTGGGGGCATCCACTTATTTGATCATGATACATCCAAGTTATATCATTATATGGTTATTTTACATTATCATGTTTGAGCTTATATATTTACACATGCCTTTTTCCATGATTATATCTTTCACAGTGAACTTGATGTGCTATGTACTTAATTTTTTATAATAACACATATGATCCATGTACTAGTGTGTTATGTTTATTTTTGTTGCTTATGCTTTCATTCATGCACTTTCTTAAGTGTCTTACCTTGATATTATCTTGATTTTTTAAGCATTTGAATAAGATCTATGTTTGTATCCCTTGTGCCTTTATTTTTCTCTTTGAAATTTTAATATGTATTTCTTTATTGTAAATTAACATTTGAATTTGTCATTTCTTGATTTGTGGACATTTGACTAATTCATGTCCCTTTGATTGTGTGATATTTGAACATGACCCTTTCTTGAGGTCTCCTTAGACTATAGTATTTTTATTTAATTTTGAGTCATCTTGTGTGTGTGATTAATTATTTGATGATCTTTTACTATTAATATATAGATGTTGTCATGATCTACATCATGCATATTAGGACTTGTTGTGATCACATTCTTCATGCATCAATGATATATCTACCTAAATATGTTCCCTTTATATGTTACATGGTACATTCACATATTACATGGTTATCTTATCCTTTTGAGGTAAGGCAAATACCAATTTATACTTTCCATCACCTCAAACAGGGGGGAATATTAGTGGGGTATTGTCATATAGGTACAACTTCCACATTACTTCATAGATTTAGATTGCAGTGGAAGCATGTTCAAAAAACATGTTTTTCACACTTATTCAATATTAAACATACCTAGATTTACAGTGGGGGCATGTTTTGGAAACATGCCCTCCACATTTTCACTTATATCATTTTTCATTTTTCTCCATATATAATGGAGGCATGTGTTGGAAACACATTCTCTATACACATATACCAGTTTTAAAATTTAGATATATAGTGGGGGCATGTTTTAGAAACATGTTCTCCACATTTACACCAATTTATATATTTAAATAAATAATGGAAGTATTTTTTCGAAACATGTTCACCAAATAAACAACAATTTAAATTTCAGCTATATAGTGAGGGCATGTTATGGAAACATGTTCTCCACACTTATATAGTTTTCAAATTATCTAAATTGCATAGTTGTATGATTTAGATACGTAGTTGTGGTAGAATATTATACATTGATGATATTATTAAACCCAAGTTTTAGCATCAAACATACATGAGGTTCATATGCTATGTAAAGGGTACCTAAATTATAGAATCAGATTAGTTTCAAAATTTAAACACTTTTGAAGGATGTCATCATCCACTAGGTTGGGCTTTTACATACTATATTGAGCTAATCTACTGTAGTAGTTGGTTTGATTTTTAGTACAATTGAGGTGATTAGATAAATCAATATTTCAAATTTAAAACATCATCTAACCTCACTACTTTTATAGTGTGATTTGATTTTTTTCACTCACACTCATCAGGTTATAAGTATGATTGGGTTGCACAGTTGAGCTAATCTCAACTGCCAAATGGAAATTCACCTTTTCTCCAAACTTGGGGTCATGTGTGCTCCAATTTATATCTATCTCTATAAATATATTCACTTTATATATTTATATTTGTCTTAATATCAGATGAAATGATTCATAATGATTTATATTTTCAAATCAAATTATCAAAAGGCAAGATGATTGCATTGACACACATGTGTACTCCTAAACCTTACTCTCTTTTATTTTCAATCATTTTGATGCTTTCAATTTCAAATTATATGCATGGCTTATATACTATAACATACTCTTAGTTTTAGGCTAGTCACCAACAAATTGATCAAGTTGGACTCAAACAAAGGCAAAGTGTGTTATAAGAATCTAGGTATGCATTCTTTTTCCTTTAAACTAGAAAATTTATTACTATATTAAAGAGGAGGGGGGATGTAGATATTATTTATGAATTATATAACACTTTAGTCTTGTACATTTATAAAACACATATCATATACCTTGAGCTTCTAGACCTTTTCCAATGCAAGGAGGATCACATACACTATCTCTATATGCCTAATTACTTATTTCTTTGTTTGATTAATGTCATTCTAATGACCTAGGTTGTGTATCTTTCCTAGAATGATATAAAATAGTTTATCTTACATATTTTTAAGTTATGGACTTACACGTGTTTTCCAACTACCCAGACACTTGCATCCTAGTTAGATGCCTATGTCAATACAAATGTCCTATCCTAATGTAAGTGCCCAATGCCCTAAAGTCATCCAATTTAAAAATGAAACATATTAATATGATCAAAATAATTTATTTTTTGCAATATATTATCTAAAGGGATTGTTATAAATATAATATCAATCCTCATTCATTCCTCACCTAGTAACTTCTTATCTAGTCACAAGGCATCCTAACACAAACCAAACATCACTTAATCAAGCATCCGAGTAAAGCTTGCCTATTTTTATTTATTTATATATCAATCATAAGGATAAAATATCTACAAGTATGAACTACTGAAGGATCATTCCATGAGGCAAATTTTCTAAATTACAAGGTAGGTCACTCTATGTACTTATTTATCACACATTGCATGATACACATACAAGCCAACATATAGGGTAGAACTACATAAGTTTGAGGCCCTTTTCAAAGTATTAGCTTATGTAGGTATCACTCATTGATAGAGGGGAATTTGGGGTATCTCAACACCATGTGCCTACTAAATCACTTTTTTCATAACCACTATGAAGATGAAGAACTAGGGTTTTTCTATTTGACAAGGATCAATAAACCATGACCTAGATCTAGATGCATCAGAGTGAAGGAGACACAAAACCCAGAAGCACTCAGGTGGTTGTATCCAATTTTAATATGTATTTCATAATGAAAACATACATATGAGGTATATGGTAGTGTCAATGTAATTGTCCTAGGTCGACACAAGTGTCTGTGGTACAGAGGTAAAAAAATTAGAATTGGATAACTGATCCAAAATCTATATATAGTCTAATTTTTACATGTTACATATCTATATTTGTATTAGGATTAGAACCAACTAAGTGTCTTGTGTTAATTATCATTTTAATATCTAACATAGTTGTACTTTATATCTTTAGCATATTTAAAACATAATAAATTTAGAATATGTTTATCTAAGTTTTGTAATTAATTGGCCTATTTTAGAGATAGTCTACCATCCTTGTACCCTAAGTTATCTCTATCCATTTAACCATATATTCTCCAATATATATTTTAGGGTTAAAAATTTGGTGAACCCAACCTTTCATCCTCAAAACCCTAGATATTGGCCTATCATTTCCTAATTCTCTATTTCTAATTTCTAATTTCTGATTTAATAAGATTTTACAAGTTAAAAATCAGATTTGCTTTTATATCAATATGTTCAATATGGATGAAATTGTATCTCATTTTATGTTATAATTTGTAATTATATCAACAATTTTTTATTATAATAAGCTAATCCAAGGTATCATCCAAAGAAATAAGTAGATCTATCAATATAGTGAGAGGGTTTTAAAATGAAAACAACACTTAATCTCTCTTCATAAATCCTTTTATAATACTATAGAGTGAGTTCTAGATGCCAAGTGGAGTTCTTGAAATAGTCTTGTTATTCACACCATGCCACAAACTCTTCTAATGATATTATATCTAAAACTTCACTCTAGGACTTGCTACACCATTCATCACATTAAAAGGATGTTATTTTGGATGCATTATGTATGACCATTATACCAAGTAATGTGGAGCCTCCATATGTGTATTTTATGTTAAATTTATCAAATGAACTAAACTTAATATATCATTTAAAAAGTAGGATCTACCAACTCAAGACCTCATAAATTATTGTTTACCATTATATGTTTAGGTTTGTGTGTGCAATAAAATTGTAAAAAAGGGTCCTTTTGGAAAATGATTTAGGGTTCCACATTTGAAACATATTTTTACTTTCCTTACTTGGCATTGGGCCTATGATCTGGAACCTTCCAATATGAGCATCCAAGGATTTGATAATATTTCATGAATAGTGTTGGGGTAAATAACATCGAATGTTACTATGGGACCCCATACATTACCTAATTTATGTCATGTTATGCCAAATCATTTAAACTATAATATACTTTTTAGA
>JARHVA010004930.1:945000-982500 GCA_037957365.1 Torreya grandis | reverse complement strand
TTGTTGATGACTAATCAAAAAAAATGTGGGTATATTACTTGAATACTATGGATCAATCCTATTAATTCTTCAAAGAAATCAAAGCCACGATGATATGATAAATTTATCATCACATAAATTTCCTCTTCTCAGATCAAGGGGGAATACACAAGTAAAGAGTCATCTAAATTCCTAAAATCACATGGCATTGACCAATATCTCATTGCACTATATTCTCCACAATTGAATAGTGTTTTAGAATGGTGTGAGCACCCTGTCATGTAAATAATGTATAACATGATTGAGGATTCACACATGCATCATTCATACTAGGTAGTAGAAGTTTGCTCAATGATCTACAAGCTAAAATAAGCACCCACCAAAGCTCTCAAGGATGTACACCACAAGAAGCATGAATTGGGATTAAGGCTTCAATATCACATTTGCATGTTTTTGTTTTTAAAGAAAAGAGAAAAAATATAGATTAAAAATATTTGTCATGCATATTTATTTGATATAGTGAAGAGCTGAAGGCCTACCAACTCATGAAACTAAAAAATAAGAAGATACACATTAACAAGGATGTAGTGTTTTATGAGAAGGGGAAGTCAAATCCACCCTCCACATAGTCAATTGATACATGCATTAGACATGTAAAAATTTCAAATGTTTGTAGTGGTACTGAGGATGAAACCAATGATGACAAGAAGTGAGGACCTTCCTGCAACCATGCATTATTCAATATATGTCCAAGTGGTATACTAGCACCATACATGATGTAAATGTTGACCATTTTTGGTCCCATGGGCAAAAATTGGTCTCCCTTTTCTTTTCTTTCCATTTCCATGCTTAGACATGAAGGATAATGCAAAAATATGTTTCTATAACTCTTTTTTTCCTCTTGGCATGTAAAAGGCTCAACTTCAAGCATTTGGTACGGAAAGAATAGGTGGGGTTGAAAGGAGTGATTATGCAAGAATTTGCAAAAGAGTAAGTAAAAGTACTTTAGAAGGCTTTTTCTTAGCAAAATGAACCAAGTTCAAAAGGCCAAAGGATCACTTCTAAAAGCCCGAAGGGTAGGTGCCCTTGCGGGGGTCATCCAGACGACAAGTAGGACCATTGTAACTCTTCTAAAAGGAAATTTTGTAGACCAAGTAGCCCTTGCAGAGGGAAAAAACACTTAAAAAGGGACCAAAGAAAGAAGGTAGAAAGGGGCAGAGTTTTCCTTTAGAGAAAGACAAGGTAAAAGATAAAATATTCCTTCAGACTTTTGTCTAAAGGAAATCCATGGCAAAATGGCAAAGCCAAATTCCTTTAGATAAAAAGTATGAAGGAATTCCTTCAAACATTTTGTCCAAAGGAAAAGCCTGATTGAAAGAAATAAGCAGCAAAACATGAAGAGAACATTTCCTTCGAACAAAAAGTCCAAAGGAATTCCTTCAGACAAAAAGTCCAAAGGAATTCCTTCAGACAAAAAGTCTGAAGGAATTGAGAAGCCAAGGCAACCCGAAGGAGCCTGAAGGGCAATTGCCCTTGTGAGGGACTCTCGGCTGCCAAAAGGGGGATGTTTCTCCAAGCCCTGAAGGGACACCTTCACTTCAGGAGGGTTCAATGACAAAATTCTAAACAAAGGAAAAGAAAGGGGAGATATCCATTGAAAAAAAGTATGAAGGAACACTTTGAAAAGTGAAGCCAAAGGAAAGAAAGTCGCAGGAAAGTGAAGCTAAAGGAATTACTAAAGGGGTGATGGGCTCGCAGACATCAAATTTAGGATGATGGAATAGCCATTAGCTTTTACATGGTGACAAACGCACAAACGTCAACTTTGTGATAATGAAATAACTGTTGATCTTTAAATGATTGAGCACCAATCTAAAGGAATTCAAAGGGATTAAGGCCAAAAGGAAGAGACCACTAAGAAAGGAGCCTGAAGAGCCAAAGAATTGATAAAAGACAGCCCTAAGGGCTACAAGGGCCAGGAAAAGACAAAAGTTGAGAAAAGACAAAAGTCAAGAGTGAACTCAGTGACCCACTGAGAAAGGAGCCTAAGGAGCCAAGCATATATATAGAAAAAATAACCCAAGTGACAAAAGGGAAGCATCGACAGAAGAGTTATTATAGTGGTTGGAATAGTCCCTATGAAATGGTCATCAAGGAGTGCAAATAGTGAATGATGTGGCCTATTTTTCCTCATTTTGCATTGATAAGCAGAAAACTAAGTGAATGTCTTTAAGAAGTGGTCTTGTTAGTAGACAAATGGGCACATCCCATGTTTTCACAATAATGTTTGATATAACTTTAAATGCCAAAGTCAATACTGGCAATTGGCATAACATGTTCTTTCAATGACTTCCTCTTCCCAATGTTTTCAACATAGCATGGGCCATTTGTAAAAAGGAGCACAATTTCTTCCTCTATCTCTATATATATTATAAACTCTCATTTGAGAAAGTCATCTCTCATTTTTTAAGGAAAAACTCTGCCAAAATTTTCACCTTGAATCAATAGAATGCGTTTTACCTCTATTTGGTTGGATATATCTCTGAGTGTGTCTAAGTATTAACCTTGTGTTTGGTCATTTTGCATGATGCTTTCACAATTTTGACAACAACATCCTTGGTATAGACAAATCACCATTTCTATAGGTAATAATAAGTGTTGTATTTGGAGTGCAGAGATAAAAGAGGGTTACCAGATAGTGTGTTTTCCTACAACACCTGTGGTATGTTCATTTTTTGTGTGTCTTCATTAAACCTCCCTGTTAAGCTTCCTACAATTTGGTATTTTCATTAGATAAAGTGTATGTATGTCCTCTTTTGGTCTAAAGTGTGAGTAAATGAGTAGATCAAACTTTTTTGGTGCATCACCGTATTAGTCTAGGTTTTATTTTTAGTAATCCTTCTCTCTTTTTAACCCCCCTTTTTAATATATTAGCAATAGTACTAGAATAACTCAGAGATGCATCAAATGGAGCTAGCCCTTATATAGAGATTCTCCTCTTAGTTTTCCCAGACCCACAGGCAAGAGAGGAGTCTCCATTGTAATACGTAGAGAATAGAGGCTTAGCCTTCTATCAAGGGTGCATTCTACAGTGTCAACAATTTTTGGCACACCCAGTCGGACCAATTTTTAAACACTCAAAAAAGTTCAAGGATTGATGTTAGTCCTATTACAGTAAAAATCAATCATTAATCCAACATCTGGTGACTCCATTATCAAGAGCATCAGTCTCTAGTCAAAGATCAGTCTGACACCTTATGCCTAAGGTTACCACATGATCTATTGTTAAGGGTGTCCCTTTTGAATTCATTGAACTACCATTAAACTCAGTAAGGCAACTAAGGTTTGCAAAGACTCATACTTATTTAGCAAGTCATTTTCCCAGACCTGTTGTAAGATACACTTACACAAGAAGGCCCTAGTTGAATCTCGTCATAGCTATGGCTTTACCTTTTATGGCCTTTCATGGTTAGAGTCCTTTGAATCTTCTGCATTATGACCCAATCCTGGGTATAGTTCTTAAGAGTGTGCCTCCATTTAATGGAGAAGGTCCTATTACTGCTATTGAGCAGATCAAAAATATTGCCAACCTTTGTAATATTCACAATGTCACTAAAGAAAACATTGCTATCAAATTGTTGGCATTTTCTTTTAAGGGCAAGGTTCTGGACTGGTATGGGACTCTGCCTATGAATTCAATCACACATAGAATGAATTTGGCACCATCTTAACAAATAGGTTCAGGGAGAAGAGTGACCATCTCTCACTTGCAGAGTAGCTAACCACTATGCAGAGAGCTCTACATGAATTTATACAAGATTTTAATACTCAATTTCAGAAGACATGGGATAGAATCCCCATTTTGGTAAGCTCAACTCCAAGCTATGCTTTCCTCTATTATTTGAAAGCATTGAACAATGACATTAATATCATGATATAGTCCATGGGAGGACATGTGTTATCTACTACCTATGAAATATCCATAATAGCTGAGAATTGTATGGTGCAAGCGGGAAAGATAGCCCCTAGACCTCATATGCCACTCTTCCCTGAATTGTCACCTCTAGTCCAGACTGCTGCACTTAACTTAGCTCTTATACCTAGCATAGAAAATTTGGATGCTACTCTATCTAATGACCTTCATGAAGTCAAAATCTTGTTACAAAGTGTAACCAATGAACTAGTGGCTCTCAAAAGGCAGCAAGCTCAAAGCAATCAGCCAAATCAGGGATATCAATAATTTGGGCAAGCAAATAGACCCCCTTTTCAAAATTACAATCAAGGACAGGGTTAGTTTTCACAATCTAAACCTTATGAAGGATATAATATAGGTGATCCTTCATCATCTAAGGCTCTAGTACCTGTTCAAAATAATCAGGTACAAGAACAACCAAATTGCTCACCCATGGGATACGGTCAAGATCAGGCTGTTTATAAAAATGAGATGTTGGGTCAATACATGAATGCACAAGACAATCAATAAGCTACTCAATTCCCAAGATTTGAGGTGTCATTTCAACCTAGCATGGGTAGTAGGCTAGTTTAGTTTGATTTTGCTCTCATGAATCACCTGGAAGGTGAATTCTATGCAGTCAACTACATGGGTAATGTGGAAAACTAAGGTGGTTATGTTGCATCCAACACAAGATCCAAAATGAGAGCTATGGAGGAAGCTCAAGTGGCTACTCAAACATCCACAACATCTTCTTCATCACATATGAACCAAAAATTTCCAAATTTTAGGCCACTAGTTACACCCTTAGCTCCTTGGCCTATGCCTTAGGTTGCAAGCAACCCCAAAGAAAATTTGAAAAGGAACAACCCTCATATCAATGTGGTAGTCTAGATGAAGAAGCTACACATGAATATCTCCTTGTGGGATTCATTAGAAATGTTGGGATAAAAGGACATGCTCCAAAAAGAATTGCATGGGCTAAATGAACACGTTGTCCCAGCAAAGGCTGATAATGTTCTGATCATGAATGGGTACCCTTCCACAACAGGCCAAGTAAAGAAAGCAGAAAAGGTTCCTCCTTCTATCTATCCTTAGTCATAGGGGATTTCCTAGTGCACAATTTCAATATTGACAGTGGGGCAAGCACCTCAGTAATGCCAAAATGTATAGTGGATAAACTGGGGCTCAAATACAAAGAAATGACTAAGGGAGTCTTGCAGCTAGATGGAACACCAACAAAGATAGTAAGAGTGGTGAGAGGCTTGAACTTGATGCTCCACACCTATCCAACTTTATTAGTTCCTCATGACATGGTGGTGGTGGATTTTCCTCTCTACTTTGCCATTTGCTTGTCCAGGGATTTCACATCCAAAATAGGTGGGTACCTAGTAGCAAACTGGTCCTACCTAGTTTTAGAACCAAATATGGGATTAAGGTCAAAATTTAATTAAAGCCAATCCATAGAGATCATCTGGAGCCATAATCACTCAAGGTGATGAATGTCAGCTATGCCATTATTGATCAAGAAGAATTCAGGTGGATCAATCTCTGCCCTCTACCCTTGAAGGAGTTGCTGACCTGCTCCTAGATGAATGGGGAAGTGACAACTTTGAACATGATCCTTACAAGTTCATAGAAGAGGTAGGCCTTGGGATTTATTGAATGCATGAAGAGGGTACTTTTTTACCAAATTTGATGAAAGCAAGCCAAGAGAGCTCAGGCTTATGGCATCTTTATTATGATGGCTCAAGGAGCAAGTTGGGAGTTGGTGGGGGAGTGGTGCTAGTTTCCCCCTCACAAGAGAAATGATTTTCAGCTTTCAAGTTCCAATTTTCTTGCACATGAAATGTTGTAGATTATTAATCTCTCATCCATAGTTTGGAGTGGGTGAGGAAAAGAGGAATTAGAGAGCTACAAGTTTTTGGGGATAATAAGTTGATTATAAATTAGGTGAGAAGCTGAAATTTGACCAAGAAGTCCCTATTTAAGTCTTACAAGCACAGGGTGTGAGACTTAGTAGAGAGTTTCTTTGCTTTTAATGTTACCTCCATTCCAAGAGAGCAGAATAAGTAAGCAGACAGACTAGCAGTAGTTGGTTCTCAATTTGATGTCCCCAAAGAGATAGGTTGAAATAATAGTCCGTGCCATTTGAAAGTGGTAATCAGTTCCTTTGTGCCTGACAACATCACCAACTGGTAGGTGTTTGACAATGATCAAAAAATAACACTTTTCTTAAAAGAGGAATATGAGTTTACTGCTAAAAACTAGGCTAAGCTATAACAATAGTATGATAGCTAGATTGTTTAGCTGAAGAACAATAAACTTCCCAAAGGCTTGGTCACTCTCAAAAGTATCTTCAATGAGGATGACCAATTGAAAAATTATAAAGCAAGCATAATGATAAAGAAGGAGAACTATTAAAAAGTGGAGATATTCAAGAATAAGCTGCTTGCACTTGGGAAAGTGTGTATAGATCATGAAAGTTAGGCCTTCATCTTATTGTGCCAGGAGTTTGTTGATGTCTTTGCTTGGGAGTATAGTGACTTGAAGGGTTTTAACCCAAGTTTGGCCTAACATACCACATAGCTAGAGGAAGGTGCCAAGCCCATCAAGCATAAATAAAGGCCTGTCAACCCAAAGATTGAGCCTCTCATGCAGAAGGAACTCACCAAGCTGATTGAGTCCAAAATCATATTTCTGATCAAACACTCTTCTTGGCTAGCCAATCTTGTTCCTGTTCGAAAAAATAATGGAGAGATCAGATTATGTGTAGATCTCAGAGACCTCAATAGAGTCTCTTTGAAATACCATTATCCTCTCCCAAGTATGGAGTAGATCCTCCAAATGGTGATAGGCAACAAGCATTTCTCCCTCCTGGATGGGTATTCAGGGTACAATCAAATTTTGGTGTAAGACTATGACCAGTACAAGATAGCCTTCACTACCAAATAGGGGATGTTTGCTTATCAAAAAATTCCATTTGGACTATCCAATGCTAGTGCCACTTTTCAACAAGCTATGGACATGGCTTTTTAAGGCCTGATAAATAATATTGTACTGGTGTATCTTGATGATGTGACAATATTCTCTAAGGAAGCAGGCCAACACATAAAGCACCTCAGGCAAATCTTTGAGAGGTGTAGAGAGTTTGGTATCTCTATGAACTCAAATAAATGCATGTTTGTTGTCCATGAGGGTAAACTCCTTGGCCATGTGGTTTCTAAAGAAGGCTTAACCATTGATCCAGAAAGAGTTTTCTCCATCCTAGATCTATCCTTGCCTAAACATAAGAAAGGTCTATAGAGCTTCTTTGGAAAAATAAATTTCATCAGGAGATTTATTCCAAATTTTGAGGAGGTAGTCAAGCCATTAACCTCTATGCTGAAGAAAGATGAGAAATTCACGTGGATGGTGAAAAGGAAGGATAGTTTTGAAGGGATCAAGCAGGCTATCACCTAGGCTCTTACCTTGATCAGCCTTGACTTCACAAAGGATTTCAACCTCTACACCTTCAAAAATGAAGAGGTAATCTCCACTATGCTTACCCAAGCAAATGATGAGAACCTTGAACAATCACTTGCATTTTTTAGCTAGGGTCTAGAGAGTTTTGAGGTCAAGTATACATATGTGGAGAAGCAAGTAGTTGTATTCATACGAAGTCTGAAAAAATTCAGACATATGTTTCCAGTAGCAGGGTTTACCTCATGGTGCCACATCCTAGCATCAAAGATTTCTTGATCAGCCATGATTTGAATGAAAAGAGAATGGGATAGATCACTAAAGTAATGGACTATGATGTGGACATCAAAACCACCAAGTTGGTAAGAGGAAAAGGCCTATGTGAACACCTTACTGTAGACTTTAAATAGTAGAAAGAGGATAGTTTGCTAATTCATGATGTAGCCACAGTAGAAGAACTAGCTGTCATGAAGGATTAGACATCAGACATCAGACATTTCCTTCTCACTGGTGAGTGCTTGTAGGGCCTTGATAGGACCAAGAGGAGATATTTTAGACTCCAATCTCTCCCTTATGTCCTAATTGATGGAGTGCTATTTAGAAAGGATTTCTTAGAAGTACTTTTAAGGTGCATAGACTCAGGTCAGGTCGATAGGGTGCTGTCTGAGTTCCATGATGGGCTCGCTGGTGGTCACTTTGCTCCTAAGCCTACAACTACAATAATTATGAAATTTGGTTAATTTTGGCCCATTTTATTCAGAGACACCCATGCTTGGGTACAAAAGTGCCAAAAGTGTGCTCTCTTTGATGGGAATCAATGATTGGCTACAATGCCTCTATAGCCTATTCAGATGGAATAGTCATTCATGCAATGGGGCCTTGACTTCAAAGGGATGATTAATCTTCCCTCTAGTGCTAGACACAAATGGGTCTTGACCACTATAGACTACTTCACGAGATGGGTAGAAGCTGTTGCTTTAAAGGAGGTCAATGAAAGTGTAGTCCTCAATTTTTATGAAGACCTAGTGACAAGGTTCAGAGTCCCAGCTACCATCATATCAGACAATGCATTGGCTTTTTTGGGAACCAGATTGAGCAAGTGGGCATTGAGATATGACATCTACCTTAGCACTTCTTCCAACTACTACCCACAAGAGAATGGGTTGGCCGATTCCACCAACAAGAATCTGGCCAGGATTATCAAAAGAACAATGGAGGAGAATTAGAGAACTTGGTATGCCAAGTTGAAAATAGCCTTGTGGGTAGATAGGGTCACTACAAAGAGGGCAGTTGGCAATTTTCCATACATACTTATGTATGGAAGGGAAGCTAGACTTCCTCTTTCACTTGAATTGCCAACCTTAGACCTTGCTCACTAGTTGTAATTAGAAAAAGGCAACAACATGGAGGTTAGGGTATGTGAATTGATGGAAATTCAAGAAACAAGGGACCAAACTATGGTTTTTATGACCAGATGTCAACAATAGATGAAGAAGCACTTTGACAAGAGATCCTCGTAAAAAGGTTTCTCGAAAAGAGACATCATCTTGAAATGGGATGAGGACTAAGCTAAGCCTAGAAAGCACATGAAGTTCAACACCCTATGGAGTGGTCCATATGTCATCACTCAGTGTAAGAAACACAATGCGTTCCAACTCTCTAGCTTGGATGGTGAAGAACTATGTATCCCAGTTAATGGGATACATTTAAAGCATTATCACTAGGCCTTCTCCTATCATGTACATATTTTCCTTATTTTTTTCTCCTATTTTCCCTAAGTGCTTTTCACACATGTTAGTAGTTTTCTTAACGTGTGTGTTTTGTTTCCCTTTTAGGATAAAAGCTTCATGATTGATTATTAGATATCTCAAGGCTATTGCTAACTCTTTCAAAGTTGCATCTTGACTCCATGCCCAATGAACTTTGAGGCTATCAGTCTTCTTTAGCATAGCAAGCAATGCTTCCCTTGAGAATCACCAAATTATTGAACATTTTTGGTCCCATGGGCAAAAAATTAGTCTCCTTTTTCTTTTGTTTCCATTTCCACACTCAAACATGAAGGATAATGCAGAAATATGTTTCTGTAACTCATTTTTTCCTCTTGGCATACAAAAGGCTCAACTTCAAGCATTTGGAATGAAAAGAATAGGTAGGGTTGAAAGGAGTGATTATGCAAGAATTTGCAAAAGACCAAGTAACATTACTTCAGAAGGCTTTTTCTTGGCAAAATGAACCAATTTTAAAGGGCCAAAGGATCACTTCCAAAATCCTGAAGGTTAGGTGCCCTTATAGGGGGCACCCAAACGACAAGTAAGACCTTTGTAATTATTTTGAAAGTCAATTTTGGAGACCAAGTAGCCCTTACAGAGGATGGAAAACACTTAAAAATGGACCAAAGAAAGAAGGTAGAAGGGGGCAGAGTTTTCCTTCGAAGAAAGACAAGGCAAAAGATAAAAGATTCCTTCATAATTTTGTCTGAAGGAAATCTGTGGAAAAATAGCAAAGGCAAATTCCTTCGAACAAAAACTCTGAAGGAATTCCTTTGAACATTTTGTCTAAAGGAATTTGTCCGAAGGAAAAGCTCAACCGAAAGAAATAAGTGGCAAAACATGAAGAGAACATTTCCTTCAGACAAAAAGTCTAAAGGAATTCCTTTAGACAATTTTTCCAAAGGAATTGAGAAGCCAAGGCAGCTCGAAGGAGCTCAAAGGAGATCAAAGGGAAATTACTCTTGCGGGGAACTCTTGGCTACCAAAAAGGGGACCTTTTTCTAAGCCCTGAAGGGACACCTTCCCTTCGGGAGGGTTCAATGACAAAAGCCCAAACAAAGGAAAAGAAAGGGTAGATATCCTTTAGAAAAAAGTTTGAAGGAACACTTCAAAAATTGAATCTAAAAGAAAAAAAGCTGAAGGAAAGTGAAGCCAAAGGAATTACTAAAGGGGTGATAGGCCCGCAGATGTCAAATTTACGATGATGGAATAGCCGTTGGCTTTCAAAATGGTGACAAATGCATGAATGTCAACTTTGCATCAATGAAATAATCATTGATCTTTAAATGATTGAGTGTAAATATAAAGGAATTTAAAGGGATTAAGGTTGAAAGGAAGAGATTGTTGAGAAAGGATCCTGAAGAGCCAAAGGATTGATAGAAGATAGCCCTGAGGGCCAAAAGGGCCAAGAAAAGACAAAACTTGGGAAAAGATAAAAGTCAAGAGTGAACTCAGTGACCCACTGAGAAAGGAGCCCAAGGAGCCAAGCACAGATATGGAAAAAATAGCCCAGGTGGCCAAAGGGAAGTGTCGATAGAAGAGTTATTATAGCAGTTAGAACAGTCCCTATGAAATGGTCATCAAGAAGTGCAAACAGTGAATGGCACAACTTATTTTTCCTCATTTTGCATTGATGAGTAGACAATCACATGAATGTATTTAAGAAGTGGTCTTATTAGTAGACAAAGGGGTGTGGCCCATGCTTTCACAATAATGTTTGATATAACTTTAAATGCCAAAGTCAAGACTGGAAACTGGCACATCATGTTGTTTTTGTGACTTCCTCTTCCCAATGTTTTCAATGCAACATGGGCCACTTGTAAAAAGGGGCATCATTACTTCCTCTTTCTATATATATATATATATATATATATATATATATATATTATAAAATCTCATTTGAGAAAGGCATCTCTCATTTTTTAAGGTGAAGCCCTGCCAAAATTTTCACCTTGAATCAATAGAATGCATTTTACCTCTATCTGGATGGAATTTCTCTGAGTGTGTCTGAGTATTAACCTTGTGTTCAATCATTTTTCATGATGCTTTCACAAGTTTGATGCCAACATCCCTGGTATAGACAAATCACCATTTTTATAGGTAATAAGAATGTTGTATTTGGAGTGCAGAGACAGAAGAGGGTTACCAGATAGTGTGTTTTCCTACAATGCCTATGGTAAGTTCATTTTCTATGTGTCTTCATTAAGCCTCCCTATTAAGCTTCCTACAGTCTAGGATTTTCATCAGATAAAGTGTATGTCCTCTTATGGTCTGAAGTGCGAAAAAGTGAGTAGATCAAACTTTTTTGGTGCATCACCATATTAGTCTAGGTTCTATTTTTAGTAATCCTTATCTCTTTTCAACCCCCACTTTTTTATATATTAGCAATAATACTAGAATAACTTATAGATGAATCAAAGGGAGCTAGCCCTTATCTATAGATTCTCCCCTCAATTTTTCTAGACCCATAGGCAAGAGAGGAGTCTCCATTGTGCTGCGTGGAGGATAGATATTCAACCTTCTGTCAAGGGTGCATTCCACAGCATCAATAGTAAAATTGGATGGAGTCCTAGATGCATCCATTTTAGGATAAGGACTCATACCATGGCTCATATATAGGTTAATTTGTCTTTAATGAGCACACATTTGAAATCATTTGAGCTCTTGATAGTTTGAGAAGCCCAAGAATCAAAGATTGGAAAGAGGCCATAGATACAAAACATCAATCACCGATGAAGAATAATAAATGGCAACATGTTAATCTTCCACTAGGGAAGAAGCCCATCAATTGAAATTGGATCTTCAAGGCAAATTATAAGGTAGAGGGAAGCATAGAAAAGTATAATACAAGACTTATATCAAAGGGGTATGCATAACAAGAAGGCATTGACTATAAGGAGACATTTTCTCCCATAACAAAGATAAAAACTATTAGAATGGTATTTGTTATCACTACATAATTTGGATGGAAAGTACATCAAATAGATTTAATAGGTGTTATCATTAATATGAGGCACTATCTATGAAGTGATATGGCTATGCCACATACTTACAAGACTAGGTCTAACACAAACATAACTTGTAGCTATGTACTGTGATAATCAATGAGTTCTTAAATTTGTTCACAATCCAGTGTTTCATGAACACACAAAACACATTGAAGTTCATGTTTATGCCATATGTAAGCATGTTCAATATCATAACATTTAGATCCAATATTTACCCACTCAAGATCAGTGTACAGATGTCTTCATCAAGTCACTTGCACGTGATAAGTTTGAGACATTCCAAGATTCATTATCTCATACTCTCAAGGCTAGTGAATCAAAGGGAGGAATGTTATAATAAAATAATTAGATTCATCATTATTCATAATGTAAATGAGATTTTTTAAATAATAACACATGTAGAATCTTAGATGTTAATCTATTGAGGAAGTAAATTGTAAATCCCATAAATATTAGGCTTAGTTTAGTTAGAACTATGTTATAAGTTAATCGATTATTATCCTTAGTATTAAGAGATATTTTAACTCTATTAGTTTTTACAAATAATGGCTTCCCCCATTATAATTACGTTGAATAAATTATTTATTTTGAAGAACTCTACTAATTTTTTTTATGTTTATCTCTATCATATATTGTGCCCAAGAATATTTCACCACACCATCCATTTAAGTAAGAAAGGAAATCAAAATAATTCCATAAATAAAATAACTATGAAATTTTGTATTTTGTAGAATGGGAGATCAACGCTATAATTTTTGCTACTTCATGATGAAATCACATGAATTGAACTAGTTTTTTATATAATTTGGAATCAAGAATTGAACCCATCTCAACAATAAATTATTTCCAAAGATAGTGTTATTCCACTCTTGAAGGCATTAACTTACATGATCAACAGTTTTCTCTTTGTCACACTCATTGATTTCATGATAGATGGTGATTTGGGTGTTGGACAAAGCAAACTTCATATATGAAACACTAAATACATTCACATATTTAAATAAAATACGCACCAATAATTATGGATTATAGTTGTGTTTAGTGGTATTTATGGATTAGTGACCAATTGCATTTATAGTCTTCAATTTTATATAGCTTTCTAAATAGGGGCTAGTTCAATTCTCAACAAAGAGTTGAACACATTGCTTCCATTTATGTAATTCTAATGTGCATGCAATAATCAATTAGGTTACTTAAATTTCACATCTAAAAGTTAATTTAATTTACTCAGTTACACTATGTATATAATTATCGATATGGGTTCCTTAAATTTCACATTTGAGAAACAATTTTGATTTAATAGCCTATAGCATCCATTTCTTTTTGTGGGGTTAACCTTTAACTAAGGAAAGAGAGGATCCCCACACACTCTAATAACTAAATATTGACACAACAAACCATAAGGTGAATTTGAGAATTTTGTTTGGGGTATCATATTAGGGCCAACCTCATATCTAAGATGCTAATACACTAAAAAATGTCACGGACAAACTCATTACTATTTATGAGGCTAAGAAATAGAATACCATCCTTTATCTACAATTCCAATGTCATTGTCTCCAATTGAATACAAGTGAAAAAGTTGAAATATTTCTTCATCATGCTACAACATTGTAGGCATCACTACTTACATTAGGTGAGGAAGTGTCAGATGATTCCCTCATACCCATTTTCCTGAGAACATTTTCACCAAAATAAAATATATTTGTAATGTCTCTCAATATATCACAAACCAATCCAACTTTTCAAAAGTTGGTTAATATTTTTCAGCAAGAATAATTCATGCACATTGTAGAATAGGATGAAGAAGAACATGCACTAGCATCACGTCAGAATGGGAAGAGGCCCATGAAGCCTTCAAATAAGTCCCTTAAGTAGACAAATAAATGGAATCAAGATGAGAATAAACCACATTCTCAAAGTATGTCAATTTTTTGGTAAGATAGATCATGAACTAGAGGATTAAGTATTGATACAAGGCATCTACACATGGTTCATCCAAAAATAAGGAGCCTAATCCTCAACCATCTTCACAAGGACAAAATAAGTATCCATAATCCACACATAATTTGAAACATAAGTCTTATTCACAACAACATGGGAATTTTTTTAACAATAATGGTTCTTTAGATGAAGATTATGTCTATGTTACACAGACAACTAAGGACATGCCTCCTACAAATTTAGTGTGGTACATGGATTTTAGTACCTCACAAAACTCAATAAGCACAAAATGGTGAGAGGACTTACCTCACTAAAGAACAATAAAGATATGTGTTTTAGTTGATTAGCTGGAAAAAAATGGAGAGCTCCATTTGGCATAATTACATATTGGATTGTTGGTCCATTGGCTCTAGTGCACAATGAGATTTATAAGAACATGCATCCTAGTGGTAGTGGATTTAGGTATTTTTAGATATTTGTTGATGACTAATCATGAAAAGTGTGGGTATATTACTTGAATACTAAGGATCAATCCTTTCAAGTCTTTAAATAAATCAAAGCCATGGTGATATCATAAATTTATCATTGCATAAATGTCCTATACTTAGATCGATGGGGGAATACGCCAATAAAGATTCATCTAAATTATTAAAATCACATGGCATTTACCAATATCTCACTGCATCATATTCTCCACAATATAATAGTTTTGCATAATGGTGTGAGCACACTTTCATATAAATAGTGTATAACATGATTAAGGATTCACACATACATCATTCATACTAGGTAGAATCACACTATCATGGAAATAGTGTATAGCATGACTAATAATTCACACTACATTTTTCATAATAGAAAATGACCAATAAAATATGACAACACCTTATAATTTTTTGACCCTTCTGTAATGGGTGCATGTCATGTAAATCCACTAGCTACCTTGAATCTAGGTCTGGTGTATGATATGGGACCTCTGGTATATGATATCACTTGAAATGCCCTCATTGGCCCTCACCATCACCACTCAAATCGCCTTAAAATATTTCACCACTTTCAAATTAGTAACATCTAGAGTAATTAAATCAAGTATAATAACATTCAAAATCACCAAACTCAGACCCCTCAAAGAAAGGGTAAGGTAATAAAGAACATGTAATTAGTGAAAGATTTTAACATGCATTGGGTGATGACAAAAAGTGGTGATGATAGGGTATTTCATGTGATATCATATGTTAAGGGGCATATTGTACACCAAACCTAAATTTAAGGTAGTGGTTGGATATACATAACTTTAATCACCCATTATAAAGGGGTTCATAGCTTATAGAGTGGATATATCTTTGATTTGTCATTTTATATTATTGAGGGTGAACTAGGATGTCATGAGATCTTATTTGATTGAAACAATACTCCATATCTAATGTGTAGTTTGAATCAATGATGCAAATTTAATAATATGGGGACAGGACATTGAGATCCCATAGTCTATCTTATTGCTTCCATTCATCCATATTACCAATATATTTACACCTAAAAATAAAAAAGTACATCTCTTCTAGAATTCCTTGCACCATTGGGGAAACTACTAGTAATATTATACACATGTACACACACATGTATATATGTGTGTGTGTACACACACAGATATACATGTATATGTATGCATATATATATATATATATATATATATATATATATATATATATATATATATATATATAGTTAGGTTGTGGAGCTAAAAGCTTCACTGTATGCAAACATGGAGGAGGTTGTTGAGTTCCAGGGATACCAGCATTGGCAGTGAAACTGACATCGATCAGGGGTGAATAGAAGGGCAACCGACATCGGCAAGAGTCAGCCGATGTCAGTCACCTCCAAACAGACAGGGACTGATGTCGATCACCTGTGCGGTTCCAGAACTTCTCATTGCATGAACAATTAGTTTGTTGAACCAGTTGTTTGCATGTAAAGGCTATTTTGAGTCTTGAGTTGCGTGTCTAATTATTGTAAATTAGAAGTCTAAGTTATTATTTTAGTATGGGATCTATTTATAGACTCATTGGCATGTATTGTAATTAAGCATCAAGGATTAAGGCAAGGAAGAGATCCTTCCAATTGTAAGAACAGTTGATCTGCAGGAGGCAGTAAGATTAGGAAGAAGTTCTACATGGTAAGTAAGATCATTTGAGTTGCAGGATGTTGCAGGTTCATGGGAGATCTACTTGAATTACTTTGAGTACTTGTGTACTAGTAGGGTTATTACTAACTGGTTGGAGGTGAACACCAATTCTGTGTTTGAGTTGTGTGTTGGGACTGTTTTTGGTAGGAGAGTGAACTCTTGAGGGAAATAAATCTATACATCTAAGAGGTGTGGAAGATTGTGGCATCTTCATTGTATTTCCTTCTAGCATGAGTATTAATACAAGATTATGTATTGTCTCTCAAATTCTATGTCATTTGTGAATTCTATTTACTTGTTAATTCTAGTTTAATTTCGTGATTAGTTGCTTATACAAGGTAATCATATTATGCTCTTATTGAGGAGCAAGATCCTGACAAGTTGGTATCAGAGCATGTTTGTTATTCTAGGTGCCTGATAAGTGGTATCAGAGCTTTTGGTTGGGTTACTAACAGGTGTTTCAGATCTGGTTAGTGTTTGTTGATTACAGGTTACTCACAGGGGTTTTTGTTTGAGTGGGAGTATATCAATGGCATAAGAAATTAAGCTATGAATGGAGAAGTTTAATGGCAAGAACTATCAATTATGGAGGATGCAGATTGAAGATTATCTGTATCAAAAAGATTTGTACTTACCATTGGGTGGGGTTGCATGCAAGCCCACGAATATGAAGGATGAAGAATGGAAGGTTCTTGATCAGAAGGCTCTAGGATCTATAAGGTTGAGCCTTGCATCATTTGTGATTTCTAACTTATCTTAGGCTAAGACAATGGTAGAGTTGATGGAATCTTTGGCAAATTTATATGAAAAACCTTTAGCTTCGAATAAGGTATTTCTTATGAAGCAATCATTTAATTTGCAAATGTTGGATGGTGGATCTGTACATAGTCATCTTAGTGATTTCCATGGTTTGGTAAACTAGTTAAATTTAGTTAATATTATTTTTGATGATGAAATTAAGGCTCTCTTAATCTTATGCTCATTACCTGAAATTTGGGAGAGTTTGGTAATTGCAGTTAGTAATATTGCGTCTGGTTCTAAAATCTTAAAAGTGGATGATGTTGTGAGTGTAATCTTGAATGAATAAATTCATAGAAAAAGTACAGGTGAATCATCAGGGAATGATTTGAGTGTTGAAAGCAAGGGAAGGCAAAGAGAGAAGATCGAGCATGGGAGATCAAGGTCAAAGATAGGCAGGAGATCCAAGTCTAGGTATGGCAGAATAACCTGCTGGAAGTGTGGAAAGCAAGGGCATGTAAAGAGAGATTGTTGGTTGGTTGAAGATCAACAAGAAATATTGTTGCAAGTATTGTTGCATAGGATGCTCTGGTATGTTATTTGGATAAAGTAGAATCTTGGGTTTTAGATTCTGGTGCCTCTTTCCATGCATCCCCAAATAGGGAATTTTTTCATGAGTATGTCTAGGGAGACTTTGGATAAATTTATTTAGGGGATGGTAAACCTTGTCAAATGGTTGGCAAAGGGAAAGTGAAGCTGAAATTATAGACAGGCAACAAATGGGTGTTGAAGGAGGTCATGCATATCCCAGTCCTGAAGCAGAATTTGATTTCTATTAGAAAGTTAGGTGATGAGGGTTGTACAGTAACTCTCACAGTGGACTCTTGGAAGGTTACCAAGGGTGCACTTGTTGTAGCAAGAGGTAAGAAAGTAGGTACACTTTATCTATCTACTTGTATTACTGATTCTCCTTTTGGTTTATCTACTTCAGCTATAGATTCAAAGATGTGGCTTAATAGGCTTGGTCACATGAATAAGAAGGGGATGCATGTTCTTGAGTCAAAGGGTATGCTTTCAGATTTGAAAAGCATGGATCAAGATTTCTGTAAGCAAAGGAAGAAAGTGATGTTTCTTGAGAAATCTGATGTTCGTGACAAGAACAGGAAAGCCTTAGTTTTCAAGGAGAAGATGACAGACAAAGATCAGCATAAGGGGATAAGGAATTCTAAGTAGAGCAAGGTTGATATGGACAAGGGTTTGATCCAAAAAGAGCTCATAGGTGGAAGTCATCGCTCAAAAGTAAAACACAGAGACTGACATCGGTTAGAAAATCAACATCCAAATAGGGAACGATGTCAGCTATGTGCAACCCGATGTTGGTGACTTTGAACAAGTAAACACCAGCATCAATCAAGGGGAATCAATCTCGGTGATGAGCCAGTCACGTGGAACCAACATCGGTCAGGTCCAGACTGAGATGTGACCACCATCAGTCACTGAGATGAATTTTAGGTGGATAGCAAGCTGTCAAGGAGTCTCAAGTGCCCATATGGAGGACTTAAAAGGGTAAGTAAGCCTCAAATTCATCATTTCTCTTCTTTACACTACTTGTTGCTCATTGATGGTCAAGAACCAGGAAGTTATTAAAGAAGCAGAGTGGGTAGATCTAAGAAATAGTGGGAGCTTGGCATGGATGAAGGATGTGATTCCTTGGAGAAGAACCAAATGGGAGTTTTTTGGTGGAGTTTCCAGCTGGAAGAAAGCACTGAGAGATGAATGGATGTTCAGGATAAAGAAGAGCGAGAATGGACATGTGAGATAGAAGGCCAGGGTATATGGTCTTGAGTAAGCTGCAGGACAATGGAGGTTTGACCATTGTGTTTCTCTTTACCAAGTTGGATAATATTAGCTACATTATCCTATTACTGTATTGTGTGCTTGTTGCAGGGTTATATATACAGGGAGTTGCTAAACTAAAGGTAAAGTTGGTTCAGAGATGTGTCATGAGGAATCTGGGAGCAGTAAGATTCTTTGGCATGAGTGTGTTCTAGAGACATGGAAGGTCACAGGTTGACTTTGTCTTCAGATGATTGTGTGAAACCGATTAACACACGAATGGTTGGATAGTTCTATGAGCAATGTCTTGATTCACATGATGAGGTTGAGTACATGTGTACTAAACCTGAGATTTCCCAAGTAGTGGGAGTTGTCAGCAAGTTTGGAGCCAATCTGGGAAAGAAGCACTTGAGGGTAGTTTAGTGGATTCTCAGGTATCTGAGAGGGACCAGTAGTAGGTGCACATGCTATGCAGGGTCAAGTTATTTTCTACATGGGTTTGTAGATGCAGATGTGGTAGGTGATATGGATGATAGGAGGTGCACCAGAGGATTTGTGGTGGTTGGTCTTCAAGGGTGATATTGAAGAGGGATACAAAGCTAGGGAACAAACTAGATGATGTACAGGTATAGGTGCATTTATTTATCTCCAAGTGGGAGATTGTTAGGTTGTGCAGCTAAAAGCTTCACTATATGAAAACATGGAGGAGGTTGCTAAGTTCTAGGGATATCGGCATCGATAGCAAAATTGACGTCAATCAGGGGTGAACAAAAGGGCAACAGACATCAGTAGGAGTCAGCTGACGTCGATCACCTCTAGGCAGATAGGGACCAACGTCGGTCACCTGTGCGGTTTCATAACTGCTCGTTGCATGAACAGTTAGTTTGTTGAACCAGTTGTTTGCATGTAAAGGCTATTTTGAGTCTTGAGCTGCATGTCTAATTATTATAAATTAGAAGTCTAAGTTATTGTTTTAGTATGGGATCTATTTATAGACTCATTGGCATGTATTGTAATTAAGGATCAAGGATTAAGGCAAGGAAGAAATCCTTCCAATTGTAAGAATAGTTGATTTGCAGGTGGCATCAAGATCAGGAAGAAGTTCTACATGGTAAGTAAGATCATTTGAGTTGCAGGATGTTGCAGGTTCATGGGAGATCTACTTGAAGTACTTTGAGTACTTGTGAACTGGCAGGGTTATTACTGACTGGTTGGAGGTGAACACCAATTCTATGTTTGAGTTGTGTGTTGGGACCATTTTTGGTAGGAGAGTGAACTCTTGAGGGAAAGAAATCTGTACATCTAAGAGGTGTGGAAGATTGTGGCATCTTCATTGTATTTCCTTATGGTATGAGTATTAATACAAGATTGTGTATTGTCTCTCATATTCTGTGTCATTTGTGAATTCTAGTTACTTGTTAATTCTGGTTTAATTTCATGATTAGTTGCTTATACAAGGTAATCATATTGTGCTCTTATTGAGGAGAAAGATCCTGACAAGTTGGTATCAGAGCATGTTTGTTGTTCTAAGTGCCTGACATACACACACACACACACACACACACACACACACACACACACACACACACACACACACACACACACACACACACACACACACACACATATATACATACATATATATATACATATATATATACACATACATATATATATATATATACATACATACATATATATAAACATATGTATGTATATATATATATACACACATATATATAAACATATATATACACATTTATATACATACATGCATATATATATATATATATATAGTACATACATATATATGTGTGTGTATGTGTATATATATGTGTATATAAATGTATATATAGATGTATATATATATATATATACATATATATACATCTATATATACACATATGTATGTGTTTGTATATATATATATATATATATAGATGTATATACATATATATACACATATATATGTGTGTGTGTATAAACACACAGATATATATACACATACATACATATATGTGTGTGTGTGTATGTATAAAGTATATATTAATACATATAATATATAATCTTTTAATTATAATATAATATATTCATATTATATATTGTTTTTACCTTTAAAGACTTAGATGAATGTAAATTCTATGTTGTTAAAGAGCTAAGTATAATAAATCAAGGTAGAAATATACAATGAAAATAGCCACTAATCTGTAATAGAATTGACTTAATTTGACCTTTCTAAAAATTGCAATAAATAATGTAAATAAAAGCTTAGCTAGAAAATGACTGAGATAGATGATCTGGAGGCTAAAATTGAGGTAGAAGTTGGATTGAGTGTCACAAATAGGATCCAAGTGTCAAAACCCCTTTTGGATAGTAACTCCGTTATTAGACATTAGTGTCATGTGGCACTAGTGTCCCTATTTTGGTAGTAGAGTCCTCTGTGCATAATTATTTTGAGCTTTTGGGTGCACCTATGTCTGTGTCTATCAATCTTGTTCCTACATTCATAAGTTATAGATCCTTGTATATGACCTAATTTAACTAATTTTATGTGAAAACCCTAATCTTCCATGTTACTAGGGCATCCAGTTGATACAAATAGTAAAGTGTGTTTGTTAGTGGGGTAGGCTGGACATCCTCAAGACCCCATTATGATGAGAGTTTCATACATACCAATACTATGAAGAGGGATCAAGCCCAATGTAGTTATCCACACCTAAGTGTTGGTGTAAGTGCAAGTGAAGCTAGTATGATTTTTAACTTGAGTGCTTTGAATGTGACTGAGACTATAAATTTGAGTGATCTGAGCTTAGGAATGTTGTATATGGTTGTATGTAAAAGTAAGGTAGAATATGGATTGATAACATTGAATGTGCATAACATGTTCTGATATTATACATGTAATTTTCATCTAATCTCCATCTAGTGGTTAGAGGGATAAAATTCATGTATGTATTTTGTTATGATGCTTTTGTGTGTGTTAAAAAAGGTCTAGGCTGACCCTAGGTGGTTTAAAATTTGAAAAGATATCCATTTGTGGAAAAAGTAGGGAAAGGACAATAGGGCAAAAAATGGGACACTAGCACCATGTGGCACTACTGTCCCTATTATGGTACTAGGGTATAGGTGGTATAACTTGAGTCATAAAGGGCCAGCATGTTAGAATGAGGGTCTGGGACTAATTTAAGGATGTCTAGGAATGCCTGTGGCCCCCTTGAAGGTTGGATAAATATGAAAATAAGCCCTAAGATAGGTATAGGGCTAATCTAGGTATGGGTTCTCTCAAGTAGCACTCTTAACATTCCATTGTCATTTCTAGATGATTAAATTTTCCCCCCACCCTTTATTCTATAAATGCAACAAATAAAAATGACTAGGATAAAGGAAAAAGAAGCATACTTTGGCTTACCTAAGAGGTAAATCTTGTGATTCTAGATATGATTATGTGAAGCATGCTCTATTGCATGTTCTATAAATAAAACATGCATAAATCAGTCCTTATTTAAGAGATATCAAAATCAAATTCAAAATTAAGTAAAGAAGTAAAATTAAGTAAAGAAATAAAAATTAGTAAAAGGATAAGAGAGATGAAAGGATCAAATACACATCACTAAGTATGTAAACCAATGCATAAACCTGGTGACAACATGTGTGTGTGTGTGTGTGTGTGTGTGTGTGTGTGTGTGTGTGTGTGTGTGTGTGTGTGTGTGTGTGTGTGTGTGTGTGTGTGTGTGTGTGTGTGTGTGTGTGTGTGTGTGTGTGTGTGTGTGTGTGTGTGTGTGTGTGCATGTATATAGTGATCAATCAGTGAATAACTTGGACTAAGTTAATGTCTTGATCAATCCCCATGTGTGGATGCTTCAATAACTTAATCCAATTTTGACTCCATTATTTCCCACCCACCCCTTCTTGGTGGATCATGACCTATAAATATCTTAGATTGGATTGATGGTGTGTCCAACCCTATCATGTAGGTGGCTCAATAACTCAAGTAGACTATGAATCCATCATTATTGACCTATGTGTGGTAGATGCATCTGAAATTGAAACTGCATGATGTACCTAAAAATGACTAACTCATGATGTCTAATTAGAGGTGTCAACTCTACAACCACTCAATAATGCCAACCACTATATATGGAGTAAGGCATGAATCTAGTGTGTAACTTGTAACATGGTGTTTGATGTATATAACATATAGAGTGACAAGGAGTTTATCATTCTATTTAATCAATTGATGTGTAAGTGAGCATATAGAAACAATGTGTCACACACATGCCCTCAAATCTGATTTCTAAGCATATGGATTCTAGACTAAGTTATAATAATTTGTATCTAAGTATCTAAACTATAAATGGGAATGGTCATGTTGAGCACGATGCCCCAAATTTGAGTAAGCTACTTTGAATATGAGCTAAATTGAGCCAAAATTAGTAAATCTATAACTGAACATGTGAAAAATTGGACTGTAACTACTATACTTTTTTAGAAAATCTAGATTTTTTTGAAACTAAGGCTACTAGATAGTAGCACCATGTGACATTAGTGTCCCAATTCAATTGTTCTAATTTCTATGTAACTATAACTAATCTTTGTGTCACTATTTCCCACTATGTTTACCTATGTTTGATTTCTATAATCTAAGCTTGTATTCTAAAAATTGTACTATGAGTGAATTTTGATACATGATCTCTATGATAAACCCCTGTGAATGCCCCCTTTTTTAAGGGAATTATTGAACCTATGCAAGAATTATCCTCAAGAAAAAGCTCTATAAAATGTATTTTAGCTAGAACATATATGATATCTACATAATGATCCAATATAATGTGCATACATAACATCAGAGTGTGAGATAATCTAAGCATAAGTTTAAAATGTGTGATGTATGTTATGTCTAGCATTCACAAAGTTGTCAAGATATATAACAATCTATGTGAAAAGAAAATCTGATTAAGAACTGAATAGCTACCTAGGGGGATGAGGCATGATGTCCATCATGACACCCAAGTAAGAAGGGGAGATGCATGACGTCCCTTATGACATCTAAAATTGGAGTGTGTAAAAAGAAAGAGACAAGTGTCATGGCCATTATGCATACAATAAAACACACATACAACACACATGAGGAATGAAAATTAGGCCTAGGGGTCACAATACAAGGGACATGGACACACGCCACTAGATCTGAGAAAGTGAGACATATAAGGACATGTTTATATGTCCATATATGCAAAAATCAAGAAAGTTGACTTAGATCCACACATAAGGACATGTTCAAATGTCTTCATACACTATTAGGAAGGCACACACAAGGACATGAGCACATGATCAAAGCATACATATAGTGAAAATAGGTGGTTTAGAGCCATAGATCAATGGCATATTCAAATTCCCTCAAATATAAGAAGCATAAAGACACAATCAAGTCTAAACTAGGAAAGCTATAAATGAAAGTATGCATGATCATGTAATAAAAATCTATGTAAGAGATAAGATGTACATAGGCTGATTATAAAGTAGTATTAGCTGACAAAAAATTTGATTAGGTATAGCATGGTCAATATCAAGATATAAAAATGTTAAATATATGATGTAGAGTTTATAAAGATGTAACATGGTAATTAAAACTGTGTATAGGATGCCCTCAAAGGGGTGAATGTGTCAACTAAAGAACTTGTGTATCTATGTATATGCCCCTAGTGGGTAGATAATAGAAAATATAGATCGGTGTAATGGACTTGAGTCCTATAAAAAATCTTCAAGCACTTGGAAAGAATAAGTGAAATATTTTTGTATGATAAAATTGACTATACTAAGATAGCTAGCATATGTAATGTCTAGCAAATATAAGAGATGTAAAACATGGCAATGCATACAATCTAAATTTTATGTATTTTTTTAGTATATCTTTGAATATTTTTATGTTTTTGAAATATTGTATTTTTTTTATATTTTTTGGATATAATCTATGTACAAGAAACATGAAAATGAAACTATATACAAGGAATGATAAATAATGAAAGTATGTACAAGTAGGGAGGAATAATACTAACCAATAAGTCTCATGGGAGACTCGCTATTAATGTGTCATGTGTCAAATATATGAATAGTGATCATGCATGTTGTATGAAAATTTAATTGAGGTCCCATAACCTATTGGACTGAGTGCTCTATAACTAGCATTGTCAATGAAATGGTGCTAAGAATCCATGAAATTAACTACGGTGCCTTGTGAACTATACAGGTCCTAGGGACCCATATGGTAAAAAATTCTATAGTTAGCATAGGTGATATATGTTAAGAATCCTGAGAACTCAATAATATTGATCTCAAAATAAAATGAGTAGAGGGAGGCCCTCTATAATCTGTAACATATCTCTAATGCATGGGGTTCTCTAATCATGTCTTCGTAGGAGAGTATGTGTACACAAAAACACTATAGGAGTAGACCTCACCTATATTAGTGGCTCTACTAAAATATATGGTTTAATAATAGGAAATGTGGTTAGATCTAAAACTAGAAACTAAGTTGTAATTGGTAACTGAGTTATAATTGGTAACTAAGCTGTAACTGATAATTAAGATGTAACTACCTATGGGACAGATAGAGGATACTCATATGAAAACCCCTCAACTGTGATTACCTAATTTTCATGTATATATTTAAGGCATATTTATATAATGGATAGGATGGATCATAGCTATTGTATCCATGTCTTACCTAATGACATGTCAAATGTGCCTGTAGAGTAAAAAATACTCTACATTTCATTCTAATTTGTAGTTGTGCATTGCAAAATTTTTGTTCCCACATACTTTGGTTCATGACGGCAAAGTTTTTGAAATAGAGCATGGCTTGTTTTCATTTTGATTCATTTTTGTCTAAGTATCGAAATCGAGCGGAAGCTGCCAAGTGTCAACAGCCGAGGCACCTTTCATAAATTTTATAAGTTTGTCAAGACGTGCCACAAATCTCATAGCAACTCAGTAGAACATAACAAGTGTCAGCATCCACATTTCATATCGGCACCTACTTTTCAAATCTTTTTAGCCCACTTTTCAAATCTTTTCAGCAGAAGGTTTCAACAAGCTAAGTATCAGGATCAGGCAGAAATCACCAAGTGACAATCACAGAAGGTTTCAATTTGCTTTTCTAAAAGTGATGGAAGATGCCACGTATCCTAGATGAAGAGAGCGGAATCCACCACGTGTCAAGATCCAAATTACCTTCATTTTGTTTCATAGATATAGTAAAGAATGTGGTGGGTCTCAGGTCTTGTTTCTAAAGCAAATGAAACCCACCAAGTGTCATTGTCCATGTAAATATGAAATGAGGCCTGATGGTTTCTATAATAAAAATATAGTGACGTGGATACTAGCACGTGTCACCTTCCGTAGGTTTCTCAAAAGGTGGCTAAAAGTAGCAGAGATTACCACATATCCCTAGTTAAGTAAAGTGGAGATTGCCATGTATCTTTTGATGAGGCAAGCGAAAATTGCCACCTATCCCTATGCTCCTTTTAAAATTGCTTGGGCAAGAAATGTTGTGGGTCTTATTTTCTATTAAGTTGTTAAAGTTTTGAAGAAGCAAATTGTGATAGGTGTTAAAGGCAGAACACTCCTAAGCAAAAATACAAAAGAAGTATAAGTTACATGGAAAGTGCCACGTGTCTTCAGTAAGTGTTGTGAAACAAACCAAGTGTCATTCTCTGGTAATAAAAAAGGTTTTCAAAGAATTGGCCAAGTGTCCTCTTCCATTTAAAAAAAGGGAGCGTCCTATGATCTATTTCAGCCAATGAACTACTAGAAGACAGAGGGTTTCAAAATCTTTTGTTAGACACTTCCAATTTGGTTATATTTCAGTTGGGCCTTTAGATTGTGAACAGACAGACAATCCAGAGTGAATCCAAGGCAATAAATAGAGGTGCAGAGATCACCAGAAAAGGAGGATCAAACACTGAGAGAGAATTTTTTGAGAGAATTATCGTTAAGAGTTTAGACTTTCTAGAGCTGTGATTAGGAATATCATTTGCCTTTGTTCTATTTTCTTAAGTTGGAAAGTTTATGTAACTGTGCATGTTTCTGTGCCTCTTATATGACTGGAGAATTAATGAGAAGATTGAATCATGTGCCTTTGTTGATATTTTTTGTGTCATTTCAAACGTAGTTGAGGCTATGTTGTCAAGAGTTTTAGACTTTCTAGAGCTGTGATTATGAATATCATTTGCCTTTGTTCCATTTTCTTGAGTTGGAAAGTTTATGTAACTGTGCATGTTTTTGTGCCTCTTATGTGACTAGAGAATTCAAATAAGAAGATTGAACCCTGTGCCTTTGTTGATATTTTCTATATCACTGCAAAAGCAGTCTATGTTGTGAGCCTCTATTTCTATTGTTTCCATCTTTTACATTGATCATGCCTTGTTTTCTCTTAAATGTAATTGAATCTTACATATATTTTCACTATGCTCAGATTAATGGTTGAATTACATTCAGGTGCATCGCCATAGTTAGATTTTATTTCTTGCATTTGTGGTTTTATTAAAATTCCTATTCCTTTTCTCAGTATATGCTCAATATAAAGAAGAGACCAGCTTCTTAAAAATCTGGAGGTTGTTTCAAGTCGCAAGTCCCACATCTTGAAACTTCCCGTTATTGGTGTTAGAAACAAGCACAATTTTAACCATCAACAGTTTTTTAGCATGCCCGGTGGGACACCATTTCTTAAAGTTTCTTTCAAGAATGTATGAACCAGAGAGCTACGAGGAGTCAGAGCTGTAGACCAATAACCAAATCACAATTTTCTATAAATCTAGGTATTCTTTTGTCACCTTTGGTAACTAGTCCAAAAAGAAGAGTCAACCAATTTATATCAATACCAAGAGCAAATATGGGAGCCCTTATAGCCCCAATAAATTATGCAAGTTAGAACACCAATAGTCCTTTGATTCTCCCAATACCACCATCCACTTGGGACCCTATCCCAGTGAATGCTCTAAAAGCTCTACCCAAATTCAGTGGGCAAGACTTCAAAATACCAGAAGAACATCTGTAGGATGTATCAGATGTCTATGCTCTACATGTTGCCACACAGCAAAATATGGCCATAAGATTATTAGAAAATTCTTTTAAAGGGAAGGCTCTAGAATGGTATCGATCTTTGACCCCAAATACCATATCTACATGGGATCAGCTCAGAGATCTTTTCTTTGAAATATTTGAAGAGAAGGGTGATAAGTCTTCTTTATTACATCAATTGATTACCATCTAAAGGGCACCATTCGAAGCAATGACTGACTTCAATTCCAGATTTCAAAAGACTTGGGAAAGAATCCCTACTATAACTAGACCATTACCAGGTATGGCTATAGTATTTTATCTTAAGGCTTTAAATTCATACATATATGTGATGATTCAGTCGCTTGGAGGTTAGACTCTGCTAGAGGCTTATGACTATGTAGTCAAAGCTGAAAATAATTTGATAGATGCTAGAAAGTTGTCTCCAAGGCCTCCCATGCCCATGTTTCCATAGATTTCTTTGCAATTACCTCAATAAGCCCCTAAATCTATAGCCCCACTTGTGTCTATGTACACATATCCTCAACCACCTCCTAAAGAAATTGTCCCTGCTCAGTCAACTGAGCTAGATGATATCAAGAATATCTTAAGAACATTTTCTAATGAGCTGATTAATATGAAAAGAAAATAGAATACTTATACTAAACCCCAATATCAAGGCTATTACAGAAATATATTTCCATCATAGCTAAACTAATATCAGGGTCCTCCAAGCCAAAATAACCCTCAAACAACAAACCAATTAGTTATAGTCCCTACACCCTCACAAACTATTCCTCCCAATTCAAATAGGGAAATTGTTCTAGGGAAAAATAATTATGTGGATAACACTAATTCCTGGTGCTTCCCTTGCAATAATTCTCATACACCTAGAGATTGTCCCATGGGTAATCTACAACAAAAGGTGGCAGAGCAAAGAAGAATGGATGGACAGTTTGCAAGTTCCAGTGACAATCAACCCTACTAGTCTTCTGGTATGCAAAATTCAGTCTTAATGGCTCAGATGCAAGGGATGTCTTTGAAATAAGAGGAAGAAATAGCCTCAGAACATGCCTTGTTCTCATGGGTTGAAGATGAAGAATCAATTTTTTTGAACGAAGCTTCCACTTCTAAGAAACCAGTGGTGCAATTTGATTATTATACTAGATCAAAGAGAAGGATGGTGGAACAGCCTAAAGTTGTAAATAGTTAAGTCATGGAGAATCCTCCATTTTAAGGACAAAGAAACACAAATGTTAGACAAGAAGCTCCTCAACCGGTGCAGAATCAAGTGATTCCTGCACAAATTTAAGAAAAAACAATATATCCTTATTTTCAAAGAACTCAGACTCTGGGACCAATAAATGTGGTGGATCAATTAAAGAAGACTCCAGCACAAGTATCAATATGGGATATATTGGCTATTCCTAAACAAAAGACACTACTACAAGAAGATATACAAGGCCAAGCAGTGCCCAACGGTACTATTATCAAAGAAAGATCTGCTAAAAAAGAAAAGCTCAAAGACACAGTTCATCTGCAGACAATAGCCCTAGTGAATAATGCACCAGAGGTAAGGAAATCCAAACTGAATCCCTTCTATTTAACTTTGATAGTTGGCAAGAAACTAATGCATAATGCAATGATTGATTCAGGGGCTAAAACTATAGTAATGCCTAAGCAGATAGCTGATGCTTTATAAATTAAGTATGAACCACTCACTAAAAGAGTCATGCAACTAGATGGCAAAGTAGTACAAACAATAGAGAGAATTAAACAACTCCCATTACAATTATATACTTGTCCCAATATAATTGTAAATCAAGATGTAGTAGTCATAGATATACCTCTTGTATTTGGTCTATGCTTATCTAGAGATTTTACAGCCAAGATAGGAGGATATATGTCCCTTGATTGGTCTCATCACATCCTAGGAACTAAGTATGGTTCAAAGATGAAGATATTATCTAAGCCATTATATAAGGATCACATCACCAATGAACCAATTCCAAAGATAGAGGTAGCTCATGCTATGATGAATAAGGAAGAAAGGGATTTTGTTGAGGAGTTAGGTGAATGGAATGAACATGATCAAGAAGAGGAAAATGATCATTTATTAGCTATGATGCAAAGTGACCCATGTGGAAATTATGACTCCATTGGTCTGGGTACTTACATCATATTTGATGAAGATCATAAAATCCCAAATGTTTTAAAAGAAGAAAAGTCAAAAGATACCTCTTCTATTAATCCTTGGGTCTCTCAACATGAATTTCATATTCTGAGTGAGGAGTCACAAGTGTATGCCTTAATCTCTGATGAAGAAGAGATAATTTCTGACTTTCTTCTTACTTTGCAAAATGATGTGGAGGGGCATGGACATTGCCTTGATCATGACTTGAATGATTTGTTTGAAATCATTGGTTCAAGTTATACTATTTTTCAAAAAGGCTGTGAGCTGGTTGTAAATGAACAAGACATCATTGAGAGTCAATTACATATGCAAAATTATTGCAAACTTTCAATATTATCCTTTCGAGAGGTTGGTAATTTTGAAGTCATTAAAGAGGATGATCATGCAATAGAACTTGAGTTTGAGACAGAAGGAGATAAGCCAATAAATGATATAGATCAAAGGGCTTCTGTTGATGAGCAAATAGTCATTACTTTCTTGATAAGATATGCTAGTATCAAGAAACGGCATTTGACAAGATTCCAAGAACAAGAAGAGTTTATATATGTTGGAAGTTGTTTTGACTCAGACTCACTCAAATGTAGGCCAATCAATGTGGCATACAAAGAAAGCAAGTCACCAGAGCTACATCCAATTCAACCACTTGTCTGACAACATAAGTCATCTTGTCATGAAGGAGACTTTAGAAATTCTTCTTTTGATCTACGAGGGAGAGAAAGATACTTGGTTAATGTATTATAGTTAGATAGTTTCCCCTTTCCATATTGCTTTGTTTTCCCATTTTATTTTCCTACTTTTCTTTTAAATAAGTGTTATGTGAACATAGTCGACAGCTCAGAATTTTTTCAAAATTTTCAAAATTTCTCAATACATTGAACGTCTCCCAAATCTTTAAAAATCCCCAAGGTACCTTGCGCTACCACTTGCATAACGTGTTTGCCTTGTTGTCTCATTAATATTGATTAAGATTTGCTAACGGTTATTTGAGTTTAATGCCATTTTGAGACTTGATAGGTTAATAAATACCTCTTAGCAAGAGTTAAAGCTTACAAGTTCTCAAACATTCCTGTATTTGCAAAAAATATATTGCTACTTGCATTTTCAATTCCTAGTAAACTTGCTTCAGCGAAAGTATTTCTATTTTGAGAAAGTTCATACCAGTTATCACAAAAAAGATATAGAGATGGAGGGAGCACAGTCTTCACAATAAGGAGCTAGGATGTATGAATCCCTTGACAAGTTTCTTACAAGCAAGTCATATGCTTTAGCTCCCGCGCAACCATTGAAGACCTATCCAGGGACCAGAATCCCTAAAGTTGGTCAAGCAAATGACCTAGTAAATATAAAAGATTATGCAGATGGAGTCATGGACCCAATTCTTCAGAGAGCTAGTAGCAAAACTCTTAGAGAAGGGGCACATCAAAGGTGTCTACAGAGGGCCAGAGTAGGGCAATATGAGACATTTGCCAGGAGGATATGGAATTCACAACTGCACAATTTATTGTCCCAATTGTGCATCCATGCCCTGACTTGGTTGAATTATGTGTAGACTTGTTCCATGCACCTTCATGCACCATTCAATAGGGTCCATTCTCGATGCAAATCACACAATAGGCTATCAAGGACATGTTAGCCCTATATCATGATAAGATAGCTACGTTTCCCACTGTTGCTAAAATGTAAAGAACGTGGGCAAACATCAATACTCAATTGAGGTTCTTGAGATTTGAATTACAAATGGGTGATGATGACACTACTGTGCCTACACTCCCTACAACAAGAGCTCAATTCGCACAAGCTAGCCAAGATGCACTGTCTATGATGGCTTTCATCTTCAGCATGAAAGATGATATGGTAGTTTATGGAGAACAAATAGCTATCCTCTTCAGGCTGAAGACCGTTGACAAAACTCAGGAGTATAGGCTTGACTCTTTTGAACAAATTGATTTCTCAATGTTGGAACAACTGGTCTAGTTTAAATCAAAAGGAATTTTTAGGTACTCTTCTTATTTGTTTCACCTCATGTTGTTTCAAAACTCCGACCTCTTTGCCCAACATATGTATCTTGATATGTATGACCCAAGTTTTGATCTCCAAAAGACCATTCATGTGTCTGCATGGACACATATTTTATCAAAGACTAGTGACCCGTATGAATTCTAAGAATTATTTATTACCCCTACTTTTTGTCACCTCAGCCCTGAACCAGTTATGAATAGACTATTCCCAAGTGTTTCAAACCTTCTAGCTAGTTGCCTAATTCCTTGTGATTTCTATTTTGGATCCCACCATACAATTATAAGAGTCCATGGTTTTTATGGGGAACGAATATTGCTACCTAAGATTTTGACTCTTAGGTTAGCATTCTTAGAGGTCATGAGGTAGGTATCCATAGTTGACAATGAATATGGCTCTGGGAAGAGGAAGAGAAAAATGTATGACCTCCCATGGATGACAAACATCATGGTACTAGAAACAAAAGATGCTGAGATTTTGTTGCTTAGAAAACTAGCTTTTTTGGGTTTCCTTATAATAAAAGACAAATGGGTATATGACCCAAATGGTTTCATAGCTTCCTAGATAAGGACTAATAGGGTTACAACCAAAATTACACATGAAGGCCACCCTTTTTGGGAAAACAAGAAAAATCCTAGAGAAGATGCTCCTAGATTTTATGTTGAATTAACAGACTTGCCCCTTCCACAAAATAGATCCTGGGAAACATTCTATGTTAAGCAGAGGGATTATGATCCTAAAGTCATAATGATTTTTGGCTTAAGAAGGACATTAAAGAATAAAGATTGGGATGCTGAGAAAATTGAAGTCTATTGGAAATATATGCAAGAAATTTGTCAGACAACCCATTCTTTTGGGAACATAGACATAGATGAGAGATGGGAAGAACTATGGGATGAGTTCCATCTCTCCCCTACATCTAGCCCAGAGACAAGTAATTTGCTGACACAGAGTGTTGAGACAGAAGCCAGAGTAGGATCAAGCCAAGAGTCATAGGCCTTAGGGAAAATTGCAACTATAGTAACTGTATCAGTTTGGCCCCAATCTCTCAGAATTATGGAAAAACAAAAGAGTGTGGTGTCTTTGCCACCAAAATATTCCCCATCGACATCAGTTATTGAAATTCCTAGTTCTCCACAAGCATCATTGATGGCAGTAGTAGATGTGAAAGGAAAAGAAACACAGCCAAAAGAAGAGACACCCAAGAAGCGAAAAAGGGTGCAGTTTCAATTTGATTTAGAAGAGGAGGTAGACCCCCTATAACGTCAATTATAGAGTACTATAATTTATCCTCAAGTAAGTATTATTCCTCCTCCTTCTCAATCTCTTTCTTCTCTTGTTGGCATGATGATTCCATCTAGCCAGATGACATGCCCTACCACCTATTTCATTCCCATTTCTCACTTCACCCCATCTATGCTACCTCAAGGCTTAACATTACCTCATTTTCCCCACTCTATTCCCAAGAAACTCCCCCTTCAAATTGCCCATAGCCAACAATTGGCTATTTAATATGGTTTGCCACACGGACATCGTTTTACGGGTGGGCACATTGCCTCTCCTTCTACCTTCCAAACCCAAGCAGATATTGCTAGGAAGGCAAGGGAAGCCTCAAGAGAGAAAAATAAGATCAAGGAAAATAAAGCTTTGGCTATGCCCCATCTACAGTCACAATTTGACCCCATTAAACAACAATTGACGGTGACTCATTTGTCACCAAATGTAATCAAGCCAATTGAGAAAATGTAGCTGGAAGACAATACAATGAATGTAGTGGCCATCGACATGTCCCTTTTTAGGCCACAAGACAAAATTGAGCTACTAACCAAATCCACTTCTACAGTTGACGAAGACTACTTGAAGACATTAAGGAGGCTACATAAGATGGAGGCCGATCTAGCCAAGGAAAAGGCAACTTGTAATAGTTTGACCTCAGAGATCAATAGAAAAGATAATGAAATAGAGAATCTAAATAAACAGTTGCAAGATACTATTTCTCTTCAAACTCATAGGGAAGTCCAGGCCCAAAATGATTCCTTAAAAGTAGGGCTAACATAGGTAAAGGATGTAGTAATGACCCTAAGGTGCAAAAAGGTAGCATTGCAAGAAAAATATGAGGAACACCTATTGCAGGTTACCCAATTGCAACAAAAGCTATTGTCCAAATAGAATAATACTATAGCTATACAAGCCCAATTTTAAGCAGAGTAATAAAGAATAGAACAATTGACACTAGAGCTGGCTAATAGGCCAAGGAATGTCAGAGTGTTAAGTCTGGTGAAGGAGGTCTATGAATCCATGTGGAAAAGAATCTCCTCAGAGATTATTCAACTCAGGCCTTCTCTCACCTTCATACTAAATGCACAAAAATTGTGTGAAAAGGTGGAAAATTTAGTTGTAAACACTCTGGCTACAGTTTTTAGGAGAGTAATGGACTCTGAAACGTTGCTGTAAAAGATTTATGATGCAACTAATGCAACATTGTCAATAGCAAGATTTGAGAATAGAATGGTCACTGCTAAGTGAGTGAATGAGGTTATCAGTTTCAATTCAGTAGCCATCAGCTGCAAAGAGCTCCTAGATGTCATGAAAGAAGGAATCAATGAGATGAAATAGCATATTGAGGATCTAGTGCAATTAGGTCTTCCTTCTCCATTTCCTGATGACAACACGGTGCTAATGGTCAATGAAATTGAACCTTTTCAGTTGGCTAAATAGAATGATCAAATAGTTTTTTAGGATTTAAGGGATGATTCATTAGTCCCTGAAGTAAAAGTTGTCTTGGTTCCTATTTTCCAACTCGAATTCAAATTGAAGGCTATGGTTCAAATTTTGTAGAATTTTTCACACAAGGATATTATTAACCTTGATTTAGCCTTCAATGAATTGTAGAATAAATAAGGGTTATCTGATGATGAGTGGTCCACCTACCAAACAACATTGCTAAAGCTTTAATTTTGAAATTTTGATCCAGCGGGAGTTGTGGTTTCTTTTTGAGTAGGCTCAAAAGTCCTTAGGGTCGCCAATAACTGTAGAGTAAAAAATACTTTACGTCTTATTCATATTTTTAGTTGCACACTACAAAATTTTTGTTCCCACATACTTTGGTTCATGACGATGAAGTTTTTGAAACAGAGCATGGGCTTGTTTTCATTTTGATTCATTTTTGTCTAAGTATCGAAATCGAGTAGAAGCTGCCAAGTGTCAATGGCTAAGGCACCTTTCATAAATTTTATAAGTTGGTTGGGACGTGCCACGTATCTCATAGCAACTCAATAGAGCGTGATAAGTGTCGGCATCTGTGTTTCATATCGGCACCCACTTTTCAAATCTTTTCAACCTGCTTTTCAAATCTTTTTAGCAAAAGGTTTCAACAAGCTAAGTATCAGGATCAGGCAGAAAGCACCAAGTGGCAATCATGGAAGGTTTCAATTTGCTTTTCTAAAATTGATGGAAGATGCCATGTATCCCAGCTAAAGAGAGCGAAAGCCACCACGTGTCAAGATCCAAATTACCTTCATTTTGTTTCATAGATATAGCAGAGAATGTGGTGGGTCTCAAGTCTTGTTTCTGAAGCAAGTAGAAGTTGCCAAGTGTCACTGTCCATGTAAATATGAAATGAGGCCCGATGGTTTCTATAATATAAATAGAGCGATGTGGATACCAGCATGTGTCACCTTCCACAAGTTTCTCAAAAGGTGGCTAAAAGTAGCAGAGATTGCCACATATCCCTAGTTAAGTAAAGCAAAGATTGTCACGTATCTTTTGATGAGGCAAGCAAAAATTGCCACATATCCCTATGTTCCTTTTAAAATTTCTTGGGGAAGAAATGTTGTGGGTCTTATTTTTTGTTAAGTTGTTAAAGTTTCAAAGAAGCAGATTATGACAGGTGTCAAAGGTGAAACGCTCCTAAGCAAAGATACAAAAGAAGTATAAGTTGCGTGGAAAGTGTCGTGTGTCTTCGGTAAGTGTTGCAGAACATGCCAAGTGTCATTCTTCAATAATAAGAAGATTTTCAAGGAATTATCCAAGTGTCCTCTTCCATTTAAAATAAGGGAGTGTCCTGTGATTTGTTTCAGCCAATGAACTACCGAAAGACAAAGCATTTCAGAATCTTTTGTTAGACATTTCCAGTTTGGTTAGATTTTATTTGGGTCATTAGATTGTGAACAAACAAACAATTTGGACTGAATCTAAGGCTATAAATAGAGGTGCAGAGATCACCAGAAAAGGAGGATCAGACACTAAGAGATAATTTTTTGAGAGAATTATTGTCAAGAGTTTAGACTTTTTAGAGCTGTGATTAGGAATATCATTTGCCTTTGTTCTATTTTCTTAAGTTGGAAAGTTTATGTAACTGTGCATGTTTTTGTGCCTCTTATATGACTAGAGAATTAATGAGAAGATTGAATCATGTGCCTTTGTTGATATTTTCTGTCATTGCAAAAGTAGTTTAGGCTATGTTGTCAAGAGTTTTAGACTTTCTAGAGCTGTGATTAGGAATATCATTTGCCTTTGTTTCATTTTCTTGAGTTGGAAAGTTTATGTAAGTGTGCATGTTTTTTTGCCTCTTATGTGACTAAATAATACAAATAAGAAGATTGAACCCTGTGCCTTTGTTGATATTTTCTATATCACTGCAAAAGTAGTCTATGTTGTGAGCCTCTGTTTCTATTGTTTCCATCTTTTACATTGATCATGCCTTGTTTTCTCTTAAATGTAATTGAATCTTACATATAGTTTCACTGTGCTCAGATTAAGGGTTGAATTACATTCAAGTGCATCACCATAGTTAGATTTTCTTTCTTGCATTTGTGTTTTTGTTAAAATTCCTATCCCTTTTCACAATATACAATCAATATAAATAAGAGACCAACTTCTTAAAAATTTGGAGGTTGTTTCAAGTCGTAAGTCCCACATCTTGAAACTTCCCATTGTTGGTGTTAGAAACAAGTGCAATTTTAACCATCAACAGTGCCTACACTAGGTACTACTAAGAATCTAGTGGCCACATGTGCTAGTCCAACCTATGAGACAGATAGAGGATACTCATATGAAAGACCCTCAACTGTGATCACCTAATTTTCATGTATATTTTTAAGGAATTGTTACACAATGGATGGGATGCATCGTAGCTATTGTATCCATGTCCTACCCAATGGCATGTCAAATGTGCCTACATTAGGTACTAATAAGAATCTAGTGGCCACATGTACTAGTCCAATCTATAGTGGAAGTATAATCTCCTTGATGGAACTCTAAATATGGCCACTAAAACCACAAATAATTATGTATGTAGGATATATATCCTGCTATGAATACCCAAAATGATGTATAAGTGTGATAATGCACATGTTAAACTT
>JARHVA010004930.1:885000-940000 GCA_037957365.1 Torreya grandis | reverse complement strand
TGGATTTTGGTGCAATAAGTCAAATGATAGGACACAAGGATTGGTTCACCACTTTGACCCCTTCATCTTGTCGAGTTAATGTATCTCTTGGATATGATACATCATATAGTGCCCAAGGTACAAAAGATATTTCCTAACCACTTGGAAAACATACATGTACAATCATTGACATCTTGGCCTCACAAAAAACCTATTATCTATAAAATAATTAATTAAAAATAACCTTGTGGCTAAATTTGTTTAGTGAAATGATAAAAAAATATCTCATTTGAGATAGTTTTGAAGCTTAAACATTATTGCTAGAGCTTATAGTGTAGTAAAAATGTCTTATCATAATGGTTTCCACAAATCCAATCTAGCTTTAGTTGTAAAAGATTATGACTCAGTGAATCTCTTGTACATATTATATAAAGACTTAAATTTTGGGTACCTAACAACACTGAATAGGCATAACATGGTGAGAGGAGTTACCTCACTAAATAAAAATACAAATGTGTGTTTTAGTTTTTTAGTTGTAAAAAAACATAGAGTTTCATTTAGCACAAAGTACATATAGGGCTCTTGGTCCATTGGATCTAGTGCACACTTAGATTTTTAGGCACATGCATCCCAATGGTATGAGAAGACATTTGCTCCCATAATGGAAATAAATAATATTAGAATGGTATTTTTTATGGCTACACAATTTGGATGGAAAGTCCATCAGATAGATGTAAAAAGTGCCATCTTAAATGGAAATCTATAATAAGTATACATGACCTAAATAGAGGGTTTTATCAAACTTGGTAAAAAATAAAAGGTATGTATACTAGTCAAGTAAATGTATGGTCTCAAGTAGGATTTCGAATCCTATTATATCAAAAATTGATAAGCATCTTTGTTTAACGTAGATTCTAGAGGAGTCCATATGATCCAAACCTTTACCTAAAAGAGCAAGGGGGCATGTTGTGTTTGATTATTTATCTAAAATAGTTTTGTTTATTTATTTTTTAGTTTGTACAAGTTTATTATACCTGTTATTTGGTTTTATTCAACCAACTCCTATAAGATTATTAAAAATCTTACGTTTTTCAAAAATAAAATATGTTTCACATTGAATAAAATTCTTGAGTTTATTCCTCCCAACTAGTGCCAACAGTGGTATTAAATTCACATAGAAGAAAGGAGGATTGAGAGACATGTGTATGGACTAAATTGGATAGTTTATAACATTTTGATATATGGCACAATAAATACCTTGATGCAGTATGCAAGTTACAATGTGCAAGTTGGCCCAAAATTAGGTGTAATAATGTTGTTATCTAGGGGAGTATAAGATTGACCATTAATTAATTTTTGAGTTTCTTCATGGATAATATTGATAAGGTCATCTTGTATATTTTAATGTTTGGAAACAATATCTTACGGTTATCTCATATCAGTTTCATCAAATTGATTGTTGAATTCTTCCATTATAGGTTGGAGAGTAGGAAAATAAATTATTGTATATTTTGAACATTTAAAGAAATATAAGCTATGAAAGATTTCAAGAATTAAATACTAAAATAAATTTTAGATTTTAGAACTAATGTCTGAGTAGATAAAGCAAAAGGATACAAACACTAAGAGCATCTAGGGTTAGGATTTGAGTAGTATTTCAAGTAAGTCAGGTTCACCAAATGTTTTAACCTTTTAGGACTTAGATGAATGTAAATCCTATGTTGTTAAAGATGTGAGTATATTAAATTATAGTAGAAATATACAATAAATACAGTCATTGATTTGTAACAGAATTGACTTATTTTGAACTTTCTAAAAAATAATAATAAATAATGTAAATAAGAACTTAGCTAGAAAACAACTAAGATAGATGATCTAGAGGCTAAAAATTGAGGAATAAGTTGGTATGAGTGTCACAAACATGATACAGGTGTCAAAACCCCTTTCAAATAGTAATGACCTAATTATATAGTAGTTTTAAGTGTTTTTAGTGTCCCTATTTTGGTGGTAGTGTCTTATATGCAAAATTATTTCAATCTTTCAGGTGCACCTGTATCTGGGTCTGTCAAGCCTATTTCTATGTGCATGAGTTCTTGATCCCTATAAATGACCTAATTTGATTGGTTTTATGTGAAAATCCTAATATTACATGTTTCTAGGGCATCTAATTAATATAATAAGTAAATTATGTTTGTCAGTGGGGTAGGCTACACATCCTCAACACCTTGTTGTGATGAGAGTTGCTTACTTATCAATACTCTAAAGAGGGATCAAGCCTAATGTAGTTATCCCCTCCTAAGTTCTAGTGCAAGTACAAGTTTAAATAGTATGATTGTTGACTTGAGTGTCTTAAATGTGCTTGAGACTAGAAATCTAAGTAACCTGAGCTTAGAAATATTGTAGATGGTTGTATGCAGAAGTAGGGCAGAATAGAGATTGATAACTTTGATTGTGCACAACTTGTTCTGTGTTTGTACATGAAATTTGCATCTAATTTCCATATAATGGTTATAGGGCTAAAATTCATGTATATATATTATTCTAGTTCTTGTGTGGGTGTTAAAAAGGTCTAGGCTGACCTTAGGTGGTCCAAGCTGACCCTAGGTGGTCTAAGATATAAAAAGATATCTATTGGTGAAAAAAGGAGGGAAATGATAATTGTGCCAAAATTGGGACACTAGCACCATGTGGTGCTACTATCCCTATTATGGTGTTAGTGTCTAGGTGGTAGAACTTGAGGCATGCAGGGCCAAGATATTAGAATGAGGGACTAGGATTGCTTTACGGATGTCTAGGGACACATGTGGCCTGCATGAAGGTTGGATAAATGTGAAAATAGGCCCTAAAATAGGTTTAGGGCTAAGTTAGGGATGGGTGGTCTCAAGTATCACTCTTACCACTTAAGTGTCATTTTTAGGTGATTACACACACACACAATATTAATAATATATATATATTTATATCTATATAATATTATTTATATATAATATATTATACCATTGATAATATGTGTAGAGTGTCAATGTCAAATGCATCACTTTTTTATTTCTCTCACCATTTTCACCACTATAATTGTGAGAAACACTCTCTATTCCTGATGCCACATATTTCATTGCCATTTATTTCTTCTAATGTTCTATTAGAATTCAAAAAAATAGATTATTTTCCTTATTAATAGGAGGTATTGTTAGTCTATTAGCTTTTATAAATGATGGCTTTTGTCATTAGATTTTACATTAAGTTAAATATTTTGAAGCATTGTTGAAATTTGGTATCAAATGATGTTATTATGGATAAGAGAGAACAAATCAGAGTAGGAGTAGAGAGATCGAGAGAAAAGAAAGAAAAGAGAAGAGCCCACACACTATAAAAATTAAATCGTGACAAAATAAACTAGAAGGCAAAGTTAATTATTATGTTTAGGGGTTGGATTACAGCTAACCTTATATCTGAGATGTTAATACACTAAAAAAAGCCTTGGACAATTTATATTTATATAATATAATTTTTAGTGTCAAATGCATCACTTGCCTCTTTCTCTCACCATCTTCACCATTGTTATTGTGAGAAGCACTCTCTATTATCGATGCCACATCTTCCATGTCCATTTGTTTCTTCTAATGTTCTATTGGAATAAAAAAATATTAATCCTAGTTTATAATGTAAGTGAGATTATTTGAAATAAAATCTCACACAAAAGTTTATAAGTTAGTCTATTAAGGGAGTAAATTGTAACCCCCATATATATTAGGCCTAGTCTAGTTACAAATGTGTTAGTAGTTGATACATTATTTTCTTTATTAATAAGAGGTATTATTAGTTTGTTAACTTGTATAAATGATGTCTTTTGTCATTAGATTTTACATTGAGTAAGTTAAATATTTTGAAGCTTTTTTGAAATTTTATATCAAAGGATATTATCATGGATAAGAGAGAACAAATTAAGGTAGGAATAGGGAGATTGAGAACAGATAAAGGAAAGTGAGGATCCCACACACTCTCATAATTCAAAATTGACAAAACAAACCAAAAGGTGAAGTTGATCATTATGTTTGGGGTTTGAATTAGGTCCAACCTCATAGCCAATATGAGACTATACTAAAAATACCTTGGACAAACATAGGATTGTCTGTGAGGCTAAGAACTAGAATACCATGCTTCATCTACAATGACAACTTCATTATCTCTAGTTGAAGACATGTGAGAAATTTGAAATCTTTCTTCATCATGTTGAAACACTATATCCATCACTACTAACATTGGGTGAGGAAGTGTCATATGAATCCCTTTTACCCATCATCTTAAGAGTACTGCCACTATCATAAAATATATTTGTAACGTTTCTCAATATATCATAGACCAATCCAACTTTTGAAAAGTTAGTTAATATGTTGCAGCAAGAAGAATTCATACACACTATAGAAGAGGATTAAGAAGAGCATACACTAGCATCACATTAAAGAAGCCTTCAAAGCACTCCATTTTAAGTATAAAAATCAATAAAATCAACACATGAACAAACCACACTCTCAAATTCTCTATCAAATCTTTGGCAAGACAAGTCATGAACTGGATGATTAAGTATTAGTACAAGGCATATACACAAGGCTCATCTAGCAATAGGGAGCTTAACCCTCAATCATATTTTCAAGGGAAAAATAATAATCCATGATCCACACACACTTGGAAACATAAGTCTTATTCACAATAACAACATGGGAATGTTGTTGATGATAATGGTTATATAGATGAATATTATGTCCTTGCTACACAAAAAACTAAGGACAACCCTCCTCCAAATTCATTTTCTTACATGGATTTTGGTGCCATAAGTCACATGATAGGACACAAGGATTGGTTCGCCACTTTGACCCCTTCATCTTCTCAAGTTAATGTATCTCTTGGAGATTATACATCTTGTAGTGTCCAAGTTACAAGATATATTTCCTAACCACTTGGAAAACATAGTTGTATAATGGCTGACATCATATATGTTCCTGACCTCATAAAAAATTTATAGTCTATAAAATAATTAATTAAAAACAACATTGGTTGAATTTGTTTAGTGAAATGACAAAAAAATATCTCATTTTAGATAGCCTTAAAGCTTGAAAATTGTTGCTAAAGCTTATAGTGTAGTAAAAATGTCTTAGCATAATGTTTTCCATAAACCCAATTAATCTTTAGTTGAAAAAGATTATGACTCAGTGAATCTCTAGTATATATTATACCGAGACTTAAATTTTGGGTACCTAACAACACTCAATAAGCATGACATGGTGAGAGGCCTTCCCTCACTAAATAAAAATATAGACGTGTGTTTTAGTTATTTAGTTGTAAAAAATCATATAGCTTCATTTGGCATAAGTACATATCAGGCTTTTGGTCTATTGGATCTAGTGCACACTTAGATTTGCAGGCACATGCGTCCTAGTGGTATTGAATTCAAGTATTTTTAGCTCTTTGTTAATGACTACTCACAAAAAATGTGGGTATATTACTTGAATACTAAGGATAAATCCTTTTAAGTCTTCAAAGAAATAAAATCCATGATGGTATGAGAAGTTTATCATTGCATAAATGTCATTTACTTAGATCAAGGGAAGAATATACCAATAAAGTGTTCTCTGAATTCCTAAAAGCAATGAAATTCATCAATATCTCACTAAACTATATTCTCCATAATAGAACAATGTTTCAGAGTGGTGTAAGCACACTGTTATGGAAATAGTGTACAACATGATTGAGGATTCATACTTACATCATTTATACTAGGTATAATAATTTTTGCTTAATGATCTATTTACTAAATTGAGCACCCACCAAAGCTCTCAATGGTGTAGACCACAAGAAGCCTGAATTGGGACTAAGCATTCAATATAATATCTTCATGTGTTTTTTTTGTAAGGTGAAGCAAAAAATGTAGATAAAAAATCATTGGAATGCATTTTTATTTTCTACAGTAAAGATTTGAACACCTACCAACTCATGCATCCAAAAACTAATAAGATACACATCAATAAGGATGTAATGTTTTCTAATAAGAGGAAGTCCAATCCACCCTCCACACAATCACTTAATACATGCATTAGACCTATAAAAATTTCAAATGTTGGTAGTGGTAATGAGGATGAAGACAATGATGATAAGGAGCAAGGACCTTCATCTCAACCACCCATTGTTTTGTGTATGTCCAAATGTTATACTAGCACCATACATGATGCAAAATTGGATGGAATCCTTGACACTTCCATTTTAGGGCTAGGGACTCATATCATGGCTCATTTAAAGATGAATTTGGTCCTAATGAGCACACTTGTGGAATCATTTGAGCTCTCGACAGTTTGAGCATATGAAGAGTTAAAGTTTTGGAAAGAGACCATGGATGCATAACAACAGTCATATATGAAGAATTGTAAATGGAAACATGTTGATATCTTCCATTAGGTAAAAAGCCCATTAGTTATAAATAGACATTCAAGATAAAGTATAAGCTAGATGGAAACATATATAAGTACAAGGTAAGACTTGTATCAAATGGCTATGCATAACAAGAAGGCATTGACTATGAGGAGACATTTTCTCCCACAATGAATATACCTTATACATCTAAACACACCCAAAAGTGACTAAAATTTACAAACATAGACCCATTAAGTTGATGTTCCTACATCATTTTGTGTTTCTTTTGGCATATAATAGAGCTAATCTCAAGTAAAATCAACATAAATTTTTGGTTGTATGTGCAAGGTTCACAATCACATTGCCACAATCACATATTTATTCTCAAATTAGAGAGAAATAGGGTGATCCTAAAAAAATGTGCCTAAAATTGTTTGCATTTACCATGGCCTCAATTGGACATGGTGTTTTATGTCTCTTTTTACCTTTAAGGAAATTAATCACATGTAAAAGGGGCATAAATGGGTGGTTGGGTGTGCACAGGTCACCAATATGACCTATGTTTCTCCATGCACACCACTTTGACATGAATTCAATTTCAATTGGGTTGACCATGCACAATGTGGCCCAAATTATTTCTATTTACCCTAGTCACAAATGATTATGGTGTTTACATATTTATTTTTGGGCTATAAGGGACCTAATCATAAGTGAAATTAACATAAAGACTAGTTGGGTTGCATTGGTTTGTAAATTTTAATTTTGACAAACTGAGAACTCTTTAAAATATTAGAAAGTAATCTAGAAGGCCCTAAAACCTAGAAAATTACTATATGCTTACCCAAAATAGGCATTAATTAAAAAATTTATGCCTTGAAATTCCTAGGTCATTACTAAAATCTTAAAAAAATGACTAAGTACTGACCAAATTGGATTTTTAAAAACTATCTTCCAAATCATAAGTCATGCATGTGTGAACTAATTCTAGAAGATGCAGTGTGACCTTGATTTCTTAAATTTACTAAAATAAATTTAAAATATAATTAAAATTAACATTTATTTTAGTAAACCACCACTCTCCTTACGCCCACCCCCCACCCTTTAATTTCTCACATTTTTGCATTTTAAGGGTTTATACTTGCATATCTTAGGAATGTGTATATGTTATAGCACATATGCAATTTTTTATGTGTAACTTAAAAAACATGTATAGTTTTAAAAAATTATTACTTGCATACTTTTAGGAATGTGAACACATTATAATGAATGTTTATGATGCATAGGCATTCTAGTCTTAGTGTTTACCAAACCTAGAAAATATAACACACACACATTATTATAATAACGCATACATAATTTGGATATTTTTTTAAAATGTCAACAAAATTATCTACCAACTTCACATGCATACGCATCATCACAAGAAAGGGCCTATATGTTTCAAATATGGTGGTATTGGACATCTTGTAGATGCATGTCCTTCTCGATGACCCAATGCTCCACATAAAAATAAAGTTAGGGAAAATTATGTGGATCATTATAGTAGTAGATATTTTGGTTACTCTAGCTATTCAAATTATTCTGACACTTCCTTTGATTAGGAGGTTTCTTATATGGTTGAGGTCTATGGTCCCAATGGACCTAACAACTTGTTCTAAGTGATCAATGATTCACCTATCTTGTGCAAGCTATTAGGCTCAAGACTAGGATCTATTATCATAGTAATTTTTTGGCTTGTATTCTTACTTTTATTTCTATTTTTGGATTTCTATATCTAATATTCATGACATGGAGTAGACATGATTGTTTGATTTTGTTTCTCTCGTTCAACAACTTCTCACCTCTCACATGGTAGGGAGATAAGATATAGCATTTGGTTGGTCTTTGATAAGTCCTTAGTGATATTACGAGTTGATAGGGATTTTTATCACCTTTAGTGTTGAGAAAAGGTCAACAACATTTGTTGGACATTAGGGATATGTGTTATACAGAATATGGTTTGGTCACTTTGATGGACTTCTAGGTGGAACCTTACACAAATCGATGTAATTGGATAGGACTTGATTTTTTTCTACTATAGTATAATATGATGATCATAGGAGATGAGTAGGTCTTAATCATGTTCATCATCTTTTCATGCCACAACTTGTAGGGTAGGCTTTTGTATGGAGCAACATCAATTTTGATCAGTACTAGGATGTATGGTGTGTTAGTTATAGTTACTTCAAAGTTTTTTTGATGTCTTCAGATTCATTGCTCCAGTTCTTTCATCTTTTATACCCATTTTGATCAAGAGAGAGTTTGTTGGATTATTTATCCAAAGGAATTTTATTTTTTTATGTTTTAGTTTGTACAGGTTGGTTATACCCATTAGTTGGTTTTCTTCAACTAACTCCAGTAAGATTCTTTAAAAGTGTACATTGAATAAAATTCTTGAGTTTATTCATCACACATGGTGCCAACATTTTATCACTACAATTATGTATGTCAATGATCTAGTCATCATTAGTGGCTCATTGAATATGATTGACATAATGAAGAATGATCTCAAACAATCATATGACATGACAAATATTGGGCTAATGCACTATTATCTACATTTTGAATTATGGAAAAAGGGGCACCACATCTTTGTGTCTGAAGTGAAGTATGCCAAGACCATGCTCAAGAAAATTAGGGTGATGAACTACAAACTTATTGCAACATCTATGGAGATAAGACTTCAGTTTTCTCACTCAGATCCACCACCACTAATGAATTTCAATTTATCTATTGATAGATGATTGGGAGTCATATTTAATTTCAATGCACTAGACTAGACATTGGCTATGATGTTAGCCATCTTTCATGGTTCAAGTACGAACCAAAATGAGTCACTATCAATGAACAAAGTAGATATTGAGATACATTCAAAGTAAAATGCAATTTGGCCTAGGATACAAGAGGAATGATCAATTTTTATTAAAAGGTTTCACAGATGTAGATCATGTAAGTTCAATTGATCATAGGAAATCCACATTTGGATTTGACTTCTTTCTAGGATTTGGGCCTATCACATGGGGAAACAAAAAGCAAAACTTTGTTTCTCAATCTTCTACTAATGTATAATATCATGAAGCAAGATGCACTATCTATGAAGTGATACGGCTAAGCTACATACTTGTAGGACTAGGTGTAACACACACATAGCCTACGGATCTATACCATCATAATCACTATGTTCTTAAAATTGTTTACAATCTAGGGTTTTATGAGCACATGAAACACATTGAAGTTTAAGTCCATTTCATATGCAAGCATTTTCAATAGCATAACAATCAACTCTAGTATTTCCCCACTCAAGATCAATGTGCAGATATCTTAGTCAAGTCACTTGCACATGATAAGTTTGAGACATTCCAAGATTCATTCTCTTGTACTCTCAAGACTGGTGAATCAAGTGGAGGAATGTTAGAATAAATAAATTAGATTCAACATTATTTATAATGTAAGTGAGATTGTTTTAAATAACAACACATGTAAAATCTTAGATGTTAGTCTATTGTGGGAGTGAATTATAACTCCCATAAATAAATTAGGCTTAGTTTAGTTAGGACTTTGTTATTGTCACTCCTTAGTAATAAGAGCTATTGTCACTCTATTAGCTTTTACAAATAACAACTTCCCACATTATATTTTACATTGAATAAAGTACTTCTTTTGAAGAACTCTGCTAATTTTTTCAACACTTATCTCTATCATATATTGTGCCCAAAAATATTTCACCACTCTATCCATTGAAGTAAGAAAGGAAAGCAAAACAATTCCATAAATCGACCAACTATGAAATTGTGTGTTTTGTAGAATGGGAGATCAACACCTCAAGTTATGCCACTCCATGATGAAAGCACATGAATTAAATCATATTTTACATAATGTGGCATCAAGATTTGAATCCATCCCAACAAAATTATATCCCAAGAGAGTGTTCTTTGATTATTAGATGCAATAACTCACATGAACGACAATGTTCTCTATACCACTCTCATTGATTTCATGGTAGATGGTGATTTGGTTATATTGGACAAAGCAAACTTCATCTCCAAAACACAAAATACATTCAAATGTTTCTTAAAAATATACACCAATAATTATGGATTAATAGTTGTGGGTAGTGGTAATTATGGATTAGTGACCAATTGCATTTATAATCTTCAATTATTATTTAACTTTCTAAACAAGATGAGTTCAATTCTCAATAAAGAGTTTGAACATATTGTTTCCATTTATGCAATTCTCATGTGAGTGTAACAATCAGTAAGGTTCTTATAATTTACATAACCAATAAGGTTATTATAATTCACACAATTCCACTATGCATAGAAACTATTGATAAAGGTTCCTTAAATTTCACATTTAAGAGAGAATTTTAGTTTAATAGCATTAAGCATCAATTTTTATTTTTTGTACACCATTATATCACCTACCAATATCTCTTGTCACATCAGCAGTGAAGGGATCAATATTCCATACACTATTATTATTGTGATGTCTATGTGATTTCCCTCTGCATAATCAAGTATGATGTGGGTTACGTAGTCTGGGCCCTACTTTCAACATTAAGACCTACGAGCACAGACTTTGCATGACCTTTAACCAATATCTTACAATTTGGCCCTTGGAGGACTCTATTATATTTTGAACTAAGTGTAGGTGTAGGTGGGGACGGTCCCTCTTTTTGTGGTAGACCAGAATCCTTCGGAGGCCACACCAAAATATTAGACAATTATCTCATTTTATTTCAGCAAGGCCAGCTTTTATAATGACTTCTCCCTATTTTATTTCAGTTATTTCCATTGTGAAGAAGAATGACAGAGCATCAAGCAATGGCCCCTTGCAAATGCTTGAAGAAATTTATCCAAAAGGTTTACCACGAGGTAATACTTCAAAACTTGATGTTATATTGCCTATACCTAAATTTAATTATGTGTGTCAATGGTTAGAGCAATTTTGTTTGATAGGATATTTTGTGGGGAGAATTCCCTCTAAAATTATGCTTATGCATCCAAAACATGACCAAGGGTTTTTTTTTGTTCTGCTTTGCCAACCCTTCCCATGTAGAAAGTATCCTCCATAGGTCTGTCACTTGGTATGTTAGGAAATCACTTATGGTTTTCTCCCCTTAGACACAAGACTTTGTTGTCTTAGAGCACGTTGCTCTCAAATTCTTGGTTTGGGTTGAATTTCTAAGCCTTCTACTCCCCTACTCACACTTTATTCACCAGATAGCTTCCTCCATAAGTCAAGTGCTCTGCCATGAGTAAAACCAGTTCTACTCTACTCGACCATAGAAGTGGGTATGTGTAGAAGTAGACCTTTCCTATGACCTCAAGAAGTTTTTGGAAATTTAATCTGGGGATATGAGACACATGCAGTGAGTCCTATATATCAACTTGTCTAACACTTTCTTTCCTTACCAAGCCACATACCATAAGATTAGGGATTGTCCCCTCCAATTAGCCTGTAAAAATGCATCTAACCACTCATCCTCTCCCCCTAATCCCTCTCTATATGCTAGCAAAAACCCAACTGAGGATGGATAGACTACAATAGGAAATAATAATGGCCACACCAAAGTTACGAGTTCCACTGTTGCTCCCAAAGGAGGTATGTCATCAACAAGTAATGACCCATAAGAATAGGGTCCTACAAAAAAAGAGCCCTCCTAAATAGAAGCCCTGAATATTCTATAAAGGCCAAAAGTCTTTAACACCCCTCTAGTTTCTAATGTTTTATCCCTAAGTCTCGAGGCTCCCTTGCCTAGTTCTTCTAGATTTTCAAACTCACAGTGAACTGATTTTCCACTTCCTACCTAATGGGATGTGTCCAAATACTCTCATATCCCTCTTAGGGATCATTTTCTTGGCTCTAAGGACTCTCTCTATATATAAATAAGGGGGAAGAGAGAAAGGGAAGAGAGAAGAAGTCACTGATGGTGAGAACTCTAATGTTGCACTTTCTTATTCTCCCTAAATGCACCACTCAAGATCACTCAACAATCCTCTCAAGCCCCTCTCATATTTAAGACTTTCTTTGGCACATCTAAAAAGTCACATTCTGAGTAGTTGAAATTTTTCTTCTTGGCATGATGTATTTAAGTGTCAAACAATGATTATGGGTAGTGAACCATGGTAGATGAGAGCCTTCATAACTTCTAGCTACCAATTGTTCAGACTCTCCCATGTTTATTGTACCTCCTTTTGCCAATTGTCCTTTATAGATTGGCCTTTTCTGCTCCATTTACTCCATATGGCAACTATCCATTCATTACATCATGATTTTCACAATGCTAGACCATGCTTAAGTCGAGCCCTTGGAGAATCTTGATTTACTCTACATAGAGTAATCCAAGTTATTTGAACTCTCCAACTTTAGACTTTCCCAGATCCTTCACTTATAAAGCCTTTTAAGTAGAGTACTTAGAAAACCCCAATTTACTCTATGCAAAGTAATTCATGTTCTCTAAGCCTACTTACTTTGAGTTTGTCCATCTTCAAGTCTTCTCACTTTGTTGTTTCCTAAGCCTTAAGAATTTAGACTTTTCAAACCCAGTTACTTTCAATGGCTAGTTGATTATCCTGATTTTGATGTCCATTGGCCCATCATTTCATTTGGATACTTGGTCTCAGGTTTCCTTCTCAACTTATTTACTTTGGGCAAATCTTTCGAAGGAATTTCTTCAAATAATTTGTCTAAAGGGGTACTTTTGGACTTTTTTTTTACATCTATCTTTGAAATAAACCTTACTCTATTGTATAATGCAAGAATAGGCTCCTAGTCTCCTAGAATAATCACATGGGGGTATTTGTGATGGTCATTATAGTGAACATAATATAACCCATAAATTCTTGTGTATGGGTTAATTTTGGTAGACTCTAGAAAAAGACACTATTAATTTTGCTAAAAAGTGTAATCTTTATCAACTCCATGATGATCTAATTCACTCACCACTGGATGAGCTCCAAGTAGAAAAGTCTCCTTGGCCAATCTGTATGTGGGGATTAGACCTCATTGGAAAATTACCTCAATCAAAGGATGGACATGTATTTATCATTATTACTACTGAATATTTTACCAAATGCGTAGCAACCATGCCTCTTGTTAATGTCACAATAATTACTATTTCAAAATTTATTCTTGACCAAATCATTTTTCATTTTGGAGTTCCCCATACCATCATCTCAAATAATGGTGGAAATTTCAAAAACAAAGACACGAAAGAATTATGTGCCAATTTTAAAATTTCTCACAAATTTTACACACCTTACCATCTTCAATGTAATGGTCAAGTATAGGATACTAACAAAATTTTAAATAAAATCTTACAAAAAACTATTTGAGAAACTCGTACTAATTGACACCTTCATTTATATCTTGCATTTTGGGCTTATCGTACGAACATATGTATTGCCACTAAAGCAACATTGTTCTCACTTTCATATGGTTTTGAATCGATATTACCATTAGAATTTGAACTCCCATCTTTACATATATCTCTTCATGTTATAGTTCCTAATGAGGAATTATGTGAAGCTCATCTTCATGATTTGAATTTGCTTGCTGAACACTATTTTACAACATAACTGCCAATACAAGGATTGTATTGCTAAAAAACTAATCAAAATGTCAAAGTATGAACATTTAATGTTGGAGATTTATTCCTAAAATTATATTATACATATGACAAAGAATGAAAATATGCAAAAATTGGTGGGACCCTTAGTAAAAGACATTCTTGGTCCTAGTACTTATTGTCTACAAACTAATTAAGGACATGTTTTCAAAGATCCCACCAATGCATAATTTTTACAGAAATATTTTGCTTAAATATCTCCTTTCTTTTCACATATATATATATATATATATATATATATATATATATATATATATATATATATATGTATGTATATATATATGTATATATATATTTATATATATGTATATATATGTATGTATATATATATGTATATATATATATGTATATATATATATATGTATATATATATATATATATGTATATATATATATATATATATGTATATATATATATATATATATGTATATATATATATGTATGTATATATATATGTATATATATATGTATATATATATATATGTATATATATATATATATGTATATATATACATATATATATATATAAACTTATTGTAGGACTTCTCCAAATCTCTCTCATTTTCAGCAGTCTATTCTATACACAAACTTTAGTCCCCTTATTTAGTCTTTTGGTTCCTATTTATTAATTTCATTTAATTCATGAGTTACATTGTAATGTCGTGGATAAGACCCACTCTTCCTCATGAATATGTTTTCTTTCATACATATATTTTTAACTTTTTCTCTTTGATCATAAGTCTGTTATTTTACAAAATTTTATTTTCATTTTCTGTTTTCTTTTGTGAGTTGCAGTATAAGACCATGGATAGGACTAGGTATTTCTTACAAATACCATTTTCATATTTTACACCTACTTAGGTTTATGTTTTATGAGTTATAGTGTAAGACCATGGATAGGACTAGACTTTCATCATAAAATCTACATATTATTTCAAACCGTTTACAAACTAATGGTTCTTTTTAAAATTTAAATAAATGGTTAAAAGTTTGTGATTTCATATTCTCGACCTCATCTTTTAATTCTTTTATGGATAAAAATTGCACAATAAAATATGTTATAATTTTTCCATACACTCACATATAATCTTATGATATGGAATCATGATTACTTGTTATTGTATCCCTTTCACATTGTCACATTTTTTATGATTTTTGGTATTCAAATCATTTCATGTTCATTTCCCTTTGTCTCCCATAATTTCATTTCAATTTGGACAAAACAAGGTCAAGGTCAAGATAGCACTTTTATTTTACATAAATAAATAATACTCTTAGACACCATACTCTTTAAGTCCTCTTTATTGGCTGCCAATTTGAAAATTTCCTAATGATAGTCATTTTTAGCACCCATGTTCAGTTCTCTAAATCCATATCGAAGAGGAATTTAAAAAATCATCTAAAAATTAAAATCCAAATCATTTATAAAAGGTAATATAAAATTCAAAAAAGTCAAAATCACAACAAAATAAGTGACCCATAACACATCTCCTATTCCTAATCAAAGTTCAAACTCCATAGTTGGCCTCATAATAGATTTGAGGTCCATTGGGGTGTGGTAAGCCAGTAGATTAGATAGAATAATTCTAAATTATCTATAGTGCTACCTACTTTCTCATGCAAGTACCTAATCTTTGCAGTAAACTTATGGCTTTGTAAGGGGTTTTGAGGAATGGGGAACACATTGTAGGAAGGTATGTCCATTTTACTTTACATGCATATAGCCTTCATGGGATGATATTCAAACATCATTAGATAACATAAGAATTGTGTGGTTAGGAAAATTTCATTAGATTCCTTAATTTCAAAATTCATATTGTTGTAACAACCTTAATTTCAATGTCTTGACTTTGATAAAGAATTTATCTACCTTGATTTTGCATATATATCCCCCACCACCCATTTCATTCCTCCCTTGATAGGCAAGTTTAATTATAAATTTATTTCCCCACTTCTATATTCCTTATTCTTCACATCTTAAAACATGCTAACATTTATTTATTTTGGTTTTATCTATTTTAGAAAAAAATAGTATGCTTGAGTGATTATGGATTATTTTCTTTACACCATTGCTTTACATTTATATAATTTCCTTTGTTTCATTTAAATTTTGAAAAAACACTTATTATTTTTTTAGATAATTGCATTCATTTCTCTATTTTGTAATTTTTCCATTGTTGAGTTAGTTTGGATTGTTAATTCTCACTCACCAATGTTATTTTTACGTCACGTACTTTTTTCATTGATGAATGAGTTTGGATTGTTATTGCTCACTCATCAATGTTGTTTTACTGTATGTTTCATTTTCATCTATGTCTGAAGTTTGGTTTTTTACTCCTTTAAACATTAATGTTAGACTTATCATATTACTTTTATAAGTCCTTGGTTTGATTTAGTTTAGCACTTTTCTTACTTAAAGAACACATTTTGTTTGAGTTTTTCGGCCATTTAGCGACCTTAGATTTTTTTTTACTTGATTTACCCAAACTTTGGCTTGGTGATCTTGGTTTTAACTTATTAATTATCACCCTAACTTACCAAATTTCCAAGTACATCATGTCTACACATTTCAGCTATTTTGACTTCCTTGTGTTTGTTTGTTTTTTCTTTTTAGTTTTGAATCTTTAGGGTTTGTCCAAAGTAGTCTATGCACCCTCCATGATCAAAACTATAAATACATCAGATAATAATTAGTGAAAAAATTGAGTAAAAGTACATATATATTACTTATTTATTTAATTTATTTCCTTATTCATCATTTTAGTTTATGCTTATACTATAATTTATTTAGCTCAGTGTTATTTGTTATTATGTATTTTGGTGAAGCATCATCCCATGTTACAACTACATGATATGTGATGAGATTCAAGTGGAGCATATGTATGCACATAATATTTTTAAACTTTATTAATTATATATTTTTTCTCTCTTGTAGGAACCTGTCAAGTCTCAATCTCTTTGAGTTCACACATTAAAGGGTGCATCGAGAAAGGGATAGATAAACCTTTGGTGATTAAAATTTTTATTGTTCCCTATACCAGAACTTAAAATCATTAAAAATCCCTCCCATACATTGCTTTGAGATTTGACACCTTGCTCACATGCTTCTCTAAACAATTCACCACCTCAAATAACCCCTACCTAAGAAAAACCCATTTTTACCATTTTCCAAACATAATTGATTGGGTCGACCTAGTTTAGGGAATATCACACATTATGGGACTAATTAAACTGAGGTTGACTTAGTTCAAGACCCAACAGATCTATTTATTACATAATAAGGTTAATCATGCTAACTACACTGGCTAAATTTTTGAAAGGGCATAAGGTCAAATTAGGCTATATACCGCTATTTCACCTCATTTCTAATAGAGATAATCATTAATTTTCACTTCTTTATGATCTACATTTCTACCATTCTACGTAAGGATTCATTACTTAGGGTTTCATTCTTCTTGGGGGAGAACCTTTATCTTGTGAAAGCTTCAGATTTAGTAGGAGGTCCTTGCTTAGCTTATAATCAATTGTCCATTTATAGCTTCTTCAATGATACATAAAAACCTTTTGTAAAGCACCATTGGACAAGGGAGAGGTTGAGGCTCAACGGGTTCATCTTCAAGGTAACTATTCCTAACTCTTACTCTTTTATTTTAGTATATAGATTTGCACCAATAATGTCTAATGAATGTATTGTCTCTCATTGCTTAAAATTACCTCTACATTGACTTGAGTAGATTTTTACTTTGCATGTTTATTTTTTATGTTTATCCCCCATTTGTGCCATAATATTAAGTGAACACTAGATTAGATTTACTTTATTATTTCATTATAGACATAGCTAGGGTTATTATGTGGTGTTACTTTACTAGAGGATTTGAAACCCTCTCTAGCTATATTATATGATAAGAGATCCCTTAGGTAGGTTTAGAAAAACTATATTGGTCATGACCCTGATTATATAAGTATTGTTAGCAGTATAATTAGTTTATTTATCTTCTTTGAGTTAGGATTGATTTTTAGATCAACTTCACTTTCACTTACACATCTCACCATGAAATAATATTATCAACAAAATTGGCCAAATACATAAATATCCTCTCTAGCTATGTTTCATAGTTATGAAGGTACAACCCCTCCATATAGCATAAGTCTCATTATGTGATGTATTAGTAGTTATCCTAAAGGTGTAAGTTATGCTCTAAATAATTTCCTTTTTCAATGACATGGGTTCATATTTATACACCACCACATCTCCCTTTGAACTGGCTGGAGTCATGTTTTTGATATGTAAATGCTTGTACAACTCACAAATAGATTTTTAAGCCACTAGAGAAAGAATAATATTAGAAGTATGTGTATCTCATAGTGATAAGGCTTAGTTGAGAAAATAATATACGGAAATAGAGATGTGAAAAAAATTATGGTGTAAAAGCATTCCATGAAAAATATATGTATATATCTTCTAGATTTTGGCAACAAAAAATAGGAGAATAAACACAAAGATCATTCCAAAGTTTAAATAACATGAACAACACTATTAGTTAATATTATTGAAACATTCAACAAATGAATCTTTTACAAAAAAAGGTAACCTAAGAGAACATCATTTTCATTATAAACCATTCTCAATAATGAAATATGAACTTGGGTGACCCCTTCCCTTTATTGCACCTCACTTCAATCATCCAGAATGGAATTTCTATCTATTTGACCCTAAATTTTATAGCTATGGGGCTTAATTATAGGGATAAGAATATATAAATGAATGATCACAATGGTGATAAATAGATCTATAGCATGTTAATTAATTTCAAAACTCATATATATAGTATTCTTAATTTTTAAAATTTATATATTTTAAAAATAAAAATTTCATTTATTGATTGATATTATAATAAATTGTAAAAAAGAGTACTCAGCTGGTATATTGAACACATCCATATCTAGGATGAAATAAGATAAAAGTGGATTGGATTAGTATTTTAGAATTGTCATTAGATTTTGGAATTTTAAATCATGTGGCTTTAGATGCTTATGTCGAATCTAGATGGTTGCATCAATGTTGGTGTCTGAATTGGACATAGGTGTCTAGTATGGAGTAGTGATTAGATATGGATGTCACCACATGGATCCTTATATTTTTTTATTTCCTTTATTATGGTGTATTTATATTACATGCACAGGTTGTCAATCTTTGTCAAATGATCAAACCCTAACTTCATCACCCTTAGAGTGACTGTGGGAAAAATGGGTTAGTGGGCACATGGTTTTGAGCTACCATAAGGACCCCTCTATCAATGGGAATTACCTATATAGCCAATACTCTGAATAGGGCCTCATATTTATTTATTTTTCCTATATGTGTTGGTTTCTATGTGCATAAGGATGCAATGTGTGATAAGTAACTATATAAAGTGACCTAAATTGTAAATTGGAAAATATATCTCATGGGATGCTTTTTGAATGATTCAGACCTATGGAAATATTTATCCTATGACTTATGTATACTGAGGGATGAATAGGGTATGTTTGCTTACTTTAATGCTTGAGTGAGTGCTTTTGGTAAGTTACTTTATGAGTTAAATGTGATTTCTAGGTGAGGAATGGATGAGGGTTTATCTTTTATCTATACCAATCCCTATTAAAACATATCACACTAAATCACTTAGGTTGAGCATTATAATATGTTTTATTTACAAATTGGATAACTTTTTGGCATTGGACACTTAGTTTGAAAATGGATACTAACATCAATGTAAGCATTCTACTAGGATGCAAGTATCCAGGAAGAAGGAAAATAAGTATAGGTCCAAAACTAGAAGGGAAGGATAATTATCAAGTTTATATCATGTTGCATAGTATATAGGGCCTAGTTAGAAGAATAATAGTGGTTGGACTAAGATTTAATCAATTAATCATAAATAGATAGTGAATGGGAGCCTTTCAGTAGTAAGAAGGTCTTAGAACTAAAGGTTAAAACCATGATAGGTTTTTTTCAAGAGTAAAAGATTGAATTGATATATAATATAGATTTAGTGTCTAGATTTCCCCCCTTTAATATACTTATGGAATTACTATTATAAAGGAAAATAAATGTGTATTTGTATCGATGCAACCATCTTGCCTTTTATAAATTTGATTTGAATAAATGTTCTTATGAATCCTTGGATCTAAGATTAGGACAATTTGGAAACCTACAAATGCATATGCATATATATATATATATATATATATATATATATATATATATATATATATATTTTGAGGACACATGCCCCCAAACTTGGAAAAAAAGTCAGTTGCCACATAGCCATTGAGCTCATCTCAATTCTGTAACCCAATCATACTTATAACATGATGATTGTGAGTGATCCAATCAAATCACACTATATATTTGGTGAGGGTGGATGATTTAATTACTACATCCTATAAATCTTGGTATGATTTAGTTATTTAATCACCTCAGCCTTTCTAAAAGGTGAACCAACTACTATAATATATTGTCTCATTAAAGTTTGTAAAATTTCATCATTATTATGATAACATTCCATAGTAGTATTTGAAATCTAAAACCTGATTTGATTTTATAATTTAAAGTTATATTTTGCATGGCATATGCACCTAATATAGGTCTCAATATAAAACATAGGTATAATAATGGTACCAATATATATAATGCTACCAAAAGTGTGTATCTAAATCATATAGCTATTAAATTTGGCCAATTTTGAAATTTTCAAGTGTGGAATACATGTTCCCATGACATGCCCCCACTGATTCTAAAGAATTTGAGAACTGGTCTACGTGTGGAGGACATGCTTCCATAACATGCCACCACTATAATATGAAACTATGATAGTGTGGAATCCATGCCTTTATGACATGCCCCTACTAAAATCTAAAACTTAAAAAATGTGGAAGATATTTCTCTATGACATACCCTCACTAATATACCCTCTCTTTTGAGGTGAGGGGAATTAAAAACTAGTAGTTACCTTACCTCAAAAATATAAGACAATTAGATAATGTGTATGGATCATGTAACATATAAGATTAGCATGTCTAGGTAGTTATAGTAATGAAAAACATAGTATATGATCACATCAAGTCCTAGATGCATGATGTAAATTATGGGAATATCTAGAGAGTAATAATACAAGATCAGCAAGTAATCAAGCACACACACAAGAGCACTCAAAATAAAAATAAAAGGAAATGGTTCAAGGAGACATCAAATAAGGGGTATGTTCAATATCTGCACAATCGAAGGGACATAACTTAGTCAAATGTCCACAAATCATAGAAAGACATGATCATATGTACACATACAATAAACTAACATATGAAAATGTCACAATAGGCAAATGATTTAACAAAGGCATGGGAGAAACAACTAATGGAGAGTATTCAAATGCTCAGACAAGTAATACAATGTAAGACAATAATAAGCAAATAACATAGTCATGGAAGAGCAAAAGGGAAATCATAGAATCATAAGAAACTAACAAAAGCATAACATACTAATTTTTGAATATGTGTTAAAAAAAACACTAGTACATTAACAAAAATACATTATGAAATATCTAAGCATGGATAAAGGCATTTTTAAGTACATAAGCTCAAATGATAATAAAAATGATCAAATAATGTAACCTGGGTATATCATGATCAAAGAGGTAGATGCCCCCAACATATTGATGATGTGAATAGAGGTAAGCCCCAACATCCATATATGCATATATCATGTGCCTAGGTATGCATGTATCATTCTCAAAATATGCATAAATATATGTGTGTATATAAAAATCAATGATATGTTATCTACCAATATGTAACCAACAACATAGATGTTAATAAGCTAAATAAGATATGGAAATATTGAATATTTTTGGATTTTGAATGTTTTGATTCTTTGGTATATTTTGAATATTTGAAAAGAAAACACTATCCTATGATTTCATCCAAGGGATGTTCATAGGTATCTCCCCACTTAGAACCTGGTGCAATAAACTGGTGGTAATGCTAAGGAACATGTATATGTGTAATATCTAACATTTTAGGATATGTGATACTATACATATGTATCATAGGACTCTGAGGTCTTGATGAAAAAATAAGGAATGGGGGTTCATGAAATCCATCATTGAGTGTTTTGTGGTTTCTTTGGAAAAGCATAAATAAGAACATGTTTTATTTATCTAGGTAATTGAATGTGATGTGTAGTAGTAGATGAAGATGCCATAGAATCCATTATGTATCTTGGATACAATGGTCTCTCAAGTATTAGCCACATAGAAAAGGAGATTACCTATTGCTTACCCTTTCATGAAGGATTAACATTAGTATTTTTTATAATCAATTTTATGGGTATAAACTTCTTTTATTCAAGTGGATGTTCATATGGAATTATGGAAACTATAATTACGCTATTGGCATGAATGTATTTAATACATATACATATTTTAGAAGGTATGATGCATAGTTTATGTATCCAAGGTCATTCTAATAACATATCAAAGACTCTTATATATGGTATAACTGAGAATGTAGTGATCAGATGTGATGATCCATCCTATAAAGGTAAGTCAATCTCACCAAGGACCCATTATGAGGTTTCATCAAATGCTCTAACTATTTTTGTCTAAGGGTGTAAATCATCATGTAAATATCCCAAATATATAAATAATTCAAGGTGTAAAAATTCTCTCTAGAACCATTATAAATCATAACATTGTGTATAATCCATTCTTCAAGGTATGTTCAGATCAATAATTAATGAATATATGAGTCATCATCCACAATCTCATTGTCTTAAAAAGTAATATAAAGTCTTTAAATCATGGGATATATATGTGATGTATAAATCCCAATAATCCAATTTAATGGATTCTCATAATGTGGTGGAGGATGTGCATTATATTCCATGTACACTTATAGTTCCTTCTTAAAAAGGTCTTGTAAAGGGTTGTTAAATATTTTTTTATTCTTGTGATCACTAGGTTGTGAACTTGATTTCTTTGGAGGATCATCAAGTTTTAATTTTTGGTCATTGATATGGTCTTGAATCTTATGCTTTAAGGTAAAACATCAATTTTTTAAATGCTCAAAGCTTTGGTGATAGTCACAATAAATATTTGAATCATATCTTTTGGGTAGAGGTTAACTCATATCAACCTTTATAGTATGAGGGAGAGATATGAGGTGACACTCCATAAGATTTATAAGTAAGGAAGATGGAGACTTAGGTAAGTGTTAAAATTGACTCCTTTATGCATTAGATAAGATAAGTTGATTAGGTTGTTGTGACACTTCATTAACTATAGTATTTGTTTCCTTTTCAGGTTCTATAGGTATTTCCTTATAACTTGGTTTGATACTAAACTTGGTATTTTATATAGTCAGTGTGTTTGATACATACTTATGTTTTTTCAATGAGATAAGTTTCATTTCACAATCACAAATAATATGTCATAAGTCATCAAAAAATTTGAATATTTTGAAAATAATGGACTCATGTAATGGGGAAAGAAAACTTTTCTTGGAGATGTCTTTATGTTATTTATCTACCATTTTATTGGTCATTTTATCAAACATTTCCTTGTACCTCAAGACATATTCATTGATAGGTTATTTGTTTCTTAAATTGTTTTTTTTTTTTAATTTATGCATAGGAAACATTTTTGGTAATGTTGATAGAGAAGTGTGCAAAAAACTAGTCTACATTAGGTTTGAATGATTTTACTGATTGGATTGATAAGTCATAGAACCACCTTAGATCATATTTATTAAGGTTATTTGGAAATATTTTAGTCAAAATTTTATCATTGGAGGCATAATCAAGGCATGCCACATAGAAAGATTGAAGATATTATTCAGAATCACCCTTTCCATCATGAAATGTGAACTTAGGTGCAAGAAAACTAGTTAGAAAGTGGTGTAAATATATTTTAAGTGTAAGAGGATTATGAAACACCTATTTTGAATCAATAGCATAAGTTGATTTCATTTAATTTTGTTCAACATTTTTAACCTTATCTTATAAAAGTTTTATAGTTTAGACAAGATCTTGCACATCTTAATCACTAAGGTTTGAAGTTTTATAAGTCACCAAAGGAGGTGTACCCATATCTTGAATGGATATAGGCATTAAAAATGGAAATTAGTTTGAAGTAGATGGACATGGTTAAATTTTTTAGGTATGATGGTTAGGAATATATAAATGAATAAGCATAAGGGTTATAAATAGACCTATAGTAGGCCAACTAATTTGAAAAACTTAGATAAACAATATTCTAAATTTGTACTACTAAGATATGCCAAAAATATAAATTAAAACTATTGATTGATATTAAAATAAATTTAAAATAAGAGTACTTAGGTGGTTTACTGTTCATATGTAGATATGGGTTGAAATAAGTTACAAGTGGACTGGATCGAGATTATGGAATAGACATCAGATTCTAAAAAATTTCATTTTGTTGCCTCAGATGCTTGTGTTGGATTTGGATGGTTAAATTGACACCAATGTTTGAAATGGACATAGGTGTTTAGTATGGAATAGTGACTAGATCTAGAAAAGGCCACCTAGAGCATTATGGGTTTTCTATCATCTTTATTCTAGTATTTTCAAATTGCATGCACAAATTATCGTTATTTGTTAAATGATAAAACCTTATCTTCCTCACCCTTGGAGTGGTTGTGGTAAAAATGGGTTAGTGTAAAAATAGTATCAAGCTACCTAAAGAAGCCCTTTCTTAATGGGCACTTCCTAAATATCCAATACTCTAAAGAGGCCCTCATACTTATGTAGTTTTCCCCTATGTATTGGCTTGTGTGTGCATATGGATGAAATGTGTGATAATCAAGTACATAGAGTGACCTAGCTTATAACTTAGAAATTATTTCTCATAGGTTACTCTTTGAAATTTTTAGACCTATAAAAATAATGATCCCATGACTGATATAGAAATAGGGATGAATAAGGTAGGTTTGATCACTTGAATTCTTAATTGAGTTTTTTTTATAAGTTTCCTTGTGAGTTATATGTGATTTGCATGTGATTAATTAATGAAGGTTGATCTAGTATATATACCAATCCTTTTTGAAAATACATCACACTAAATCACTTAGGTAGACCACTAGAATATGTTTCATTTGAAAAATAGATAAATTTTGGGTGCTAGACACTTAGTTTAAAAATGGACACTAGTGTCAACATAGGTATTTGGTTAAGACATAAATGTTTAGGAAGCTAGAAAATAGGTACATGTACAAAAATAACAAGGATAATTATTAGGTTTATATCATTTTATAGAGATATAAGCAATTTGACATAAAGAGATAAGGACCTCAATCCTTTCAACATCAAGAATGTCTTATAACTAAAAGATACAACCATGATAGGTATTTTTAGACCCTATTTTTTAATTATATATCACCTTGATTTTGTACACTTTGAAAATACATATCATGGATGTAACTTCAAATTCTAGACCTTTCCCATTACCTAAAGACTCATATACACTATCTCTATGTACCTACTTACTTATCTCTTAATATAACCAATGTCATTCTAATGACCTAGTTTGTATATCTTTTCTAGAATGATATAAACTTGTTTATCTTCCATCTCTACAAGTTTTGGATCTACACCTATTTCCCAACTACCAAAACACTTGTGTCCTAGTACACACCTATGTTGACACAAGTGTCTAGTTCCCTAAAATCATCTATTTTAAAAATGAAACATATTCCTATGGTCAACCTAAGTAATTTAAAGATTTTCTCTAAAGGAATTGGTATAAATATAATATCAATCCACAATCATTCCTCTCCTAGAAACTTCTTACCTATTGACAAGGAAACCTAACACAGACCAAAAAGAACTCATTAAAGCACTCAAGTGATTAAATTTTCCTTATTTTATCCTATTTCCATCTCAATCATAAGGAAAACATGTCTGAAATACTAAAGGAACATTCCATGAGCCACATTTTCCAAGTTACAAGCTAGGTCACTCTATGTAATTGATTATCACACATTACATGATACACACACAAGCCAACACATAGGGGATAAATACATAAGTCTGAGGCCCTATTTAGAGTATTGGGTATGTAGGTAGTGCTCATTGACAAAAGGTTATTTTGGGTAGCTCAATATTATATTCTCACTAACACATTTTTTCCATAACCAATATAAATATGAATATTTAGGGTTTTTCTATTTGATAACGAGTGATAGTCTATGTTCCAAATCTAAATACACTAGAGTGAAGGTGATATAAAACCTATAATCATACATGTGGTTTCATTTAGTTTCAATAAGTATTCTATAATTGACTCCTATGTCTGAGTTAGATATTAACATCAACACAACCATCCCATCTCGATGCAAGTGTTTATGGCTATAAAGGTATAATTTTTAGAATCATGCAACTAATCCAAAATCCAAATACAATCTACTTTATGAATATTCTAGATCTAGATCTATATTAGCATTATAATCAGTTAAGTAACTTGTGTTCATTATCATTTTAATATCTAGCATAGTTTAGTTTTATATTTTTCACATATCTCAACATAATAAAATTAGTATATGTATATCTAGGTTTTACAATTAATTGGTGTACTTTAGAGATAATCTACCATCCTTGTACATTAGGATATTTATACCCATTTATTAGGGTTAAACATTTGATGAACTTGACCTTTCATCCATAATATTCTAGATATTGGTCTAGGATTTCCTAATTCTTTTTATGGTTTTTTATTTAACAATATTTTACAAGTTAAAAATAAGATTTCGTTTTCTATAAATATGGATACATGTGTAGCTTAGTTTGTTTTATAATTAGTGATCTTAACAACATTTTTATATTATAATAAGCTAATCCAAGGTATCATCCAAATAAATAAGTAAATCTATCAATATAATTAAAGTTTTTTAAAATGAAAACAACACTTAATATATCTTCATAATCCCTTTTATAATACTATAGATCGAGTATCTCGATGCCAAAGGGAGTGCATGAAATAGTCTTGCTCTTCCCACCATACCACAAACTATTTCAATGATAATATAGCTACAACTTCACTCTGGGACTTGCTACATGTTTCTTTCCATTATGAGTATGTTATTTGGAGGCATTATGCATGATATTTTTACCAAGTAATGTGGAGTCTCCATATGTGGCTTCTATTTTAAATTCCATCAAATGTACTAAACATAATATATCCTTTGAAAAGGAGGATATACCACCTTGATACCTCACAAATTATTATTTAGCATTATACATATAGGTTTTTGTGTGAAATAAAATTGTAAAGGAATCCTTGTAAATAATGGTTCAAGGCTCAATATTTATAACATATCATTTTTTTCCTTTCTTGGCATTAGGCATAATGATTTTTAACCTTCCAATATGAGCATCAAAGTATTTGATAATATTTTGTGACAAGTATTAGGGGAAATAACATTGAACATTAATTTGGTACCCTGTACATTACCTCCTTTGTGCCACATTATGTTGAATGATTCAAACTATATTATACTTTTGGGATAACCTCTGATACATAAAATGTTTGAAATTCCATATACTTTGCACACATGCTTAAAATTTAGGTATCAAGGATTTATTTACACATGTCCAACATATACTAATACCTTCATGTAAAGATCAAAAAAATAATTGATCCTACATTGTAATCCTATAAACCTAATTTTGGTTCTCAATATTTTCTAAAATATTTATACAAAGGGAAAGGTTGGGAAAATATGAGCAGGGTATAGCTCAACCCATTTCTCATGTAAATAACACATCAAATGATACACTATTATAAAGCCTAAGTGGATTATATTAACCAATGCACCAAGGATACAATTCACATGCTTACCTGAGTCTCCTGATTCATTACTCCTATGAATTTTTGAACATCATCTCATATCTCTCCCTCATACTATATATATTGATATGAGAATACCTTTACCCAAAGGATATGTTATGAATGATTATTGTAATTATCATCAAAGCCCTGGACATTATATAAATAGATATTTTATCTTGAAACATAAGTTACAAGACCTCATTTATGAAAAAAATATTATTTAGAAACAATGTGTTGCATACATGCCCCCAAATATGATATCTAAGCATATGGATTTTGTACTGAGTTTTAATAATTTACATCTAAGTATTTGAATTTAAAATTAGAATGGTTGTGCCATGCATGATGGTCCCAATCTAAGCTAACTAGTATGAATATGATTGAAATTGAGTAAAATTGATAAATATATAACTAAAATTTTACAAACCTAGGTTAACCCTATTGTACTTTTTTATCTAATTTAATGTTTTTGAAATTGAGGCTACTTGAAAATAACACCATATCTTAGATAGTAGTTAAGCCTCATTTGGGAGAGGTAAATTTTCATCTCTTACTTGCTTTGCCTATGCTTGTTGTATTGTTCCTTTCTTTGATTGTGCTTTGTGAACCTTTTTTTTGTTTTGAGTTATGATTTGGTAACCACTTTTGTACCATTTCTAAAGTTGACCCTTTTTAAATTTGTATATGTGCCATTGTATGTTGTTTGTATGATGCATCATTTTTTGAGTCATCTATATCCATTAACTATTGTATTTTCCTTTTCAATGATAAACATGAATTATTATGGTGTCCATGTATTCTATGATATGCACAATAATATCTAGATCTCCTCACTAGGTGTAGAGGAAGTAGGTTGATCAACTTATCTTTAATCATTTCCCTTAATATCTCACTTGAACTCTTATTAGACCTTATAGGCTTTTTAAATCACTTATAATAGATGCATTGTTTTTTAATTTATGATTTGGATATGAAAGAGTGTTAGGCACAACTTTTCTAGGTGTAGATGCATATACATGGTTTACACTAGTAGATTCTAAAGATTGTGTACATGTAATTTGATTTGAAAATAATGTGACTTGTACACTTAATGACTAGTTTTTATTTTGTAAATATGATATTAGCTTGTTCATACTGATAATTTGATCCCTTAAAGTTTCACAAGTGTAAACCCTAGTTATTTTTAATTGAACATGTAGGAATATATCTTATAGGGGAGAGTTTTAGATAAGTTGAGTATGGGCATTAGTAACAATAGTATAGGATGCTTCATCTCATGAATGAGTGATAGCATGGACCTAGTTAGATGGAAAGTAGCTATCACCCTCATGGATATGTGGAGGAGAAGGAGATTCTTTTATGTGCATAAGATATGACATTGAAACTTGAAACATGGTTGATAGCTTATGTAATAGATCCTCTATGTGTGTAAGGTTTTGTTTCAAAAATTGAATTCTGAATAAGAGAATAATAACACATTAGAGATATAATGAAATATGAAATAAATTACAATTGTTATAAACCATCATCTATACATGTGTTTATGTCTTTTTTGAGTTCATTTTGAATTAGAGGAAACAAGCATGTAAATGAAAATATTAAACTTTGAAACAAAAAGTGATAAACTTATTCTATCATGATTATCATGATTATATCAAAGGCTAATTAGAATATATATGGATATAAAATCTGAGTGTGGGTCTCAAAAGGATAGAAACATAGACCCTAGGGTTATCTACAATTAGGGTTTGTATAATATTCTAAGTTGGGTTCACCAAATGATTTAACCTTTTAGGACTTAGTGAATGTAAATCCTATGTTGTTAAAGATTTGAGTATATTAAATTAAGGTATAAATATACAATAAATATAATCACTTATTTGTTAGAGAATTGACTAAATTTGAACTTTCTAAAAAAATTAATAAATAATATAGGTAAGAACTTAGCTAGAAAATGACTAAGATGGATGATCTAGAGGCTAAAAAGTGACGTAAAAACTAGTCTAAGTGTTGAAAATAGGATCCAAGTGTCAAAACCCCTTCTGGATAGTATCACCCTAATTTTAAAATCATACCATGTGGCACTAGTATCCCTCTTTTGGTATTAGTGTCCTCTATGCATGATTGTCTTGAGCTATTGGGCACACCTGTGTTTAGATATGTAAGGTTTATTTCTATGTGTATAAGTTTTGTAACCCTATAGATGGCTTATTTTGACTAATTTAATAATCAAACCCTAATCCTCCATGTTGTTAAAGAATCTAGTTGATATAATCTAAAAAGTGTGTTTGTTAGTAGGGTAGGGTAGACATCCTCAATACTGTGTTGTGATGAAAGTTGACTACATGCCAATAATTTTAAAAGGGATCAAGCCTAAATTAGTTATCTCCACCTAAGTTATGGTGTAATTTTAAGTGAAAGTGGTATGATAGTTAGTTATCTCCACCTAAGTTATGGTGCAATTTTAAGTGAAAGTAGTATGATAGTTGACTTGAGTGCTTTGATTGTACTTGAGACTAGAAATATGAGTAATATGAGCTTAGGAATGTTGTAGATGGTAGTATGTAGAATTAGGGTAGAATAGGGATTGATAACCTTAATTGTGCATAAATTGTTCTGAGTTTGCATATGATTTCCATCTAGTGGTTAGAGGGATAAAATTCATGTATATATATTATTCTAGTGCTTGTGTAGGTGCTAAAAGTGGTATAGGCCAACCTTGGGAGGTTTAAGGTTTGAAAATATATATGTTTGTGAAAAGAAGAGGGAAGTGATAGTAACACCATTATTGGGACACTAGTGCCATGTGGTTCTATTTTTCCAATTATGACATTGTTTTCTAAGTGGAAAAACCCTAGGCATGAAGTGATAAGACATAAGAATGAGATTTTGGGACTACTTTAGGGATGACTAGGGACACCTGTGGCCCACATAAAGGCTAGATAAGTGTGAAAATAGGCTTTAAGATAGGTCTAGGGATAAACTAGGGATAGGTGGTCTCAAGTAGCAATATTAGCACTCAAGTTTCTCCTTTAGGTGATTAAAAATAGCTTGGATTTTATCTAAAAGACTTACAAATAAAATTTAGTTGGAAAGACTTCTTGGGAAACATAAAAATACCAATTACTTGTGGTCTTAAACTAATTCAAACATGAGATTGGTTTATACCACAAAAATATCCATATGCATTTATGTTGGGAACTCTCTGTTTATATCCAATGGAAGAAAATTTTACCAAGAACATCAAGGTATTTATTTTTTTCATGATGGTAAATTGATCCATATCCCAAATGATATCATTCATTCTTCTACTTCACATGTAAAATATGAGGAGGAACACGATATGTACCATTTCCACTTATCCCACCATGATTCAAACAATGTAAAGAATACAACTTAAGGTTATAAGGTTTCACAAAGTCTAAATATACAAAAAACAATGAAAAATTCAAAAATATGTTAAACATTTACATGTTTTATTATCTCCTTGGCATCTATGTTGTTGGTTCTATGTTGGTAGATATCATATCAATATTTTCCATATACATATGTGTTTCACACACCATTTGACTGTGATATGAGCATACACGAATACATGATCTATAAACTTTTATATGTTGGGCCTTCCTTTTACTCATGTCATGTAGACATTGGGGGCATCCACTTATTTGATCATGATACATCCAAGTTATATCATTATATGGTTATTTTACATTATCATGTTTGAGATTATATAGTTACACATGCCTTTTTCCATGATTATATCTTTCACAGTGCACTTGATGTGTTATGTACTTAATTTTTAATAATAACACATATGATCCATGTACTAGTGTGTTATGTTTATTTTGGTTGCTTATGCTTTCATTCATGCACTTTCTTGAGTGTCTTAGCTTGATTATTGTCTTGATCTTTTTAGCATTTAAATAAGATCCATGCTTGTATCCCTTGTGTCTTTATTTTCCTCTTTGAAATTTTAATATGTATTTATTTATTGTATATTAACAATTGAATTTGTCATTTCTTGATTGGTGGACATTTGACTAATTCATGTCCCTTTCATTGTGTGATATTTGAACATGACCCTTTCTTGAGGTATCCTTAGACTATTGTATTTTTATTTCATTTTGAGTCATCTTGTGTGTGTGATTAATTATTTGATGATCTTGTACTATTACTATATATATGTTGTCATGATCTACATCATGCATCTTAGGACTTGTTGTGATCACATTTTTCAAGCATCAATGATATACCTACCTAAACATGTTCCCTCTATATGCTACATGGTACATTCACATCTTACATGGTTATCTTATCCTTTTGAAGTAAGGTAAATACCAATTTATACTTTCCCTCACCACAAACAGGGGGGAATATTATTGGGGGAATGCCATATAGGCACGACTTACACATTACTTCATAGATTCAGATTGAAGGGGGAGCATGTTCAAAAAACATGTTTTCCACACTTATTCAATATTAAACATACCCAAATTATAGTGGGGGCATGTTTTGGAAACATGCCCTCCACATTTTGACTTATATAATTTTTCATATTTCTCCATATATGATGGAGGCATGTTTTGGAAACACATTCTCTATACACATATACCAGTTTTCAAATTTAGATATATAGTGGGGGCATGTTTAAGAAACATGTTCTCCACATTTACACTAGTTTCTATATTCAAATAAATAATGGAGGTATTTTTTGGAAACATGTTCACCACATAAACACCAGTTTAAATTTTAGATATATAGTGAGGGCATGTTATGGAAACATGTTCTTCACACTTACCTAGTTTTCAAATTATCCAAATTGTATAGTTGTATGATTTAGATACATAATTGTGGTAGAATATTATACATTGATACTATTATTATACCCAAGTTTTAGTATGAAACGTACATGAGGTGCATATGTTATGTAAAAGGTACCTAAATTATAGAATAAAATTAGTTTCAAATTTTAAACACTTTTGAAGGATGTCATCACCCACCAGGTTGGGCTTTTACATACTATATTGAGCCAATATACTGTAGTAGTTGGTTTACTTTTTAGTATAATTGAGGTAATTAAATAACCAAATATTTACAAGTTTATACATCATCTAACCTCACTAGTTTTATAGTGTGATTCGATTTGTTTCACTCACACTCATCAGGTTATAAGTATGATTGGGTTGCATAGTTGAGCTAATCTCAACTGCCAAATGGAAATTCACCTTTTCTCCAAACTTGGGGTCATGTGTCCTCCAATTTATCTCTATCTCTCTGAATATATTCACTTTCTAGATTTATATTTGTCTTAATATTAGATAAAATGATTCATAATGATATATATTTTCAAATCAAATTATCAAAAGGCAAGATGATTGCATCGATACACATGTGTACTCCTAAACCTTACTCTCTTTTAATTTCAATCAATTTAATGCTTTCAATTAAAAATTATATGCATGGTTCATATACTATAACATACTCTTAGTTTTAGGTTAGTGACCAATAAAGTGATCAAGTTGGACTCAAATAAAGGCAAGGTGTGTTATAAAGATCTAGGTATGCATTCTTTTTCTTTTAAACTAGCAAATTTATTACTATATTAAAGAGGAGGGAATGTAAATATTATTTATGAATTATATAACACCTTAGTCTTGTAAATTTATAAAATACATATCATATACCTTGAGCCTCTAAACCTTTTCCAATGCCAAAAGGATCACATACACTATCTCTATATGCCTAATTACATATTTCTTAGTCTGATCAATGTCATTCTAATGACCTAGGTTGTATATCTTTCCCAAAATGATATAAGAAAGTTTATTTTACATATTTGTAAGTTATGGACTTACACATGTTTTCTAACTACCCAAACACTTGCATCCTAGTTAGATGCCTATGTCAATGCAAGTGTCCTATCCTAATGTAAGTGCCCAATGCCCTAAAGTCATCCAATTTAAAAAAGCAACATATTAATATGATCAACATAATTTATTTTTTACAATATATTATCTAAAGGGATTGGTATAAATATAAGATCAATCCTCATTCATTCCTCACCTAGTAACTTCTTACCTAGTCACAAGGCATCCTAACACAAACCAAAAATCACTTAATCAAGCATCCGAGTAAAGCTTACCTATATTGATTTATTTATATATCAATCATAAGGATAAAATATCTATAGATTTAAAGTACTGAAGGATCATTCCATGAGCCACATTTTTCAAGTTACTATTGACCATTTTTCGCCCAACAGGCCAAAAATCGGTCCCCTTCTTCCCCTAGTGTTCTAGGCCAATTCATTTTATGATTTTGCATGGGTCCAGGTTTATCTACCAACTCAACAGGTGTAATATTTGGCAAGTGAAGAACCAGTTCAGAGACTAAAAGTTTTTCAAAGCTTCTTTGGACTCTTATCTGAACAAATTCATAAGGAAGGAGGGCTAAAATGGTTCAGAAGACACTTTTCCTTAAGGTTGGAAGAGTGGTTCAATGACATTTTCTTTCTAAGAGTTGGCACCTTTGAACCATTGAACTAGTTCAATGCTTTTAGTTCATCAATGGGTTCAACACTTGGTTCAATGCCTTAGTTCATCAGCTCAGTTCAATGCTTTGGCTAGTTCAATGCCTTTGGTTCATCACTTGGTTCAATCGGCCTTGGATCAATCAGCGGGTTCATCGCTTGGTTTAAATAAAAAAATTAGTGCAAGGTTCATCGATAGGTTCAAACAAATGGTTCATCACTTGGTTCAACCACTTATTTCAATCAAATCAGCTTATCGGTAAGTTCATCGGTGCACAGTGTTGAACCGTTGAACCAATTTAATGGACTGGTTCATTGCGCTGGTTCAATGTGTTGGTTCAATGCATCAGTTTGATCATTTAGTTCAAGTGTGAACAATTCGAAGGGGTTGATTCAATAAAGGGCTTGGCATGTAGCATTGAACCATTGAACCAATTCATTGGATTGGTTTAACGAGTGGTTCAAGGAGCGTTTCAAAGGTTTAGTTCAATGGGCTCAGTGCATAGTGTTGAACTGTTAAATTCATTAAACTATTGAACCAATTTTGGTTCAATGGGTCGGTTCAATGGCTTGGTTCAAGGGGGTGTCCCAAAGCCAAAGAATACGTACCCTTATGGAGGGCAATCTTGGGTTCAAGAGCCCTTGCAGAGGGCAAAAAACTTTTCAAAGAAACTGAAGGGGTAAACTTTTAAAAATTCTATTTAAGTTAGAATTCCTTTGGACAAAGGTCTAAATAAATTCACTGAAAGGCCACAATAAAAGGGCTCGAAGTAAGAAGCCTACTTGAAGGGTATGTGCCCTTGCAGAGGGTTCTCGCTGAGGAGAATGGACTACTCTCAAGAAGTTGAACGGTCTTTTCCCCTCTGGGAAGGATCAATAAATGAAGTCAAAGCGGCCAATTCTCGTAGACTTTTGTCCATAGAAAAAGGCCCAAAGCAAAAACCCACAGAAAAAGGCCTGAAGCAAAAACTTGTAGAAAAGCCTACCAAAGACTCAACAATTTTTGCTGAGGATGGTGACGTCCTGAAAGCTATCAATTTTAAGGAGATGGACTAGCCGTTGGGTATCAAATTTTAGGATGACGGCTGCACAAATGTCAATTTTAAGGTAGTGAAATAGCCGTTGTTTTTTAATACTTGCGCACCAACCATGGAAAAATCCCAAGGAATGCAACGACCCACCAGGAGATTGCCCCTGAAGGCTGAAGGAGCAAAAGAAGACAAAATAGGAAGAGGTGACAAAATGGCCAAGCGCAGAAGCAGATGAAGTGATCCAAGTGGTGCAAGAAAGTGTTGATTCAAGAAGTTATTCCAGTGGTTGACACAGTACCTACCATGCAGTCATCAAAGAGGCACAAACAGTGAATGGTGTGACTTGTTTTTCTTCAATATGCATTGATGAGTAGGAAAATTGTGTATCTCATAAATTCAAATCCTAACAAGAGCTGACATAGCATTATCTTCAGACGGCTTCCTCATCCCAATGCTGAGAAGGCACATGGGTCACTTGTAATAAGGGTGCCAAAAGGCCTCCTTTCTTCCTCTATATATTGTAGACTTGTCATTTGAGAAAGAATCTTCTACATTTATAAGGTGAAGCCCTGGCAAATTTTCACCTGAAATCAATAAATGTATTTTTACCTCTATTTTGGCTAGATATCTCTATGTATGTCTGAGTGTCAGTTTGTGTTTAGTCATTTCTTCTCGATGCTTCCACAGGTTCAACACCAACATACCTGGTGTCTATAAGGTGCCATTTTTGTAGGTGACAAGAAGAGTTGAGTTTATAAATGCAGAGATAGAAGAAGCTACTATAAAGTGTGCCTTTTTACAACACCTTTGGTGAGTCTCTATTTTCTATGTGTTCCATTAAAGCCTCTCTGTTAAGCTTCATGTAGCCTATCCTTTCTACCAATTTGAAGTGTATGTATGTGTTTGTCTAATTTTAAGTGTGAGTGTGAGAAGGTCAAGTCATTTTGGTGCATCACCTCTTTTTAGAGTAGATTTGTTTCCCTGTAATCCTTTTCCCTTTTCACCCCCTCATTATATATCTATATACCTATATTAACACTTACTAGAACAACTCAGATGCATTAGAGGTAACTAGCCCTTACCTAGAGACTCTCCCCTCTAGCTTCATCAGTCCCATAGGTGAGAGGGGAGTTTCCATTTTGATGTCTGGAAGGCAAGAGCTCAACCTCCTTGCCCTGGGTGCAATCCACTATGTCAATAGTTTTTGGCATGCCCAGTGGGACCCAATTTTACACTCAATAAAGTTTCAAGATTGATGCTAGTCCTGTTATAGTAAGTCAACTATTTTCAGCATCTGGTGACTCCACTGGTAATAACTTCATTTCCTAATCAAAGACCAGTCTGACTTCCTATGCCTAAATTCACCACACGGTCTACTTCTAAGGGTGTCCCTTTCAAATTTTTTGAATTGCCTTTGAACTTAGCAAAAAGACTGAGGTTTGAGAGGACCTACCCTTATTCAGCAAACCACCTTCCTAGACCTACTGTAAGGAATGCATACGCAGTAGGGCCACAATTACATCCCATCCCAGCTATGGGATTACCCTTTGTGACTTTTCATGGTTAGAGTCCATTAAATCTCCAATGTTATGACCCAATTCCAGGAGCAGCCCTCAAAAATGTGCCTTCCTTTGATGGAGAGGGTCCTATTACAGTCATTGAGCACATCAAAAATATTGATAACCTCTGCAATATTCATAATGTCACTGAGGAAAATATCGCAATCAGATTGTTGGCATTGTCTCTCAAGGGCAAAGCTCTTGACTGGTATGGGACTTTGGCTATAAATTCAATCAGGGCTTGAAATGAATTGGGTACTCACTTGATAGACCATTTTGGAGAAAAAAGTGACCACCTCTCACTTTCTAAGCAACTAACTACCATGAAAAGAGCCCCACATGAATACATGCAAGATTTCAACACTCAGTTTCAGAAGACATGGGATAGAATCCTTGTTCTGGTAAGACCAACTGCTAGCTATGTTTTCCTGTATTACTTAAGAGAATTAAACAATGATATTGCTGTTATGATACAATCCATGGGAGGACATGTGCTGCCTACTACATATGACATAGCCATAGCATCCAAAAATTGCGTAGTGTAGGCTGGGAAAATAGCTCCTAGGCCCCATATGCCACTTTTACCTGAAATACTGCCTCCAATTCAGATCGTTGCTCCCACATTAGCTCCTCTACCTATCATAGAGAAACCAGCTACTGATCCATCCAATGAGCTTCATAAAGTAAAGATTATGTTGCAAAGTATGTCAAATGAATTTATGGCTCTTAAAAGGTAGCAAGCTCAAAGCAACAAACCAAATCAGGGATACCAACAGTATGGTCAAGCTCCTAAACCCCCTTTCCAAAATTACAATCAAGGGCAGGGTAAACTTACTTAGACCAGACCCTTTTAAGGCTACAACCCAGGTATCCCTTCATCATCTAAGGTCATGGTGCCCTTTCAAAACAATCTGGTGCAAGAATAGCCAAGTTTTTCAACCATGGGATATGGTCAGGAGCAAGTTATTTATACAAATGAGATGATGGGTTATTACCCAAATGTGAAAGAGAATCAGGTAGCCACCCATTCCCAAGTCTTTAAGGCTCTAATACAACCCAACACGAGTAGCAGTCAGGCCCAGCTTGATTCTACTCTCATGAATCATTTGGAGGGAGAATTCTATTTAGTCAACTATGTGGTAACTGTAGGAAATCAGGCTGACTGTGTTGCAGCCAACACAAGATTCAAAAGAAGGGTGATGGAAGAAACTCAGGCTATTACCCAAATGGTAGTAACATCTTCTCCATCACACTAAAATCAAAAGGTCCCAAGTTTTAGACCATAGTTGTACCTCCAGCTCCTCGACCTACCCCTCAAGGTGTACATAATTCTAAAGAAATTTTGAAGGAAGGCAACCCTCGAGTCAACGTGGTTGATCAAATGAAGTAGTGGCACATGAACATCTCCTTATGGGATTCACTATCAATACCAGGGCAAAAAGACATGCTGTAAAAGGAATTGCATGAGCTAGATGAACGAGTTGTCCCAGTAAAAGCTGATAACATTTTGATGATGAATGGACAGCCTTCCACCTCAGATCAAACCCAGAAGGAAGAGAAGGTTCCTCATTTTTATGTGTCCTTGGTCATTGGAGATTTCTTGGTGCATAATTGCATCATTCATAGCAGAGCAAGCACCTCGGTAATGCCCAAATGTATAGCCAACAAGCTGGGCTTAAAATATGAAGAAATGACCAAGGGAGTCCTGCAGCTGGATGGAACTCCAACAAAGACAATTGGGGTGGTAAGAGGTTTGATCTTGACGTTGCATGCTTGACCTAATTTCTCAGTTCCTCATGATGTGGTAGTGGTTGATGTCCCTCCCTACTTTTCCCTCCACTTGTCCAGGGATTTTACATCCAAGATAGGTGGCTACTTGGAAGCAAATTGGTCTTATTTGGTTTTTAGAACCAAGTACGAGACTAAAGTCAAGATTAAATCTGAGCCACTCCATAGGGATCATCTGGAACCTTATTCACTGAAGGCAGCAAATGTTAGCTATGCCATCATTGACCAGGAAGAGTTCCAAGTAGACCAATCTCCATCCTCTACCCTTGAAGGAGTTGTAAACCTACTTTTAGATGAGTGGGGAAGTGACAACTTCAAGCATGATCCCTACAAATTCATAGAGGAGGTGGGCCTTGGAATTTATTGCATGCATGAAGAGGGTACTTTTGTACTGAATCTGATGAAGGCCAGCTAGGAAAGTTTGAGTCTAAGGTAGCTGTTCTTTGATGGTTTAAGGAGTAAGTTGGGAGTTGGTGGTGGAGCGGTGTTGGTCTCTCCTTCAAAAGAGAGGTATTTTTTGGCCTTCTAGTTCCAATTTTCCTACACATGAAATGTTGCAAAATATGAATCCCTCATCCATGGCTTAGAATGGGTAAGGAAAAGAGGAACCAAAGAGCTGCAAGTGTTTGGTGATAGTGAGTTGATTGTCAAGCAAGTAAGAGGCCAAAATTTGATGAAGAATTCTCTATTGAAGTCCTACAAACATAGGGTATGGGACTTAGTGGAAGATTTCTTCACTTTCAATATCACCTCCATTCCTAGAGAATGGAATAAGCAAGTAGATAGGCTAGCAGCAGTTGGTGCCCAGTTCAATATTGCTCAAAAAAATAGGCCGAGACCATAGCTCACCTCACTTGAAAGTAGTGATCCAGCCTTTTATTCCTGATAACATCACCAACTGGCAGGTTTTCAACAGTGATCAACAAATTGCACTTTTCCTACAAGAAGAACTAGAATTTGCTGCAAAAAACCAGGCAAATCTATAGTAGCAATATGGCAGCCAAATTATTCAGCTGAAGAACAATAAGCTCCCCAAAGGTCTGGTCACTCTAAAGAATATCTTCAATGGAGATGACCAATTAAGAAGTGATAAGGTGTGCATTGCAGCAAACGAAGAGCACCATGAGAAGGTGGGGATATTCAAAGACAAGTTGCTTGCACTTGGAAAAGTGTGCATAGACCAGGAAAGGCAGGCCTTTATCTTGTTGTGCCAAGAGTTTGCTGATATCTTTGCCTGGGAGTATAGTGATTTGAAGGGTTTTGACCTGAGCTTAGCCCATCATACCATTAAACTAGAATAAGGTGCCAAACCAATAAAGTAGAAGCAAAGGCCTGTCAACCCAATGATTGAGCCTCTCATGTGTAAGGAGTTCACCAAATTGATTGAGTCTAAGATAATATTTCCAATCAAACACTCTTCTTGGCTAGCTAATCTTGTTCCTGTCTGGAAAAAGAATGGAGAGATCAGACTGTGCATCAATTTCAAAGATCTCAACAGAGTCTCTTTGAAAGACCATTATCCTCTCCCAAGCATGGAGCAGATCCTATAGATGGTGATAGACAGCGAGCATTTCTCCCTCCTAGATGGGTACTCTGGATACAACTAGATCTTGGTGCAGGACTGTGACCAACATAAGACAACCTTTACAACCAAGTGGGGAATGTTTGCTTACAGGAAAATGCCTTTCGTAATGTCTAATGCTAGTGTTACTTTCCAATGAGCTATGGACATGGCCTTTCAAGGCCTGATAAATAAGACTGTGCTGGTATATCTTGATGATGTGATAGTTTTCTCCAAAGAAGTGAGTCAGCACATGAAACACCTTAGGCAAATCTTTGAGAGGTGTAGAGAGTTTGGTATCTCTCTCAATCCTAAGAAATTCATGTTTTTTGTCCACGAGGGAAAGCTCCTTGGTCACATTGTTTCTTCTCAAGGTCTGGCTATTGATCTAGAAAGAGTTCACTCCATCCTGGAGTTGTCCTTACCCAAGCACAAGAAAGACCTGCAAAGCTTCTTCGGTAAGATAAATTTCATATGGAGATTTATCCCAAATTTTGTGGAGATGGTCAATCCATTGACCTCTATGCTGAGGAAGGGTGAGGAGTTCACATGGACAGTACAAAGAAAATACAATTTTGAAGAAATCAAGTAGGCCATAGCTCGGGCTCCTACTTTGATCAGCCCTAACTTCACCAAAGACTTCAACCTCTACACCTTCGATAATGAAGAGGTAATCTCCACCATGCTTACCCAAGCAAGTGATGATAACCTTGAGTAGCCAATTGTATTTTTTAGCCAAGGCTTAGAAGGTTTTGAAGTCAGATACACATATGTGGAAAAGCAAGTCTTGGCGGTCATATGGAGTCTAAAGAAATTCAGACACATGCTGTCAAATAGCATAATCCACCTCATGGTTTCACATCTTGGCATCAAGGATTTCTTGATCAACTAAGATCTAAATGAGAAGAGAGCAGGATGGATCACTAAGGTGATGGAATATGATGTAGATATCAAGATCACCAAACTAGTTAGAGGGAGAGGCCTGTGTGAACACCTCACTATAGACTTTAAGTAGCAAAAGAAGGATAGTCTGCTCATCCATGATGTAGCTATAGAAAAAGAACCAGCTATCATGAGGGATTGGACATCAAACGTGAGGAATTTCCTTCTCACTGGTGAGTGCCTGCACTCATTTGACAGGACCAAGAGAAGGTATTTCAGACTCCAGTGTCTCCCTTATGCCCTGATTAATGGAGTACTGTTCAGGAAGTATTTCTTAGGAGTATTTTTGAGATGCTTGGACTTGAGTCAGGCCAATAGGGTGATATTTGCATTCCATGATGGACCAGCTGGTGGTCATTTTGCTCCTAGGGCTACTGCAGCAAGAATAATGAGAGCTAGCTATTTTTGGCCTACTCTTTTTAGGGACACCCATGCCTGGGTAAGAAAGTGCCAGAAGTGTGCACTTTTTGATGGGAAACAATGTTTGGCTACCATGCCTTTACAGCCTATTCAAGTGGAGCATCCATTCATGCAGTGGGGCCTGGACTTCATAGGGATGATTAATCCTCCCTCCAGTACTAGACACAAGTGGGCCTTGACCACCATGGATTATTTCACAAGATGGGTAAAGGCTATTGCTCTGAAGGAGGCAAATGAAGGTGTGGTCTTGGAGTTTTATGAGGACCTGGTGGTGAGGTTTGGGGTTCCAGCAACCATAATCTCAAATAATACGTTAGCTTTTTTGGGAAACAAAACAAGCGAATGGGTAGTAAGATATGGTATATATCTCAGTACTTCATCTAATTACTACCTGCAGGGGAATGGACTGGCTAAGTCTACAAAAAAGAACCTGATCAGGATCATCAAGTAGAACATGGAGGAAAATTATAGGACTTGGCATGCCAAGCTGAAAATAGCCCTGTGGGTGGATAGGGTCACCCCAAAGAGGGAAATTGGCAACTCGCCATACACGCTCATCTATGGAAGGGAAGCTAGGCTCCCCATTTCAATCGAGTTGCCAACCTTGGATCTCGCTTGCTAGCTACAATTAGAAGAAGGAAATAACATGGAGGTTAGATTATGTGAGCTAATGGAACTCCAAGAGGCAAGGGACTAGGCTATGGTTTCTATGACTAGCTGCCAATAGCAAGTGAAGAGACATTTTGATAAGAAATCTTCATCAAAAGGTTTCTCTGAAGGAGACATCATCTTGAAATGGGATGAAGACTGAGCTAAACCTAGAAAGCATGCAAAATTCAATGCCCTATGGAGTGGCTCATATGTAATCACTCAGTGTAAGCAGCATAATGCATTTTAACTCTCCAAGTTAGATGGTGAAGAACTCTATATCCCAGTTAATGGGATACATCTTAAGCACTACTACTGAGCCCCTTCTCCATCATGTATATGTTTTCCCTTGTTTTCCTCTTGTTTTCCCTAAGTGCTTTATGCACATGTCAGTAGTTTTCTTAGCTTTGTGTGTGTTTTCTTTTTTCCTTTTGAGGTAAATCTTCATTTTTAGTTCAATATTTATCAGAGCTATTGCTGATCTTTAAGTAACAATCTGACCCCATGCCCAATGGATTTTAAGGCAACTTGCTTCTAAGCATAGCAGGCATGCTTCCCTTGGGAGTTACCAATTTGTTGACCATTTTTTGCCCAATAGGCCAAAAATCGGTCCCCTTCTTCCCCTACTATTCTAGGCCAATTCATTTTTTGATTTTGCACAGGTCCAGGTTTATCTACCGACTCAGCAAATGTAATCTTTGGCAAATGAAGAACCAGTTCAAAAAGTGCAAGTTTTGCAAAGCTTCTTCAGACTCTTATCTAAAGAAATTCATAAGGAAGGAGGGCTAAAATAGTTCAGAAGACACTTTTCCTTAAGGTTGGAAGAGTGGTTTAATGACGTTTTCTTTCTAAGATTTGGCACCTTTAAACTATTAAACTGGTTAAATGCTTTCAGTTCATCAGCAGGTTCAACACTTGGTTCAATTCCCTGGTTCATCAACTTAGTTCAACACTTCGACTAGTTCAACGACTTTGGTTCATCGCTTGGTTCAATTGGCCTTGGTTCAATCAATGGGTTCATCGCTTGGTTCAAACAAAAAGTTCAATTCAAGGTTCATCATCAGGTTCAAACAAATAGCTCATCACTTGGTTCAACCACTTGTTTCAATCAAATCAGCTTATCGGCAAGTTCATCAGTGTGCAGTGTTAAACCATTGAACTAGTTCAATGGACTGGTTCAATGCACTGGTTCAACATGTTGGTTCAACGCATCAGTTTGATCATTTGGTTCAAGCATGAATAATTTTAAGGGGTTGATTTAATAAAGGGCTCCTCGTGCAGCATTGAACCGTTGAACCAGTTCAATGGATTGGTTTAATGAGTGGTTTGAGGAGCATTTCAAAGGCTTAGTTTAATGGGCTCAGTGTGTAGTGTTGAACTGTTAAATTGATTCAACTATTGAACCAATTTTGGTTCAATGGGTTAGTTCAATGGCTTGGTTCAAGGGGGTGTCCCAAAGCCAAAGAATAGGTACCCTTATGGAGGGCAGTCTTGGGTTTAAGAGCCCTTGCAGAGGGCAAAAAAATTTTCAAAGAAATTGAAGGGGTAAACTTTTCAAAATTTTGTTTAAGTCAGAATTCCTTTGGATAAAGGTCTGAAGAAATTCACTGAAAGGCTGCAGTAAAAGGGCTCAAAGTAAGAAGCTTGCCTGAAGGGTATGTGCCCTTGCGGAGGGCTCTCGCCGAGGAGAATGGACTGTTCTCAAGAAGCCAAAGGGTCTTTTCCCCTCTGAGAAGGATCAATAAAGGAAGTCAAAGCCACTAATTCCCATAGATTTTTGTCCATGAAAAAAGGCCCAAAGCAAAAACCCATAGAAAAGCCTGCCAAAGACCCAACATTTTTTGCTGAGGATGGTGATGTCCTGAAAGCTGTCAATATTAAGGAGACAGACTAGCCGTTCGGTATCAAATTTTAGGATGATGGCTGCGTAAACATCAATTTTAAGGTAGTGAAATAGCCGTTAGTTTTTAAGACTTGCACACCAACCATGGAAAGAGCCCAAGGAATGTAGTGACCCACCAGGAGATTGCCCCTAAGGGCTGAAGAAGTAGAAGACAAAATAGGAAGAGGAGGCAAAATGGCCAAGTGCAAAAGTAGACAAAGTGATCTAAGTGGCATAGGAAAGTGTCAATTCAAGAAGTTATTCTAGTGGTTGACATAGTACCTACCATGGGATCATCAAAGAGGAACTAATAGTGAACGACGTGACTTGTTTTTATTCAATATGCATTGATGGGTAGGCAGATAGTGTAGCTCATAAATTCAAATCTTGATAGGAGCTGACACAACATTATCTTCAGACGGCTTCCTCATCCCAATTCTGAGAAGGCACATGGATCACTTATAAAAAGGGTGCCAAAAGGCCTCCTTTCTTCCTCTATACATTGTAGACTTGTCATTTGAGAAAGAATCTTCCACATTTGTAAGGTGAAGCCCTGGCAAATTTTCACCTGAAATCAATAAATGAATTTTTACCTCTATTTTGGTTAGATATCTCTGTGTATGTTTGAGTGTCAATTTGTGTTTAGTCATTGCTTCTCGATGTTTCCACAGGTTCAACACCAACATACCTAGTGTCTATAAGGTGCCATCTTTGTAGGTGACAAGGAGAGTTGTGTTTGGAAATGTAGAGATAGAAGAAGCTACTATAAAGTGTGCCTTTCTATAGCACCTTTGGTGATTCTCTATTTTATATGTGTTCCATTAAAGCCTCTCTGTTAATCTTCTTGCAGCCTGTCCTTTCTACCAATTTGAAGTGTACATATGTGTTTGTCTGATTTCAAGTGTGAGTGTGAGAAGGTCGAGTCATTTTGCTGCATCACCTCTTTTTAGAGTAGATTTTTTTCCCTGTAATCCTTCTCCCTTTTCACCCCCCCCATTATATATCTATATACCTATATTAGCACTTACTGAAACAACTCAGATGCATCAAAGGGAGCTAGCCCTTACCTAGAGACTCTCCCCTCCAGCTTCGCCAGTCCCACAGGCAAGAGGGGAGTTTCCATTTTGATGTGTGGAAGGCAGGAGCTCAACCTCCTTACCTCGAGTGTAATCCACTGCGTCAAAAATTACAAGCTAGGTCACTCTATGTACTTATTTATCACACATTGCATGATACACACACAAGCCAACACATAGGGTAGAACTACATAAGTTTGAGGCCCTTTTCAAAGTATTAGCTTATGTAGATATCACTCATTGATAGAGGGGAATTTTGGGTAGCTCAACACCATGTGCCTACTAAATCACTTTTTTATAACCACTATGAAGATGAAGAATTAGGGTTTTTCTATTTGACAAGGAGCAGTAAACCATGACCTAGATCTAGATGCATCAGAGTGAAGGAGACACAAAACCCAGAAGCACTCAGGTGGTTGTATCCAATTTAAATATGTATTTCATAATGAAAACATACATATGAGTTAGATGGTAGTGTCAATGTAATTGCCCTAGGTCGACAAAAGTGTATGTGGCTATAGAGGTAAAAAAATTACAATTAGATAACTGATCCAAACTCTATATCCAGTGTAATTTTTACCTATTCCATATTTATATTTGTATTAGGATTAGAACCAACTATCTTGTGTTAATTATCATTTTGATACCTAACATAGTTGTACTTTATATCTTTAGCATATCTCAACATAATAAATGCAGAATATGTTTATCTAAGTTTTGTAATTAATTGGCCTATTTTAGAGATAGTCTATCATCCTTATACCCTAAGCTATCTCTATCCATTTAACCATATATTCTCCAATATATATTTTAGGGTTAAACATTTGGTGAACCCAACCTTTCATCCTCAAAACCATAGATATTGGCCTGGCGTTTCCTAATTCTCTATTTCTAATTTCTAATTTCTAATTTAACAAGATTTTACAAGTTAAAAATCAGATTTCCTTTTATATAAATATGTTCAATATGGATGAAATTGTATCTCATTTTATGTTATAATTTGTAATTGTAGCAACAATTTTTTATTATAATAAGCTAATCCAAAGTATCATCTAAAGAAATAAGTAGATCCATCAATATAATGAGAGGGTTTTAAAATGAAAAAAACACTTAATCTCTATTCCTTAATCCTTTTATAATACTATAGAGCGATTTCTAGATGCCAAGTGGAGTGCTTGAAATAGTCTTGTTATTCACACCATGCCACAAACTCTTCCAATGATATTATATCTAAAACTTCACTCTGGGACTTGCTACACAATTCATCCCATTACAAGGATGTTCTTTTGGATGCATTATGTATGACCATTTTACCAAGTAATGTGGATCCTCCATATGTGTATTTTATGTTAAATTCTATCAAATAGACTAAACTTAATATATCATTTGAAAATTAGGATCTACCACCTCAAGACCTCATAAATTATTGTTTACAATTATATGTTCAGGTTTGTGTGGTAATAAATTGTCAAAAAGAGTCCTTTTGGAAAATGATTTAGGGTTTCACATTTGAAACATATTTTTACTTTCCTTACTTGGAATTGGGCCTAATGATCTGCAACCTTATAATATGAGCTTCCAAGGATTTGATAATATTTCATGAATAGTGTTGGGGTAAATAACATCAAATGTTACTATGGGACCCCATACATTACCTAATTTATATGATGTTATGCCAAATGATTTAAACTATAATATACTTTTCAGATGGCCTTAGATAAAAATTAAATGTATGTAGTTTCATATACTTTGAATGCATGCTTAAAATTTAGTGATTAGGGATTTATTTACACATGTCCAATGGATATTAATTATCCCTTCAAACATTATGCAATTGTCCAACAAATAAATGATCCTACGTCACAATCCTATAAACCTAATTTTGGTTCTCGATATTTACTCAATATGGATACAAAAGGCAAGGGTTGGGCAAATATGAGCAAGGTATAGCTCAACCCATTTCTCTTATAAATAACACAACATTGGCTAATACACTATTACAAATACCTAACCAGATTGTCTTAGGAAATGTACCAAGGATACACTTTACATGCTTACCTAATTTTCTTGCTTTTATACTCATGTGTCTTGTAGATCATTGTCTCATATCTCTCCCTCATCTTATATAGGTTGATCTGAGAAGACCTCTACCCAAAGGATATGATACAAATGATTATTGTAACTATATCATCGGTGCACTAGACATTTTTAAAATATATTTTTTATCTTTAAACATAAGATCCAAGACCTCATTGATGACCAAAAAATTATATTTGATAATATTCCAAAGGAACTAGGTTCAAAAATTGGTGATCACCAAAAATAGAAAACATTTAACGATCATTTGCATGATTATCCTAAGAAGGAACCACAAGTGCAAATGGCATACAATACCAATAAATACTTCAAATTAATAAATCAAACAACATCCATTCTAATAGGATATAATGATCACCTTATTCATGGGTTGTGCTTATTTTTGGCATAACCATATTGATCCTACAAAAACAAAAATGATTTGCAATATAAGATGTCTTTGACAACTTGGCTTTGATCTAAAAGACTTACAATTAAAACTCGGTTACAAAGACTCTGAGAAACATAACAATACACATTTCTTGTAGTCCTAAAGTGACTCAAACATGGGTCTAAGTTATGCCACAATAATCTTCATATGCATTTACATTAAGCACTCTTTCGTTATATCAAATGGAAGAAAAAATTGATCAAAATTAGCAAGGTATTATTAATAATATTTATAAAAATAATACATTTTATAAATAATAGTATAATATAAACATATTTAATAATATTATAATATTACATTATTTTTTTCTAGATATATTATATTATTCCATATAATTTAAAATGATTATATATATTTTTATAGTAATATTATGATATTATAATATATTTTTTAATTAAAAAACAAACACACATAAACCATATTAACTATATCATATATTATGTTATTATATTACAATGATAATTAATTTATCAAATATGTTTAATAATATATTATATTACTAATAATTATAAATATATTATATTATATCATGTATACAAAATATTAACACGTATAAAAGATAATATTTTAATAAATTATTACATAATATATCATTCTGATATAATTATAAATATATATATTAAAATAATAATGTACATATTAATATTATTAAAAAAATAAAAAATAATAATATATATAATATAGTAATAGTATAATAAAAATAATTATTTTATTATATATTTGATTACATATATTATTAATAATATATACTATATATAATATAATTATCTATATAATATTATAGTATATTATATTTAAAATGAGTATATATACACATAGATTTTGGAAAATGAATGTCTTTTCCCCACGTCAATTGCATTATAGTGATGCTTCGATCAACACATCATATGTGGAGCCTGCCATGCTTAAATTAACACTCATGACATCCTCATCCATCCTTGACAATAGAAAATGGATGCCAACACCTTGTAAGTTATAGGCCCCTCTGCAATGGGTGCATGTCATGTAAATCCACTAGCTACCTTGAATCTAGGTATGGTGTATGATATGGGCCCTATGGTGTATGATATCACCTAAAATGACATCTCATTGGCCCTCACCATCACCACACAACTCACCTTAATATATTTCACCACTTACATGTTATTAACATTTGGAGCAATCAAATCACGTATAAAAACATACAAAAACACCAAACTCAGACCCTGGAAGAAAGGGTGAGGTAATAAAGAACATACAAGTGGTGAAATATTTTAATGTGCATTGGCTGGTGAATTCACATGGTGATGATAGGGTATTTTAGGTGATACCATATGCTAGGGGGCATATTATACACTAAACATGGATTCAAGGTAGTGGTTGGATCTACACAACTTGCAACACCCATTGGAAAGGGGTATATAGCTTGCAGGGTGGAGATATCTTTGATTTTTGTTTTCTATTATTGAGAGTGAATGAGGTTGTCATGAGAGATAATTTTAATTAAACAAGACTCCATGTCTAATGTATGGCTTGAATCAGTGACACAAAGTTCCTAATGTGGGGACAAGACATTGAGATCCTAAAGTCTATCTTGTTGCTTCCATTCATCCATGTTGCTAGTATATTGCCACTTATAAATAATAAATTAAATTTCTTCTAGCTTTCCTTGCACCTTCGAGGAAACTACTAGTAATATTACACACACACACACACATATACTTTTGTTTTTTTATTGGTATTCACTTTTGACTGGAGCTGTGAACCAATCTAAGACATAATTGAGCGCCTAGAGCCCTGACTGATCATCTACAACAGCCACAACCACACACACACACACACACACACATATAACTAACAGTTACCTTGAAGGTGCAAGGAATGCCAAAAATTATATTAATATATATAAGATATATAGTTATATAATATTATAATATAATCATCATATAATAATATATAATATATAAATTTTTAATTATATTATTATAATTTTAAAATTATATTATATTATAATATATATATATATATATACTTTTATTTTTTATTGGTATTCACTTTTGACTAGAGCTACGAACCAGTCTAAGACATAATTGGGGGCCTAGATCCCCAAGTGATCATCTACCACATGCACTAGATATACAAATAATGGCCATAACCAGTGTGAGAATACCAACAACAACCACGCCCAGCCTAAGAATACTAATGATGTCCACATCTGACCTCAGATACCTTAGTGAGATTTGAACCTGGGTGGGGCTTGAAACAACCAAGCCACTTTACCAACTCACCTCTTTCTTTCAACATGTATATGTATATGTGTAGAGTGTCAATGTCAAATGCATCACTTACCTCTTTATTTCAACATATTCACCATTGTTATGTTGAGAAACACTCTCTATTCTCAATGCCATATCTTCCTTGGCCATTTGTTTCTTTTAATGTTATATTAGAATTTTAAAAAAAATCATCCTAGTTTATAATGTAAGTGAGATTTTTTGAAATAACAACTCATGTAGAATCTTAGAGGTTAGTCGATTGAGAGAGTAAGTATTAACTCCAATATATATTAAGCTTAGTCTAGCTACAACTATGTTGGTAGTTGATAGATTATTTTATTTATTAATAAGAGGTATTGTTAGTTTATTAGCTTGTAAAAATTATGGATTTTGTCATAATATTTTACATTAAGTTAAATTTTTTGAAGCTTTTTTAAAATTTGATATCAAAGGATGTTATTATGGATAAGAGGAAATAAATAAAAGTAGGATTAGGTAAATTGAGAGTAGAGAAGGGAAAGAAAAGAGCCCCATGCACTCTAGTAACTGAATCTTAAAAAAATAAACCAGAAGGTGAAGTTGATCATTATGTTTGGGTTATTGGATCAGGGCCAACCCCATTATGAAAGCACTCAAATTAAATAAGTTTTTATATAATTTCACATCAATATATGAACCCATCCTAATAATCAATTCTTTCCCAAGAGAGTGTTCTTCCATTCTTGAAGGTAGTAACTTACATGAACAACATTGTTCTCTAAGCCGATCTCATTGATTTCAGGTAGATGGAAATTTGGGCATTGGATAAAGAAAACTTCACCTCCAAAACAATAAATAAATTCAAGGGCTTAAACAAAATTTACACCAATAATTATGGATTATTAGTTATGTTTAGTGGTAATTATGAATTAGTGACCAATTACATTTACAATCTTCAATTATTATTTAGCTTTCTAAACATGAGCGAGTTTAATCCTCAACAAAGAGTTGAACACATTTTATCTATTTACATAATTATCATTTGTATGTAGCAATCAATGAGGTTCCTTAGATTTCACATATAAAAGGTGATTTAATTTATGCAGTTCCACTATGCATGCAATGATCAATACGAGTTCTTTAAATTTCACATTTGAGAGAGAATTTTGATTTAATAACTTTAAGCATCCATTTTATTTTATTTTGTGACCTTTAATTAAATTTTCTCAATGTTTACAGAATTGTTTCAATTTGAAATTTATTTGTATAAATTGTTGAAATTTGAAATTTACTTGTATAAATTATTATAATCTTTGATCTAGTCTCAAAGATATATAAATAAATATTTATCATGATTTTTAATTAAATTATGGATTAGTATCTATGTTTAGTGGTAATTATAGATTAGTCAAAATTGCATATTTGACAGCCTTAAATTATTATTTAACTTTCTAATCACATTTCCATGAGTTGTGAGTTTAATTCATAATTGCATATCTACTGCACACTTGCCTTTCAATGAATATATTTGTGATATCTAAGCTAATTTAAAGCATAATATATATTCAACCTAGTTTATAATGTAAGTGAGATTGTTTGAAATAAAAAATTATGTACAATCTTAGAGGTTAACCTATTATGAGATTAAATTTCAACTCCCATATATATCAGGCTTAGTATAGTTAAAACTATGTTAGTAGCTGATAGATTATTTCCCTTATTAATAACAAGTATTTTTAGTCTGTTAGCTTGTACAGGTGATGGATTTTGTCATTATATTTTATGTTGATTAAGTTAAATATTTTGAATCTTTATTAAAATTTGGTATCAAAGGATGATATTATGGATAAGAGGGAACAAATCAACGTATAATTAGGTATATTGAGAATAAATAAAGGAAAGAGAGGAGCCCCATGCACTATAATAATTGAATCTTAACAAAATAGACTGTAAGGCAAATTTTATCATTATGTTTGGGGTATTGGATGAGGACAAACCTCATATCTAATATGATACTACATTGAAAAATACCTTGATAAACTTATTACTATCTATGAGACTAAGAAGTATAATACCATGCTTCATCTATAATGCCAACTTCACTGTCTCCAGTTGATCACTTTTTAGAAAGTTAAAATCTTTCTTCATCATGTTGCAACATTATGGAAATCGCTACTAGCATTGGTTGAGTAAGTTTCAGATGAATCCCTAGTACCCATCATCCTAAGATCATTATCACAAACATAAAATATATGTGTAACATCTTTATATACATCATAGACCAATCCAAGTTTTGAAAAGTTGGTTAATATGTTGTATCAAGAATAATTCATGCACACCACAAAAGAGGATGAATAATAACATGCATCATAATGGAAAGATGCCCGTAAATCCTTCAAAGCACTCCCTTAAGTCTAATCAATAGAATCAACATAAGAACAAACCACATTCTCAAATTCTTTATCAATTTTTTGGTAAAATAGATCATGAACCAGTGGATTAAGTACTGGTACAAGGCATCTACACAAGCTTCATCTAGTAAAAGGGAGTCTAATTCTCTACCATATTCACAATGACAAAATAATAATCCATAATCCACACATACTTGGAAACATAAGTCTTATTCCCAATAACAACATGGGAATGTTGTTGATGATAATGGTTCTTTAGATGAAGATTATGTCTATGTTAAACATACAACTGGGGACATCCCTCCTACAAATTTAGTGTGGTACATAGATTTTGGTACTTCACAACACTCAATAGGCAAAACATGATGAGATACCTTCCCTCACTAAATAATAATAAATATGTGTTTTTTTGTTGTTTAGCTAGAAAAAAATAGAGCTCCATTTGGCATAAGTACATATTTGTATCTTGGTCCATTGGATATACTGCACAAAGACCTTTATAGGCACATGCATCCTAGTAGTAGTGGATTTAATTATTTTTAGGTCTTTGTTGATGACTACTCACACAAAATGTGGGTATATTACTTGAATACTATGGAAAAATCCTTTTAAGTCTTCAAAGAAATCAAAGCCACGATGATATGATAAATTTATCATCACATAAATTTCCTCTACTTATATCAAGGGGGAATACACAAGTAAAGAGTCATCTAAATTTCTAAAATCACATGGCACTGACCAATATCTCATTACACTATATTCTCCATAATTAAATAGTGTTTCAGAATGGTGTGATCACCTTGTCATGTAAATAATGTATAGCATGATTAAGGATTCACACATTCATCATTCATACTAGGTAGTAAAAGTTTTCTCAATGATCTACCAGCTAAATTAAGCACCCACCAAAGCTCTCAAGGATGTACACCAGAAGAAGCATGAATTGGGATTAAGCCTTCAATATCACATTTGCATGTTTTTGGTTTTAAAGAAAAGAGAAAAAATCTAGATTAAAAAACCTTGTCATGCATTTTTATTTGCTATAGTGAAGAGCTGAAGGCCTACCAACTCATGCATCTAAAAAATATGAAGATACACATTAGTAGGGATGTAGTTTTTTATGAGAAGGGGAAGTCAAATCTACCCTCCACATAGTCAATTGATACATGCATTAGACATGTGAACATTTTAAATGTTGGTAGTGGTAGTGAGGATGAAGCCAATGATGACAAGAAGTGAGGACCTTCCTACAACCACCCATTGTCCAATGTATGTCCAAGTCATATACTAGCACCATACATGATGAAAAAATAGATAGAGTCCTAGACCCATCCATTTTATGACTAGGGACTCATACCATGGCTCATGTATAGGTTAATTTGGATTTAATGAGTGCACATTTGAAATCATTTGAGCTCTTGACAGTTTGAGAAACCCAAGAATTAAATATTGGAAAGAGGCCATAGATGCAAAACATCAATCACTGATGAAGAATAATAAATGGCAACATGTTAATCTTCCACTAGGGAAGAAGCCCATGAATTGAAAATGGATCATCAAGATAAATTACAAGGTAAAGGGAAGCACAGACAAGTATAATACAAGACTTATATCAAAGGGGTATGCATAACAAGAAGGCAATGACTACAAGGAGACATTTGCTCCCATAACAAAGATAAAAACTATTAGAATGGTAATTGTTATCACTACACAATTTGGATGGAAAGTACATCAAATGGATGTAATAGGTGTTATCATGAATATGAGGCACTAACTATGAAGTGATATGGCTATGCCACATACTTACAGGACTAGGTGTAACACAAACACAACCTATAGTTATGTTCTATGATAATCAATGAGTTCTTAAATTTATTCAAAATCCAGTGTTTCATGAATACACAAAACATATTGAGGTTCATGTTTATGCCATATGTAAGCATGTTTGATATCATAACATTTAGATCCAATATTTACCCACTCAAGATCAGTGTGCAGATGTCTTCATCAAGTCACTTACATGTGATAAGTTTGAGATAGTCCAAGATTCATTATCTCATACTCTCAAGGCTATTGAATCAAAGGGAGGAATGTTATAATAAAATAATTAGATTCATCATTAATTATAATGTAAATGAATTTTTTTTAAATAATAACACATGTAGAATCTTAGATGTTAATCTATTGAGGAAGTAAATTATAACTCCCATAGATATTAGGCTTAGTTTAGTTAGAACTATGTTATAAGTTAATAGATTATTATCCTTAGTATTAAGAGATATTGTAACTCTATTAACTTGTACAAATAATGGCTTCCCCCATTAAAATTTAAATTAAATAAATTATTTATTTTGAAGAACTCTATTAATTATTTTTATGTTTATCTCTATCATATATTGTGCCCAAGAATATTTCACCACACCATCCATTTAAGTAAGAAAGGAAATCAA